>PVKE010000048.1:0-150517 GCA_004027555.1 Craseonycteris thonglongyai | reverse complement strand
ACAAAGACTGGAGAAATTTACCAACAAACCTCCTTAGTTAGTAAGTGATTAACAACCACCTTCAGCAAATACGGGAGTCAGCTAAGACAGAGGAAAACTTGTGGCCCCCGGGGACAATGGCTCTTGATCAGGATGCAGTGACCCCCAGATGACAGCCATGCAGCAGGTCAGGTGAGTGACAATCCTCATTGTGCAGCAGAACCTCGTGGGCCCCACGGGCTCCTTAGAGACCTTCAGTAAGGAGCGAGATGCCAGAGGCCCAACACCCTCCTGGAGACGGGAAGTCTGGCCCGAACGAACTCCTGTGCAGTAACTAGGCCACAGCCACAGTCCACTGGAGTTGGGGACTCGGAGGTCATCCGGGTCCAGAGCTTGTGGCCAAGGCTGCCTGGGTTTGCTCTGTGGGGTGGAGCAGGTGGAGAACGTGGGTACTGTGGGGAAGGTGACAATCCAGCCATGGGTCTGTAACTGGAGCAGCGGTCACACGGAAAATTGCTGGCACCTCTCACCTCATCAAGGGAGGAGGGCTCTAAGCCTCTCAAGTGAATGTACCTGGAGCTCTGAAAGCTCCATGGGCTGATGGGGGAAACTCCTCAAACTTCTATTTACCTCATTCTTTTCACTTCTATATATAATGTACATAATAAAATATCCAAGCAAGAAATATGTATGAAAGTATGTGTATCTGTGTATGCACACACAGTGCATGTATACTCAAGACCCTTGCAGCTGATAAGCATAATATAAATATTTGGAGACACCTGAGAAACTATTAGCGATGTAGGAGAGAGGTGATGAGATGCCCTCTCAAAGCCAGACAGAAAAATAAGGAAAAACCTTGTTGCAGAGTGAGTGTGTATCTGGCCCTAATAATGAGGGTAGCAACTTTGTTGCAGACTGATTGAGTATCCCTCCCTAATAATAAAGATAGCGACTTTGTTGCAGTGATTGTGTACCCAGCCCTATGCGGGATGCTTTAGCTGATTCTTTCAGTTAATTCTCAAAACCACCTTTCAAGAGGAACACCGCTTTCTTTCCTGTGCCAATAAGAAAACAGACTCAGAAAAGCTGAGGGGCTTGCTCCAAGTCCCACTCTCCACCCCCCAGCCTCTCACTTCCTCACAGGACTGGCCTCACAGGTTCTCTTCACGGAATTTCCTGCCTCTCATCGCACTCTGAGGTCATTACTCTTTTTATCTTGGTGATTCAGTTGTTGTGAAAACAGTAAGGAGAAAACTAGGCAGAAGGTGCAAAAAAGACAACGCACCAGGGAGTAAACGCAAATGATTAACACTCATTTACAACTCATTCTCAGGGATGCTGGGATAGCTCAGGGGTTGAGCACCTACCTAGAAATTGCGAGGTCCAGGGTTCAATTCCTGGCCCCGGCCTGTGCAAACCTCATATGCTGAACTGCAGTGCAACTGGTAACTGCTGGGATGGCTCAGGGGCAAAGGTTCTCGCCTCCCATGTGGGAGGCCCCTGGTTCAGTTCCCACCCCATGGGGCCCCACATCCACCTGTGTGGAATGAAACCATATCACAACTAATAATATGCAACTATGGAGACTGCTCTGGGCCCTCCCCCTTCTCTCTCTCTCCCTCACCTTCTCTAGAACAATTAAAAAAAACAAAAAACTTATTCTCCAAGTGATGAATATATTCAAATTAAAATAAGATGCTATCTTCACCAATGAGCTGGGCACAGTCCTAACACGGTCCTAATGTTCGGTGACACCCAAAAGGGGAATGTAAATACTTTGGCTGACAATTTTTCAACGTGCATCAGTCTTTCAGATGTATGTTTAATGAAATCATTGGACAGTGTACAAAGGGAAAAGAGTAGGGATGTTTGCTGAGTCATTTATAGTAACAAGAATAATGATTATTAACCAACTCAGGACATGTTTAATAAGGCAGAGTTTGTATAGGATGTAATGCTTTGTAACCATCCGAAGTGATGCCTAAGTTCAGAGATATTAGCAAGTGGTAAAACACGACTTAAAGAATGGTTTTTACAGAATAGTTCGATTTTGTGAGAAACTACATATAGGAGCTAAACATTCAGATGTTGAGATTGGGCACCTTCGTGTGGTGGAATTATGGGTGAATTTTCATTTTCTTCTTTGGCTTTTCTGCATTTTTTAAACTAAGCTATGAAGCTACATAATAACTTTTGTAATAAAATGTGTTTTAAAAATAGTAAATGGTTTTTTCCTATGTCCTCAGCACAGCGGTCTTGGGAGTAGATGTGGGGGTTCTCTCACTGTAAGACACGAACCAGGGACATGGGAAATTGCCCAGAAGCACTAGTGGGGTGGGGAGGGAGCTGAGTTCTGGCTTAGACAGGTTTCTACCCGGGCTCTACTAATAGAGGGTCTGCCTGTCTCCCCACCCCCACCCCGGCCCCTGTCAGCAAACTCTGGTTCTGTGCCCCCCAAGGATAAGGTGAACAGATTTTAAAACTGGTAAAGCGGGACACCATTGACCAGGGTGGAGGGGGTTCTTGATTAAAAATTGGGTCTATCTCCTGCTGTTCCCTAGCTTGTCGTGCATTCTTTCCAAAAATCGAGACTTTTTTAAAACGCCGCGGGACGCGGGACAAATTGTTAAAAATTGGGATTGTCCCGCCAAAAGCGGGACGTCTGGTCACCCTACCCAAGGAGGAAAAAAGGGGGTCTTCTATCTGAGCTTCAAGCTGGTTAAGAAGAGGGGAAAACATCTGAAACAACTATAGTGGTATGCAGTGATCAATTCAAAATTCTGTGGGTATACTGGCTGGATTGTGTAAGTGGTAGGCATGATGCAGAGTAAATAATCTGAGTTCTGAGATGTTGCTGAGAGTAGGCGGGGGAACTATATGGAGGAATAGATAGGTTCTAGCCAATAAAAGAAAGAAAGAAAGAGAGAGAGAGAGAGAGAGAGAGAGAAAGAAAGGAAAGAAAGAACACAAAACAAACAAAAAATGAAACAAAAAAAAATCTTACAAGAGTGCCTTGTGTGTTTCATGAATATTAGGTTCTTATTAAATGTTTGTGGAAAGAAGGAAGAGAGGGAAGGAGGGAGGAAAAGGGAAGGGAGGGGAGGGGAGAGGAAAGGAGGGAGGGGAAGGGAGAGGAGGGGAGGGGAGGGGAGAGGAAAGGAGGGAGGGGAAGGGAGAGGAGGGGAGGGGAGGAGTAGAGGCACTTCAGGTGGGAGGTGTGGCTAAGCCATTGATTCTCTAAGTGGGGACCTTAGACCTGCATCCTCTTCACCTGGGAACCTGTTAGAAATGCAAATACTCAGGCCCCAGTGACCTGCTTCAGAAGAATCAGAAGCCCTGGGGCTGTGGCCCAGCAATCTGTTTTCTGGAACCTTCCAGGTGACTTAGGTGAGTCTGAGAACCCAGGGGGCTGAGCAGGGGCCTGGGCTGGCAGGAGCTTACCCCGCAGTGCAGAGCCTGACCCGGGCTGGGTGGGAGACCAGGTGGGGACACAGGAACTAGGAAATTTCCATGTCATCAGAGGTAAAAAAGCTATTTTTCCCCCCAAGCCACCTGGCTGGTATTTGCATATAACTAATATTAGGAAAAGGTGGGTTTTTTTATATCACTCACCTTACCTCAGCCACACCAATGGGCCTAATATTCCCTGTTTCCATATAGTTTTGTACACATGCACAGAAAATGTTCACAGTTACGACGAAGTGACGCATGCGACGCGGGGGTTTTATTCGCTCTCCCTGAGCATTACGTAGTGGGTGTTCGGAAGCCTTATAATCAACGAGCTTCCATTTTTATGGCGGCTTGTGCTGTTATATTTCATATCTTAGCTCCTCCTAGGCTGGTTGTTCCAGCAGAACCAAATAGTAACAAGCCCAAATAATGGACTTAACATTCCACAAGTGGAGGTCAGGGTCAAAGACCGAAGCCCTTGAACGCAAACAGACAGACAGGCCCAGCTTTCCAAGCACCTTGATGACGTACGCTGGGCTGAGGCTGCAGAGAATCAGAGGGAAAACCTGTGTGACTGAGGGCCCCCACCCCAACTCTCCCAAGACCTGTGGGTGAAACTCAAACCACCGTCCTGAAGAGAGCCCGGGGAACTAGCTCATGTGGGGACAGAGGATCAGGGGACAGCTCAGCAAAAGTCACTGCACCCAGACCCAGACAGAAGCCTCCAAGCTCTCCCTTCGGATTAACCACTCTCCCTACAAATTGTTGAACAGAATAGGTTAAGTGACTGTGGATCATTAGGCTGAATGTCTGTCCAAGCTCACCTGGACCCTGCGACCCACAGAAGTTTGCACCCCGAAGAAAAGGCAATTAGCAAACACACAGTTTAATTTTATACGTCTGAGTAATATATGAAATTTGAAACACACACACACACACACACACACACACACACACCCTTTCTGGGCTTTCTATTCCTTTATTGATTTAAAACATATCTTTAAAGTCAGAACAAGAGAAGCCGGGATGGCTCAGGGGGTTAAGTGCTTGTCTTGCAGCCCCGGGGTCTGAAGATTGAATCCCAGCCCCAGCCTGTGGGGACCCATATGCTGAATTGGGGTGTGCTTCCCATGTGGGAGGCCCCCAGTTCAGCTCTTGCCCCCCAGTTCTGCCCCTGGCTTGAGGGGGCATGCCTCCCATGGTGGGAGGCCCCCAGCCCAGTTCCCACCCTGCACAACCCCCGCCCACCTGTGTGGAATGAAACCATGTCGAAAGCTGATGATGTACAACTATGGAGACTGCTCTGGGCCCTCCCCCTTCTCTCTGTCTCTCTCTGTCTCTGTCAAAAACAGCAAATAAATCTTTAAAGTCAGAACAGAACTTTGCATGTGTTTGGGGCATGTTGTGTCCACGAGTAATATAGGGCGAGATCCCTCCACCACTCCTTTAACTGGCGTTGGTGGCTTCCTCTGTACTTGGTGTTGGAGGAATTCAAAGCTGTTGGGTGCAGTGCTGTCCGCCTTGTGGGAGGTGCCGGGGGAAGTGTCATGCTGGGAACTAGACAGTCTGGGAAACTCTTTCAGATTTTCCCCTAGAGAAGCCCTCACCATATGTCCCCATGTGCCTGGGGCAGTCCCAATGGACATCTGCTGTCCCAGCACATTGCTTCAAAGAACCACCTTCCGCTACCAACTTTGTCCTGGTCTGATTAACAGGTTCATGGCCAACACTAGCCATGGTGTCCTGCTGCCACAAGGTGGCAGCATCTGCCCACAGTTGAAAAAATGCAGCCACTAGCACATCGTGGGGTACCTGTGGTGGAGAAAGCCCCTTCCTCCCAGCGGCCCCCAGCGGCCCCCAGCGGCCCCCAGCGGCCCCCAGCGGCCCCCAGCGGCCGGGAATGTGAGTAGCTGTATCACAGTTCCACCATATGAAGGCATGCGTGTTGGGAGAAGGTGCTCCGTGGGAGAATTGTCACCTAGTCCCTGAGTGCCCTTCGGGGCCTGTTGAAGGCCCCGCCATGTGTAAGGAGGCATCCTGGGCCATCGAAAAATGACTCTTGGAAAGTGGCACGTTGGTTATTGGGGCCCCTCCCATCCTGCAGGGGCCAGTGCTTCGTTATCAGTGGATGATGTCTATTCCAAATAGCATCGTAACCGGACGCTACAACCAGTAAGAAATACCAGGGCTGTCCAGAAAATATCCAGCCACGTAGCCGTTACATTATATATATAATACATACATTACACAGATAACATACATGTTACACATTGTGCAGTGTGTACATTACACACATAACATACACATCACACATTGTATAATATGTACATTATACGGATAACATATACATTACTCATGGTATAATATGTACACCACACACATAACATGCACATTACACATTGTATAATATGTACATTACATGGATAACATACACATTATGCATTGCATAGTATGTACATTACACACAACATACACGTTACACGTTGTATAGTAGTGCATAACATACAAATTACACCTTGTATAATATGTACATTACATGGATAACATACGTTACTCATTGTATAACATTTACATTACACATAACATATAGTTACACCTTGTATAGTATGTACATTACACACATAACATATACATTACACATTGTATACTATGTACATTACACATAACACATACATTATACATAATGTATACATTGTATTGAGTATGTAATATACACATCACATATAATGGATACACTTTGTATATATAATGTAACTGTGTAACATTATATAGAGAATGTTTTTTCCTATACATGTGTATTTATGTGAATGAGGTGTCTCTCTCCAAGGACGTATCTGACTGTCCTGTACTCACTCTTCGTCATGTGATGACGTGAGATGACGCACGTCTATGGGATGAGGTGAGTGACAGTCCGTGTGGCTTAGCGCTCTGCTGTCATCAGGGGACTGGAGCCCCTGAGCAGTGCTACCATGACAGTGGATCTGAGAGCCATCATGGTGGCAACTCAGTGACTACGGGGTGGGGGAGGGCAGTCTACAGTATGGAGACACTGAACAAAGGGATGGCTCATGTCCTGGATGCGACAGAGCGGGACCGCACAGGATTTCGTCACACTCCTTAGAATGGCTCACACGGTAAAACGTCTGAGCTGTTTACTTCTGGAATTTTTCACTTAGCGTTTTCAGACCACGGTTCCTGCAGGTCACTGAAGCCTCAGGAAGCGAATTTGTGAATGTGGGAGGGGCGGCTGCTGCACCATGATTGCTTGTGCTGTTATCCTCTGACTTTCTAAGTAAATGAGCAAGGGCTTGGGGGACTCCAAGTGAGTTTTTCCAGGGTTTTCTTCAGCATTTGGGGCTTTGGTGAGGAAGGGCAAGGAGGGCTGTGTCTTTCCCACAAATAACAAGGGTAGAAAGAAAGCTCTCCGACGAGGGCTGTCCAGAAAGTAGCCAGCCATCCGTGCCTCCGTTTTTCATAGCACATGGCTGGCTACTTTCCAGACAGGCCCGGGATGTGGGCAGAGAAAGCAGAAAACTTTGCAGTGATGTACGAGCATGAATGTGAGCCTTGACCACCAGCCATATATGTGGATGCATAAGACATCTGTACACACTGCTCTTAATTGTTCCTTAGGAAACATTTATGGAGAAGGGACAGGTCAATACAAAGTGGTTTGTAACACAAATGGCTTTCCTTGCATTGGTTAGCTTTCTGCGTGCTGATTTTTCCTCTTGTGGGTCTATTTAGCAAAGAAAATTCTTTGTGAAAACTGGGATGGGGGTGGGGGATGGGGACAGGGATGACCAAAGCTCTTCCCAGATCTGACATCTGGATCTGGGACATCAGACCTCACTATAACTCACAACTTTAGTAATTGAAAAGCCTCCAGAGTGTGCAAAAGCACACACACAAAAAAAAAATAGAAAAGACAAACTTAAGGATGTAAAATGACAGCATTTTGTTGATGCAATAATAAAAAATTGACAAATATTTATTTTAAAATACAAAATCAATGCAGACATGTCCCAAATTGATTTCTTTTTCATCTTTCTAATGCCAGAATGATCCAGTGGCAAGGAAAAGAGAGGGAGGGAGGGAGGGAGGGAGGGAGGGAGGAAGGAAGGGAGGGAGGGAGGGAGCGGAAAAGATGGAAAAAAAAGAGAAAAAGTAAGAAAGTAGCTGATTTCTGAATAGATGAAAACCTACAGAAATAATTTTTTTGAAGGTTTGCTCTTACAAGACACTAGTTCCCTGTTGCTATAAGCTATTAATATTATCAGCTAATGTTTACTGAGAAATTACAGTTCACTTTGAGTTACACGCGTTATCACACTTAATCCACATGATAACTTTACAACGTAGGTGCTATTTTCCAAATTAGGAGACAAGGTTTAAAGAAGGCGGGTAGTCAGAGCCGCAGTACAAAGTGGGGCTGGGATAGTCACTTGGAGGGAGCTTGACTCCAAAGTCTGTATCATTAACCACAATGCTCCACGGCTCCCTGGGCTGCTGGGAAGGGGCAGTCTAGCCAGGCATGAAACCTTTCTGCCTCCTGCACAGGGATCATTCGGTGCTCAGGACAGCCCCTGAAGGCAGGGCAACCGTGCACAGTGGTTCAGGTTGTGCACTGCTCAAGCCCATCACAGCTAGGGGATGCCACTCATGTCCTCGGTGTGTTCTAACATGCATGGGAGGCTCTGGGTGTTTGTGCAGATACCGATCCCCAGGCCTGGCGCTCCTGACCAAGTCCAAGGACAGTAGCAGCACAGCTATGCACACGGGCACGGGCACACATACATACACACGCACCAGACTGCCTCGTCCCAGTCCAGGAGCCTTGTGCCGTTGCTCCGTTCCTCTCCTCTTGCCTTCTATGACAGTTCCTACCTCTCCCCTGTCTTCAAGCCTGGAAGCAGGGATGCACAGAGAATATAAGCAGCCGCCTACAGTTATTCAAGTTGTGCAACAATGTAGCAACTGCGTTTCTCTTTTCTTAAGAGAGAAATGTCCTTTCTAACGGGCCCAAGAGGCTACATTGTCTGAGGGGGAATGGAGCTGAGGGAAGTCCTTAACTGTTGTCCACAGCACCACATCCCCTTAAGCCCCTTAGCTGCTGCGTCTGTTTCAAAACAGCAGCAGCAAGGTCCCCATCTTTTACGAGGAAAATACCCACCCATGAACCATTTCCCAAAAGGAACTATTGGGGGGTTTGGGGACGTGTGTGGGGTCCATCCGGTTAAGCCCCACCACGTGTT
Source organism: Craseonycteris thonglongyai (assembly GCA_004027555.1). Lineage (NCBI taxonomy): Eukaryota > Metazoa > Chordata > Mammalia > Chiroptera > Craseonycteridae > Craseonycteris > Craseonycteris thonglongyai. The sequence goes on along the minus strand of PVKE010000048.1, from coordinate 141,830 downwards.
CTGTCTCCATGAAGATCATCTCATTGACTGTTCTGTGCTTTCCCCGGGGCATGACATGCAGTTGAACTTGAGTCAGTGACCCGGACAGCGGGAGCCTCTGGCCAGCCAGCAGGGGAATTCCTCTCCCGAATTTTCTCTCCTGCCCGGGTTGCTGCATCACTTACCTGGAAAGACCCGCTGAGCCGGGGCACCCTGAAAAGTCAGGGACTCTGTGCTGGATGGGGACTGAGAGGTGCAAGGACAGGGCTCAGTATGTTCTCCTTGAAGCTCCTGTTACCACCCCTGGGGACGTTCTGCAGGAATAAGTGACCGTGAGGACAACAAGGGACCAGCCCTGGCTCTCTCTTCTAAGAACAACACCCCAGGCCCAGGTAGGGGAAGTGTCTGGTCTCTGGTCATGGGGAGGCGAAAGCAGCGTGGGTTTCTAGAACTGATTAGACCACCACTGTCCTCTCGACCCCCAGGTTTAAAGAGAAGGAGCTAGAAGACATTCCCACCCGCAGCCTCTCAAGGAGAGCAGAAGGAAAGGCCAAGCGGACTTGACTTCCAGATGGAGATGAAGGGAGCAGCCACAGCTAAGCCCGGAGCACGGAAGGTGAGATGAGGCTGGGGTCTCGTCTTTGAATGTGGAACCTGGTGGGTGAGGGGTGGCTGCAGCTGTCATGTAGCAGCTTGGCCCCCTCCCAGGAGGCCAAAGAAGGTTCTGGAGTTCAGATCTCAGCGTCTCCCTCTTCTGCTCAGCTTACACTCTCTCTCTCCCACCAGAGGGGAGGATTCCTGATGGGTCCCTGAGAGATTTAGAACCAACAAATGCTACCAAGAGAGAGAGAAACGTGGGGGTCACACAGCCAAGCTCTTGTGTTGTAACAGACAGGAAAGACCAGTTGTTCAAGATTATCTCCCCCATGGGGAAGCCGGCATGGCTCAGTGGGTTAAGCGCTCACTTTGCAGCGCCGGGGACTGGGGATCGAGTTCCAGCCCTGGCCCGTGCGGAACCATGTGCTGGGCTGGGAGCTCCCCCAGTTCAGTTCTCTCTCTGTCTCTGTCTCTCTCTCTCTCTGTCTCTCTCTCTCTGTCTCTCTCTCTCTCTGTCAAAATAAAAAATAAAAAAATATATATTTAAAAAAAAAAAAAGATTATCCCCTCGGCAACAGCAAGGCGGGCCCTCCTGGGTCCTGGCTCTGTGCTTGTCCGTCTAGACCAGGAGTCTCCAAACTTTTCAGCCCGCGGGCCGCATTAACTATCAAACAGCAGTTTGGGGGCCGACTACACACTCGAGGTCCAAATAAAAAAGAATCAAAACATAGATGTTGTTTTTAATTATTTATTTAATATTATTTTATTCAGATAAAAAGGTCTCCGCAGGCCGGATGAGAGGGCCTCGCGGGCCGAATGCGGCCCGCAGGCCGTAGTTTGGAGACCCCTGGTCTAGACCACCCTGGCTCCTTCCTGTCTTGTCTTCAGCCCCAGGGACTTGGGGTTTGGGGGTGAACATTAGGGATTTTGGGGAGTCACCTCTAAACTGTGCTGAAGTTGAGGTAGCTGCTCTTCCCAACAGGACCAGGGACAAGGGAGTTATCACTGTGTCCCACATCCCCCCAAATGCTGTGCATGATCCCACAGGCCTGTGGCCCCGGCTGCGGAGCTGGAGAGGTTCTCTGAAGGTCACGGGCATGTGGGAGACTTGGAAACGCTCTACTGACTGTTATCCTGCAGCCGCCAATCGGGGCTGATAGCTGTGTGTGCTGACTGTTTGTTTATCTCACTGGCCTGTGCTTCCTCATTGCCCCTGGGGGAGGGGTGGGGGGGACGCAGCGCCCCCTGGACTTCAGAAGCCCCAGCCGTGTGGTTGGAAGACTTTGGCCTTGACCTGTGCCGCCTCAGCACTTAGCTCTTTGGCAACACCAGCCCCGGGGGCTGGGGTCTGGGGGCCGGCCCCAGGATTCACCTGGACTTGGCGACTCTTAATCAAACAAAGAACAGGGTGCAGGCACACCCCGGAGAGTCTGCTGATGGAAGCAAGAGGCCAGAGGCTCTGAGGGGCAGGGCAGTGCCCAGGACAGACAGAAGGAGGCGCGAGGAGCCCCCAGACGCCTCCCCATCTGAAAAGCCCCGGGGCTCTGTCTAGAGCCAGCGGCCAAAGGCTGTGGTGGGGATGGCTGGGCAGAGCCGAGCTGCAGGGACAACTTGTAGCGACAGAGACTCCACTTTTCTCTCCTCTCGCCTCCCTCCCTCTTCCTTTCCTCTCCTCCTTCTCCAGCTTCCTCGGCCTTCTTCCTGCCACTCCCATCCCCTTCTTGGCTCCGCAGCCTGAGTCCCGGGTTGGTCCCCAGCCTCTGTGTCTCTCATGTGGAAGGGGAACGGGCTCCCGTCCAGGGGCCAGACGACCACTGACCATCCGTTCTTAACGTTAGTGCCCTGGGTGTTAGAGCAGGAAGGAGGGGACAATGGCCACTTAGTTTGTCCCCCGCCCCTGGGACGGCAGGCAGGAGGTAGATTCAGAGAACCGAGCTCTAACCAATGAGGAAACGTCCATGAACTCCCGCTGGGGAATAACAAAGTAGAAGCTGCCATTTCTGTCCTTTTTCGGAGCAGACAAGAACGGACCATGGAGTCGTGGTCCATTTGATGTCTGTGAAAACCGTCTCATTCACAGAAGTTGTCATGGCGTCCGTACACTGGGCCAGGTCCTGGTGGTGCCGGCCGGGGACAGGTGGGACAGACAGCCCTGTCCTCAGGGGGCCAGAGGGTCAACGAGCATGGTCAGGGAGCAGGGAGAGCCTTCTAGAAGTCGTGGAGAGGAAACAGAATAAGACAACATCTGGGGCTCAGATCTCTTTTTTTTTGACAGAGAGAGAAAGAGACAGGGGAGGGCCCCGAGCAGTCTCCATGGCTGCACCGCCTCAGTTTTCTACATAGTTTCAGTCCACACAGGTGGGCGGGGGCCGCACAGGGCAGGAACCAAGCTGGAGGCCTCCCGCATGGGAAGCTCACCCCAGGTCAGCGTATAGGTCCGCATGGGCCGGGGCCGGGATTCGATCCTCGGTCCCTGGGGCTGCAAAGCGAGCGCTCAACCCGCTGAGCCATCCCGGCATCCCCTCAGAGCTCATCAGAGGGGACAGTCCCTGTCTTGCTCTCAGATGTATCCTGCCCAACCCCAGGGCTGAACTCCAAAGCGAGATGCTCGCCCCAGACCCCTCTGCTGCTCATCCCAGCTCCTCACTCACCTCCCCTCAGACCCCTTCATTTACAGTGATTTTTTTTGCAGTTTGCCAACCAGAGGGCTGGATGGAAAGTGCCTGTCTTCACTCTACTGTGCCTATTGCAAGGTGAGTGCCCCCCACACGGCCCAGAGACAGAGCTCACCAGGCCGGATGCGAGCCATCCAGGCTGCGGGGCCCCAGCCGGCCTGTCAGCGACATGCACCTGCAAAGCCACACGGTGGGTCCAGGGAGTGGTCAGGAGAGGACACATGCATGACAGGATAACTTCTAGAATGTTCTCTGGAGTCTCCCCATTCTCTGCTCTCTTCCACTCCCGCCAACAGCGGACAGTTGGCCGTGTCTGTTCAAAACGGGTCCCAGGTGTGCAGAGGGCAGAAGTAGTGCGGCCCCGTGGTCACTCACTCTAAAAACACTCTGTGCCAGGCCCAGTGCAGGGGACATGGAGATGAAGACCCTGCCCTCACTCTAAAGAGTGTGGAGTCGACCAAGAAGCCGATAGGTATATAAAACTGCTGTCTACACTTAGCACACATTTCTGGAGGGCCTGCCATGGGCGAGGGACTAGGAACGAAGGGATGAGAGACAGGGTCCCTGCCCTAGGGGTCCGGCCAGATAGGCTGGCCCAGCTGTCAGGCTGTAGTGCCTGGATTTTACTTAGGGGGTAATAGGGAGCCATTGAGGAATGTAGTGAGTGAGTGTCTAGAGTCTCTGATCCCCAGAATATAGTCCCCAGTGTCACAGATACTTAACACATACCTGTTAATGAATAGTTGTAGAATGAATAAATAAGAATGCTATGGTAACACCCAAAACACAGATGAACCACTGTGTTTGGCTTCAGTTAGACGAGAGATTGGAGTTTCAACTGGCCTTGTTCTCTTCCGCGGGTACCGTGGAAGCGACTGCAGGTGGAGGCCTGCCGGGGAGTTCATCAGGGAGCAGAGAAGTCCCCAGAGCGAGAATGGAAGGCAGTGAACGCGAACACACTTTGATTCTGCTTGCTCCTACCAAGTTCACGTCACTCACGGAGCGGGCCGCGCGGTAGTTCGCGTGTGGTTTCTGCCTGTTTCCGCCCAAACAGACGGTCACAGTGCAGTTCTACCGGGCTTTGCGGGGGCACTCGGTTGTGTCTGTTTCTACAAAAAAAGTTCATATTTTTGCAACTGCTGGTTGGGGGGTGAATCTGCTGAGCAGGCCAGGGTTCCAGGGGCCCCCTTCCTTGTAGGGAAAACACGCTGCTCTGTTCTTACTGTTCAGCGTCTCTCTTTTACCTTCCACGCAAATAAACTACCGCCCTCAGCCAGATGTGGCCTCAGCCCTCTCATGGGGGATAATGTGGCCACTCTTTTTCTAAGATTTATTTTACTGTTTGAGAGAAGGTGAGAGAGAGAGAAGGGGGAGGGCCCAGAGCCGTCTCCATAGCTACACATCATAAGTTGTGACATGCTTTCACTCCACACAGGTGGATATGGGGTTGCGTGGGGTGGGAGCCAAACTGAGGACCTCCAGCCTGGGAGGCGGGGACCTTCACCGCCATCCTGGAAGTTCCCAGTTGCGCCGCAGTTCAGCGTGTGGGCTTACCCTGGCTGGGGCCGGGGCCGGGACGCAATCCCTGGACCTCACGGTTGGTGAGGATGCGCTGGGACCAGGCTCCTCCTGACCCAGGGGCTCCCCTGACATTTCTCTGTTGCCTCACTTTCCAGACGCCCTTGCTCACCTGCCCCCTGATTCCGGCCGAGTGTGGGGCGTGCGGCAGCTCCCCGCACAGTGCGCTGACACTCAGCACCCCCTCTTTTTTTCTCTGTCTGCAGCTGCGCATGCACTGAAGGGCCCGAGCCTGGTGCCCGGGGAGCCCGGGGGTGCAGTCACCGTCCGGTGTCATTACCCGCCCTCAGCCGTCAACAGGCACCAGAGGAAGTATTGGTGTCGCCTGAGCTCCATGACAAGGTTCTGCCACACCGTGGTGTCCTCCAGCCGCTACACGCACATCCACTACAGGGACCGGGTGTCCCTCACTGACTTCCCACAGAGAGGCTTGTTTGTGGTGCGGCTGTCCCTGCTGTCCCTGGGGGACGCAGGGTCCTACCGCTGCGGCATCGGGAACAGAAATAACATGCTGTTCATCAGCATGAAGCTGACCATGTCTGCAGGTACCCACGGGCCTCAGGGGCCATGGGCGGAGGCGGGCGGCCAGGCCACCAGGTGGGAGAAGGTACAAGAGGAAGGAGCCATCCCAGGGGGCTTGCCCACGCGGGGCATGCTGAGGATGCGCTGGGACCAGGCAAGGACTTGACGAACGAGGTTTTTGTTTCTAAGGAAACGACCCCCGAAGGAAGGTCGATGTGAGCGAAAACTCTCCAACTGCATGCACGCCAGCTTTTCCCTCCCAATCCCCCCCAGACGTGTGGCCTGTGTGTTTAGAGAGAAGTCCCACAAGGGAGGAAGTGGGGTCAGGTGGTTGCTTCGGTCACGCCGTCCCTTCGTTCCGACCCGTGCAGCAGAGGAGACACAAGGACAGAAGATCGGGACTGGGCTCTTCCTAAGCTGAGCCGCTCCGCAGACCTGTGGCAGCTCCCAGGTTCTGGAGAACTGACCCACACTCAAGCTCCCGGGTCCCCAGAACGGCACCCGGCTGTGGGGTGATGGCGTGTTAGGGAGCCGGCCAGCCGAGCGCCTGCAGCGGGCTCGCTTTCCTCGTGTTGTCATCTATCCCACCTGCTGAGATCAGCTGCCCGCGACCCCCTTTTTCTTATCTGATGAGCAGGACATGGGGTCTGGGGTCCTGGACAGCTTGCAGAGAGGATATGCGAGCATAGGAAAGGACACGGGACCACGAAGCGTCAGTATTTGCAACAGGCTAGAGAATGCACCTGGCTTCCCCCTAGCAAAGCGCTGACGACCCAGCACCCTGTGCTAAGCCCCGCAGGCAGCCGCTGACCTTCCCACGTGTCCTCCTCTACTGTCCCCACAGGTCCCTACAGCACTGTCCCCAGCGTCACCCCGGCTGCTGGCAAGCTCGCCGGGAGGTCCCCTGAGACGGCATCTCCAGCTGCCACCAGATGGACCCCAGGAACCACTCAGACTACAGAAAGACAGGGGACAGGGTGGGACAGAGGTGCTCGGACCCCAGGAAGCCGAACAAGAACAGCGTCCATGGAGAGAAGGAGAAGCCCGGGACCCACTGGGGTCAGCACCACAGGGACAGGTGGCCATGTTGCGATGTCCACCTGGGCCACTGTCCCCACTCCAGAGAGTCTGCCTTCGACAATCCGAGGCGTGCGGGTTACACCCACAGGAGTCTGGGTCAGGGGCACCAGAAGCCCTGTGGCCAACCAGGCCAGTGCCAGTGAGGAAGGGAGAGAGACAGCAGCTACTGAGGATGCACAGCCAAGAGGAGCCACCCTGGATGCAGACTGGATGGTCACGGGGACCCTTCGGCCACCAAGCTCGGTCTCAGAACCATGGCTGTGGGAAACCCCCCAGGAAGCAAGACTGGCTTCTGAGCCACAAGCCCCAGGATCCATTGAAAGAATTGCCCCAGCTGCATGTGTGTGGGCCTTGGGGTTCCCTGGCAGAGAGATGGCATCTGTGGAAGAAAGTCCTAAAGGGGAACTGGACCCCCCTGCTGGAGATGGTGACCCTCCAACCATGCCGAGCCGGGACCCGGCAGCAGAACCTCTGCGACCCCAGGACAAGGGTTCCTCCATGAAGAGGTAATGCCCAGGCCCTCCTCTCAATCGGGGCTCCTCATCCGCCCCTCCCCCTGCCACACCCCTCCATGGGCTGACCCCTGGGTGCCCCTCCATCTGTCACAGGGACGTAATAGCCAGATGCCCCGCCTCCCATCGGAGGTCCTCGCTAAAGGGAGACTGAGTGTTTGCGGGTGGATCCAAGCAGCAACCCCAACAATAGAATAACAGAACGTAGCAGAACCGTGGGGAGGGGTTTTTATCTGCAAACATGAGGGACTAAAGCCCCAGAGCGGGGCGTGACTTGCTGAAGCCACAGGGATGATGGTAGAAGAGCCACACGCCAAGGGGGGGGTGTCCCCAACTCTCACACAGTCCTCTTTCCCACGGTGACACATTAGGGGGGCCCCATGCGGGTGGTCAAATCAGGGTCCCTCGTCCCAGCTCCACTATTAACCCACCACGGGACTGAGGTGCCCACTGCCCTGGGGCCCGGCCTCTCACCTGCCACACAGAGGGCCCAGCTCCAGCCCCCTCCCTGACTCCAGCCTCCCCTCTGTGGGGTGTGCTCCCCACCCCCACCCCTGCCCTTTCCACCCCAGCTCCTTCTCAGGAGGGAGCAGCATGGCTTGGATCCTGACTGCTGTCCCCACGGCGCTGTTCCTGCTGCTGGCCCTTGTCCTTTTGCAAAGGAAGCTCCGGAGACAGAGGACTTGTGAGTTGAGTTTAAGGAGCCCCGCAGACGAGGCATGCCCCCCATCCGGCACCCTCAGGACCGGGTAGGGGTCAGAGCCCAGTCTGGGAGTTCCAGGTGTCGAAGGGCTACTTTCTGGACCGTGGAGCCGCGCTTGGCTTCTGTCTCAATCCAACGGGGTCGTCATTATTGTCCTTGTCACCGTGACATCCCAGAGCTCAAGGACAAGCTCTTCTGAGGATGGCATGACACAGGCTAGCCACAGGCATGTGAGTCACACGCATGACCCTGGCAGCAGAAGGCAGGAGTGCAGGGCCCAGATGTGGGGCCAGACTACAAGGGCCCCCGTGGCAGAAGTTCCAGTGGCGAGCCCAGGCTTAAGCACCGTTAAGGGGGCGCTCCGTGGTGTGTGGCTCCCGGGACGAGACAGTGAGGTTTTTCTGGGAGCCCATGGCGGAAGCTGAGAGTCTTGGCAGGCCCAGAGCCTGGCCATCCTAATGACTCCACTGCCATTCTGTGTTGGGAAGTTGCTGAGGGCTTGTGGTGGGCGGAGGTGGCTCTCGGGGAACCAAATGTAGTGCCTGGGACCCTCCCGATGTGTTCTGTGTCTGTGTAGCTCAGGGGACAGACAGAGCAGCGGGGGTGACCCTGATTCAGATGACACACTTCCTGGAACCAAGCCTCCAGCCAGACCCGCTGGCCCATGCGGAGAGGGAGCCACTTCGGGGTGACTGCCCGGGAGAGGGACCCTGAACCCTGAGGAATGGAAGCCTGCACCGTCCGGTCACGTGGAAGGAGGCCCAAGACCCAGCACCTCATCCCCAGCCCTGTCTCATCCCTCTTCTTCCTGAAACACACTCCCAGGAAAAGTGAGGAGTTTCCATTCTGCAAACAGAAGTGGTTTCCAGGCGGCCTGAGCAACTCCGAGTTCTCAGCCAGCGAGTGTCGCCCCGGTTGCCGGCTTTCCTGGCACCTGCTGGCTGTCAGCCCGCTGCACACGCACACGAGCCGGTGCTGGCTCTCTGAGGCAGTAAGTGTATTCTGCCCGTCTCACTCAGCCCCCAGAGAGCTTCCAGCTCCGTAGGTGCCCCCCACAAATATGTGGCCGAATGACCAACTGGGAGGGCTTGGGCTCAGGGGCCCACGCTTTGGGAGTCCCCTGGATGACTCCCTAAGGCAGGTGGCTTCTCCAAAGACCAGAAGGCCCAGCCCCAGCCCCCAACCCATCCCTCCCCGTGTGGCCCCAGATGCCTCCTGTTGTAGGCGGCTTGTCCCCTTCGAGATTTTCTGGGATTTTCCTGGGTTCCTGGAGGAGAAGTACATTCTTACCTCCTTCACAAAGCTCCTCTTATTCAACTGCTCATAAGTCCTTGATGGCGTGGGTGCTGATGAAGCTGAAAACTGATTCGGGGGCGGGAGGCGGGGGCATTAGGAGAGAAGGTGGCCAGGGGGGATTTTCTGTGGCTTCTGCTTTCGAACCACTTCATCTCGTGCCCATTGGGGGACTTTTGCTCCGTTGGGGGACTTGCCCCCTCCCCGCCTCTCTGTCTTTTCAGGGGTCACATTTGCTCATTTATTCCAAATCTGCCCGCACTTCACATTTGGGCAGAGACGCCTTTGAGCGTTGAACGACAAGGCAAAGAAAGGCTCCGAAATCGAGCCAGGGTCATCAGGTTGGCGTTCCCGGAGTCCCCTGAGCCATCAGCAGCACCAGAAACCCTCAGAACCCCACCTCAGAGCTGCTGCCAGACCCAGACAGCACCCCAAGAAAATAAAGGGGATGCTGTCTTCGTGGTGTGTGAGGCAGCGACCCGTCGTGTTCTGGGATAAATGGGGAAGTTGCATGCATCTAACCGAAGGGACTCCTGGCATTTCAGAACCGACTGACCTAACCCCACAGCCCAGTGGGAGGGACCTGAGGCCTGTGGGGAAAGGAACCTGTTTAGCCCATTTCCCGTTTAGAAAAAGAACAGGCACAGCTCACACCATGTTCATGGAATGTCACATAAACGTGCTCTGGGAGGCTGACACACATCTGACCGGTCTTCAGTGGGAAAATAAACTGTAACCACGGTCCTTGGAGTTATTTCTAAGCAGACCTTGGCTCTCATCCTCGTGTAACAGAAACATAGATGGTGATCCGTAGCTCATCACTTTTTTTTTCACGCGTAAGAATGCCACATTTTCTCGGATTTGACGTTTTCCGAGACCGAGAAGGTGAATGGCCATAGCCCGATTTAAAAGAGTGATATAGAGAGAATGATGTTATTTGTTCCCAAAGACTATCAATGTACGAGAGCGATGAGGAGGAAATCATGAAAGCAAGATGCTTCGTGGCAAACATCGGGGGTGAGGGTAGGACTGTGAGCCACGCATGGTCTCGGGCAAACGCTGCAGCCGCCATGCCAGCGAGTATTCCCGGGGCCAACGGGAAACGCGTGAAAGTCACTGAGGAGCAGCGGGAGGAGGACGAGCGAGGGGAACTCAGGACCTTGATCAAGTGCTATCGCCACACCGCTGCTAATTAGATAATGCAAAACTAATAAAAAAATTTAATGACCTGCAGTGGTTTCACGGCAGACCATTTTCATACTCACTATCTGGGGAACCAGCCCAAAAAGGCATAAGAGAGATAAGGGGCTAGGATGGCCCCCATGATCCCATTTCACCAATGAGGAGGCCGGCCCCGAGTGGCATGTGATTCAGCCAAGGTCACCCAGCTCGTTAGAGGCAGGGCTGGGCCAAGAACTGGGTGAGAGAAGTTTGGCTAATGAGGGCCAAACGATAACAGTTGCTTCTGTATAGAATTTTTTTTTTTTTTTTTTTTAAGATTTGTTTTATTGTTTGAGAGATGGTGAGAGAGAGAGAAAAGGAGAGGGCCCAGAGCAGTCTCCATAGTTGTGACATAATTTCATTTAACACACACACAGGTGGATGTGTGGGGCAGGAATCAAACTGGGGGCCTCCCACATGGGAGGCAAGAACTTTCACCACCATCTCATCGGTTACCAGTTGTGCCCTAGTTCAGCATGTGGGTTTGCAAGCGCCGGGGCTGGGATTCGATCCCAAGACCCCACGGTTGCAAGGCCAGCGCTCAACCTGTTGAGCCGTCCCGGCCTCCCCTGCAGTGGAACTTTTGGCACCTTTAATACACTCAGGTGCACTGGGAGTAGCCCTGGGGGTGGGGCCGTTGTGCCCTGTTTCCCTGGCATTTTGGACTATTCTGTTTGGGAGAAGCAAGCTCACAGGCTGGGGTTCCTCAGTTCACTCCGTGGCTGGAGAAGGTTAATGCAATAAACCAGGGTCCAGCAAATTCTGCAACAACAGCCTCAAAATGGAGTCACTTAGGCTAAGCCCCATGTCACCAAAAAGAGGTTTCATTATGGTCTCGGCCTCTCCCACAATGGGACGCTGACGTACACCAGCCAATCAGGAATCACCTGGCCAGAACTAGTAACGCACCTGCCTCCTAGACCGCTGCTGTCCCCTCAAGGCAGTGACCCTACCACAACCAGTCCCTTGTTGCCGGTGTGACTTGTGTGTCCCGCTCCCTCCTACCTGTAAAAGCCCAGCTCCTCCGAGCTCCTCTCTGTCTGCGGCTGAGATGCTGCCTGACTCGGATTGTTGAAGAAAGCCGAAAAGGTCTTCACTTTTCACTCCTTGAATGTTGTTCTCTAACAAAGGCCAGCGAGCAAACACTGCAGACTTCGCCGGAGGTCAGCCCCTGTCACACCTCTCAGCTCTGCTATCACGGTGCAGAAGCGGTTGGGGACACCACATCAATTGCTGACGTGGCCTGGGTTCCACCAACACATTTTTCACGGAAACAGGCAGCAGCTGATCTGCCTCCAGAGCTGTACAGCCGTATGCTAGCCTGTCCTGTCCCCGCTCTGATGTGTGGGATCAGACCCCGCTCCTCCTCCAAACCTCCCCAGACCCCACACCTCAGGGCCGCCCCTTCCTCCAAACTCCTGCAATACTCTCTGGGATTCGGCAGTCAGACGGCCCATCTTAGGAGAAGGAGACCAGCCAGCAAGTGGCTGAGTGGGGGCAGCTTCCGGAAGTAGGAAAGGGGGTCTGGTCAGGGTGTTGGGGGTGGGGAGCCGAATCCCACCAGCGGGACAAGTTCAAAGGGCCAGCACAGAGCCAAGATGGAGCTGGAGCTGGGCAGAGATAAGAACGGAGAGAAATCACTGCCAGGAAGGAAGTGGGGCAGCCCTGAGCATTTGCAGCTGTTTTTAAATTTTTTTATGGACCAATGACCCTGGGGGGGAGGGGCTCAAACTGTAGCTTTAAAGGGCCAGAAGCAGAGCCGGCAAAGCCAGCCAGGTGCCGACGAGGGTGTTGTCGATGGTTTGCTTTCCACTGTGCTCCCCAGCCGGCGTGACGCCCACATCACCACCATGAGAGGCCGGGGGACATCCACGGCCAGGCTGGGATCAGGGATGTGTCCGGGGAGTTTTCTCCTCTGAGGTCCAGGGGCACATGGCTGTCCTCTGATCCAGCAGGTTCTCTGGGTTGAAACACGACTCTTCCGGCCTCCCCCCGCCCCTGCCGTTAGTGCACCAGCACTACTTAACCAGCAGCGCTCCTGAGCACCCAGGGGTCTCTGCACCCCGTTATCTCACTTGACCCAGCTCTTCTGTGAGGTCCATCTGAGGTTCCACATATGTGAACGCTGAAGCCAGAGAAGTGCGGTCGGGACGCTGCTCCAGAAGGACCAGCTGGACGGTGAACCCAAAGCCACCTCCCCCCGCCCCCAACATCTTGAGTCCTTGAGCAGCGCCGCCCACGCCTGGATTTCCGGCCTGGGTGTCTGGTCCTGTCCATGGTTCCAAAGCCTCCCACACTTCCCACTTTCAGGCTTGTGTGTAGAAAGAGTGTAAACATCCCCCGTGGTGTGTTCTCCTCAGTCACCTTGCCGGCTGGTTCCTGGGCCAGCCAAGTGACATGTGAATGTCCAGGGAGCTGGAGCCGAGAGCTAATAAAAGTTCTGTCACCAGCCCGAGGTCCTTACTGCGCAGAGAGAGCTGGGATCGCAATCACCTGTGGGGTATCCCTCCATCTAGGGAATGCAGGGCTCACGCCCCCCTGTCCAACTTTGGGGGTTTCTTCCTCCTTTCCATTCTTTTTCATGGGGACAGATATTCCAAGGCTACCTCTTACAAGCACTGCAGGGAGAGTTGACAAGGAAATGAACCTATTGGGTGGCTCTGCATGCAGGGTCTAGTGTCACCCAGTGCCCCCTTCTGCAGAAAGTGACACAGCCTGTCTTACAGGCCCTGCCAGGCCAACCTGTTCCCTTCACTGTCAGCAAGAGGAGGAGCTATCTGCCCACAGCCCGCCATCCCGGGGGTCGGCTGAAGGCCCATGGGCAGCAGAGAGGTCCTGGATGCAGGGCAGGATGCGATGCCATGCATCAGGGCCCACGCAGCGGGTGTGAGCACAGAGGCACTGGGCCAGCCGGCTGCTGGCTGCCTCCTGGTTTCAGGCGCCGTAGATGTACATCCCCCGTGAGCACCTTCTGTGTCCTGCCGCTTCCAGCCTCCAGCCAAGTCCCTACCGCGTGCTGATATGCTGCCTTGGTACAGAGTTCTGAGCGTAGAGGAGTGAGCAAGAGCCACTCCTGTCCCTCATGTCACATATTTCTGGCTCCCCGACCCTGAGTGTTGCAGAGACCAGGAAGAGAAGCCGAACTCCCACGACCAAGGCGTGTGATAAGTTGCCTCACAATCAGTCCGAAGATGATGTACTGCATGTCTGACAAGGGTTCAGAAAGGGCAGACTGATCAGTCAATGCCAAGGTTCTGGGCCCTTCGTTCTGCCAGCCCTCCCCTCCGCCCATGTCACGCAGACACCTAGACATTAATTATGGCGTGCACCCCCAGAAAGAAGCAGGTCGGGCACCATTGCACAGACAGGAATGTTGAGGCTCAGATGGGCACAGGCTGCAGGGGATCACGGGATTGTCCTACAATAGCTGCCCGCCAGACAAGCCTTGGGCTGGGGTCCAGGCTCAGAGCAGGAACAAGGAAACAGCGAGTCTTCAGGCGGGCGTGAGAGGGGCTAGGCCCCTGTCCCCTGGCACTGTGCCTGTTGACTTTGGATGTCTGCTCCCAAAGTCTTCCTCCTTCCGCCCTCCCAGCCCGCGGTGCGGAGGTAGGCGAGGACGACAGACTGGTTGGGTAACTGAAAAGGCTAGCTCACCAGCTCCTGCCTCTCAGAACCAGGGAGGGAAAGCTCATCGGGGCCCCAGGACGGGCCCAGGGGGAATGCGGAGAGCCTTTGGGCCAAGACCAGCTCCCCACTGCCAGGCGCTGAGGCTCAGTTCACCCCACTGCTCGGCTGTCCACAAATGACCACCTCTGCGGGGCCAGACGCGGCCCGGCTCAGGGGCTCCCACCTTGGCCAACCAGACATGTACTGTCCCCCTTCAAACAGGAAGTCTGCTCAGCCCCTTCCCACCAGTCTCTGCCTTCCCTCCTCCACCAGCCGAGAGGATAGAGTGCAGACACCCTCCGGAGAAATGTTGCTTTTACTCTCAATAGAGCTAGAAAGCAGGTGAGAGGTAGGGAGACGGGGTGGGTGGCCAGGGAGAAGGAGATGATTCAGAGTTCACAGAGAAACAAGGGAAGATTCGAGGCTCCCGGGCATGCATTTGGCCTGCAAGACACCCTTTCCAACACGATGAGGCCACTAGAGCCGGGTCCCAGCCCTTTCCCCTCCCTCACCCACCACCCGCAAGTCCAGCTTGTCATCTTCTGAATTTTCTTTACTGAGGCTGTCCTTGGCCTTGACAAGGTGCTACCAGATCACACGTACATCGCCCCAAGCTCCTTAAGAGGGCCCTGGGGAGCCCCTATGAAGTCACCCAATAGCCAGGCAACTATGCAGTATTTGGGATGAACCTGCCTCCTACCTACTCGCACACGGGGAGGCTCGCCGAAGAGGAGGCTCAGGCCTCCGAACCGAAGTCTGGGCTCAGAAACTCCCCCAAAGCTTGCCCGAGCCCAGCCCCCTGGACTATTTGAGTCCTCCCTCCATTAGTGGGGTTCACGACAGCGATGACACCGGGGACCACAAGCTGTCTCCCCAGCCCAAACGTTGGAAGGAAAACAGGAGTAGATGCTGTATTCCCACCAGCGCGTGACAATCAAAAATGCCAGAGGATTATCTGCTGGAGGTGTGGGCAGAGCTACGCGTATTGGGGCACACGTGACCCCAAACCGGCACGTTCCCTTGGAAAGGCACAGGGCTTCGAGGCAGCTTCGGTGACACTCGCTGTCACAATTCAGTTTCGCAGTGATCAGTGGGCCGTCGCCTCCATAGTAGGGACGTCCTGAGGAATGCTGGATTGCAGGGCTTGCCCGCCAGGGGTTACAAGTGACTCAGCCAAGACCCGCACGTGGGAGCAAGAGCAGGCAAGGGTGACAGCTGGGTCTTCTGTGCGCTTTAATCTCACCTGCGTGCACAGGCGGGATGCAGCAAGGGCCGCCGGGAGGGCCGCGGGATCGGGGCAAGGACAGGACGGCCTGAGCCGCCCCTTCTCTCGGTGGCTGGGTCAACCCAGGCCTGGCCGCATCAGGCTAAGGATGCCAACTTGGCAGGGTGCACGTGTGCTGGGTCTTCTCCGACCTTCCCAGTGTCAGCCGAAGGTGCAAATGGGACTCTTTTGCTGCCTGTGGACACACGATTCCATTGAGTTGTCTGGAGAAGGAAGAGGCTTTGGGAGGCCAAAGGCAATGCTTACTGTTACTGAGCCGGCCAGCCCCTCCACCCCGGGACTATGTTTTAGGGCCCTCGAGCCCCACATGGGAAAAGCACCACAAGAGAGGGGAAGCTGGGGACCCCCGACCACACCGCTAGCGAGCGTGCGGCTGAGCCCAACATAGAGATTTTACTTCCTGGCTTTCACCTGCTCTACTTCTCATTTTTCCCTTTCCCGAAGCTGGGTCATAGGCCGGGTGGGCTGTGTGTGTGTGTGTGGGGGGGGGGGTGACCTCTGGGGGTCAGCAGTCTTGACAATATCCCTGCAGCCTCCATGACACGGGACAATGGAGCACAGAAGGTTCTGGGTGTGTGCAGGACAAATGATGCTCTGCTGCCCGGGACTCCAGAAACTCACCCTGCACCCACAGGCAAGCCAGGAAGAAGCCCAGAGGAAGGGGCAACAGGAGCACAAAGCTGCCCACAGACCTCTCAGGAGGAGCAGAGATAAAAGCCACCGACCAGCGGAACCAGTTACGTCTCAGGAATACCGGGGACCATTTGGGGACAGGACACTTTCCTTCTGGAATGTGAGGCCACCACAGAGCCATGACAAAGCAAGGTGAAAATAAGGGGGCGCTCCGCTCTCTAGCTGGACAGGGGGACCAGCCTGGGCCCACTTACCGGAAAGGACTAGCACGTATCTCTCCTGACATCCGTCAGATTCAGGGTTCAGGGCCCGAGGCAAAGCTCCATAATGGCTTCTTTCCCTGCCATCCGAATCGGGTTTGCGGATGGAGACCCACCAGCGAGGGAGCGGTGAGCTAAAATAAGACTCATCTCGTGGAACCCTATTTCTCCTTTCCTCCTCCCCCTTCTGGAGTCCGGCCTGCCGGACGCTGGAAAGGGAGCCTGGGCCACCCCTGCTCAGTAGGATGGGGCAGGATTCTGTGTGGGGTGTGGGGAGGGGTGGGGTTCCAGGCATGTGTGTTGGGGAACAGGCATCACCGGGTGACATGGCCTGAGAGCCCTAACCAGGTCATGACCAGAGACCCGCAGGACCTTCCTGGGGGCAGGAAGGTGGTTTCTAGCCCAGCGTGGCCCATCAGCACTCTCTGGGCTGTGGCTGAGCCCAGGTCCTCACGTGACTCCGAGGTTCTCTGTTTTTGGGGGAGCCCAGAAGAGGCCTTCGGGTCCTCTGGGGGGTGACCAAGGAACAGTGCGGTCCCCACGTTGCTGGAGGCACGGGAGATGGTGAAGGAGCTTTGCAGGAGGTGTGCAAACAGGGGTCCCCAGTGGGCTAAGTCTCCTAGAATGTGAGGGGACAGTGTGCCTGGGGGAGTGGGGATGGGTGGCCATTCTTGCCACCGGTGCCCCATCCAGTACGTGTGGGCTTCATACCAGGCCCTGGCCCCGGGCACTTTGCATGTAATCCCCTCCCCACGCTGCCAGCTGGCTGCTCCTGCCCCTGTTTTCCAGATGAAAAGAAGCACCGAGGGGCTTGGATCCGGCCTCGCAGCTAGAAAGCGGCAGGGGAGGCTCTATGAGCTCACACGCCACCTCTCGAACCCTGAAGCCGCCATGATGGAGGAGTCCCACATCGCCCCCCCACCCCCAAACCCCAAGGTCAAGGGGAAGCAAATGGAAGCAGCCGGCAAAGCCCAAAGGAAAGGAAAGTCAGGGATTGGCGAGCGTCACGTGGCCCTGGCTGGCCGCCCGGCCCGCAGGAGAGTGTCCCTTTAAGAGCCCAGGTGTGGGTCCAGCAGGACGTAGTTTCAGTTTTGGCAGCACCTCGTGTCCGGCGGCCAGCTTCTGGGAAGGCAGGGGCCGGGCTAGCAGGCTGTCCCCACAAACCTGAGGCGCCGGGACAGAAGGAAGTGACTCCAAGTAAGTGGCTGCTCTGGGGTCCCTGCCATCCGGGAAGGGCCCTGGAATGGTGGCTGGGACAACGTCCCCCAGCCCCCAGCCCCCAGAGCGGGGTGAGGGGACATGCGCTAACCGAGGTGTGGTTCAGGCGTGGGGGGCGGCCACGCGTAGAAGCCCCCACGCCGGCGGGAGGAGGGACCATCTACGCTCCGCACGTGTCGTAATTCTCCGTTTGGTGCCTGAATTCCCCACTGACGCCCCCAGGGGTCACCGGTGTGGCCATAGGCAACTCATCAAACCACCCTCTGGGCCTCAGTGTCTCTCTCTCCACCATCAGCTGTGGCTAAAATTAACACCCAGCCTGTCGGGCGGAGGTGAGGGTCTATGTGTGAAATGGCTTTGAAGGCTCGTAGAGCAAATCGGCAGCGTTCGCAGAATTCGTGGGTTCGCAGAATTCGCAGTTACTCTGGGGCTGGCTCCATTGGCAGCACACAGACCTGGGTGGGAGAACGCAGGGAAAGTTCCGGCGGCTCTGTCTGGCCTTTGAAGCTTTGCTCGACAGCTTTCTGGTGGGAGCACGCGAAGCCCCTCTTTGGGGGTCCAGGAGGCTCTGAGATCCTTTCTAGTTTCAGCCCAGCTGTGCTCCAACAGGTTCCCACCGCCCTGAGCATCCTGGGGACCCCTGTGTCCACCTGCTCCTGCCAAGGTGGGAAAATAGGGTCCTCCCGGGCTGAGGGTGAAAGGGGGGCAGAGCCCATCCCAGGTACAGCTCCGCCCACATGGGCCCCCCTCCCTGTGTGGGATCCCCTCACTCATCCTGACAGTATCCCCCAGCCAGCCACGGGACCCACCAGCAGCAGCTCGGGGTACATTCCCTCCACCCCCAGTTTCTTCTGTATGATCACCCCGGGCCTGGGATCCCCCAGCTGCTGGCGCTGTGTGGGACACAGCCTTCACGTTTGCTCTCCCCTTCATCAGGGGAATTACAGGTCCCTTCACACGGAGGAGGGAGGAACCCAGTCCAGGGTCTGGGTAGAAGGCAGCTAGCTATGTGTTCTGCCCGGAGCCAGCTCTGGGACTCTCCGTCCACCCTTGTCCCCTGCCTGAGTGTGATGATGTAGCAGAAAGAGCCATGAACCAGGAGTCGGGACAGCACCTTAGCTCTGTGGCCACCACTCATCCCTCAGGCCCACGCGGTCTCTGCGACATGATTTGACAAGCGGTGTGCTGGCAGCAGCTTCCACGCCTCACGCCCCCTCCCCCAGGCTCCCACGGCTCCACCACGTTCCCACCTGAAACCCACCTAGCAGGTAGGCGGGGAACGCATCACGGTCCCATTTCACAGTTGAGGCAGCTGAGACTCTCTGAGTCAGTGCGGGTGGGGAGAAGGGGCGAGTAGAGACCACGACACTTTGGGACAGCCATTTCGATTTGGTCCTGGGAGCATTTGGACGTCGCCTAGAAAGCAGAATGCCCAGTTTTCAGTGCCACACTTTTATGCATACCTGTGCTCGGCAGAGACGCCCCTCATCTATGTCTTACCCCCTCTCTGGGGGGACTGGGGCCAGGGTCCCAAATTCCCTGGCACTGACTCAGTGTGACGGGAGTAGAGAGAAGCTTCCAAGGCAACGTGTCTGGTTACAGGAAGCAGACGTAGCATGCCCCAAGCATGGTGGGTCTACGCGAACAGCCGCAAGCATTGTTCTTCAGGCGTTTTTCTGCTGGCACCTAGCTCTGGGTTCAAATGTCTCTTCATAGAAACTCTCCGTCCTGTGAAAGGCTGAGAGCAGAGCCCTGAACCAACTGCTCTACAACTGGACTCCCCCCTCCCTCCTCTCCTGACTGCTTCCCTCCACCCCAAGACCCTGCGCACTATAGCACAGCGAACAACCAAGAGCTTTGGCGCCTGACCCAGAAGGCCTGAACTTGAATCCCATCACTGAACCTGCCACCTGGCTTCAAGTCCCCACAGTGCATGGTCTCTGTCCCCTCTGAAGCCCCTGAGGCCGCAAGCCCCCCACCCCCAATGACCCTCCACTGTGTACCAAACAGATGAGCAGCCCAGTGTGCTGAACACCACACTGCTCGCCAACAATAAGCGCAGTCCTGGGCCGGAACAGCGGGAAAACCTATGGTTCCATGAACCGAGGTTCAGACTCCAAGCCGTGGGAGCTGAAGCTCAGTCACTGACCAAAAGCGGAGTAGTGAGATTAATTTTAAATACTTATTTTATTGTTTTTGACAGAGAGAGAGAGAGAGAGAGAGAGAGAAGGGGAGGGCCCAGAGCAGTCTCCATAGTTGCATGTCATTGGGTTTCTACATAGTTTCATTCCACAGGTGGGCGCAGGGCTGCACAGGGCGGGAACTGGGCCGGGGGCCTCCTACATGGAGTTCACCCCGGTGAGAACCGAACTGGGGGACACCCCAGTTCAGCATATGGGTCCACACGGGCCAGGGCTTGGAATCAATCTTCGGTCCCTGGAGGTACAAGAAGAGCACTTAACCTGCTGAGCCATCCTGGCTTCCTCAAGATGGATTTTATAAGGAGACAAACCCTGCTCTCCAGCAAGCTCTCCACCCCTGCCCCAACACGCAGTTGTGCAGACATAGGTGATGACTGCGTCGGGGAGAGTAACTTGGTACAATGAGAAGGTTCTAGACCAGGGGTGTCCAACTTTTTGGCTTCCCTGGACCACCTTGGAAGAAGAATTGTCTCAGGACACACAAAAAATATACTCACACTAATGACAGCTGATGAGCTAAAAAAGATGGCAAAAAAAAAAAAAAATCTCATGTTTTGAGGAAGTTTAGGAATGTGTGTTGGGCTGCATTCAACGCCGTCCTGGGCCATATGCGTCCCGCAGGCCACAGGTTGGACAAGCTTGGTCTGAACAGCCAAGCCTCAGCAGTGGAAAAAACAGCTTCTAATTTTAAGGACCAGGATGGTACCTCATACATGAAAGGCCAGCCCATGAGTATCTCACCAGAACAAGCTCCTCTGCTTGGACAGCGACCCAATTCTCGGTGAGCCGAGGGGCCAAGAAGTTAGCAAAGCTCCTGGTCTCCAATAAACGTTACCCGCGTTCCTTCCTTCACTAGCCGAGTCCCTTCGATCCAGTTCATGCCACCACGGGACGAGGACCCGCATGAAACCTGAGTCTCCCAGGTCTGGGAGAAAGTCTAGAGAGGAACTCTCATGATCCTCAAAGCCAGGTTTTATTTTTGGTTTGTTGTTTTTTTTGTGTTTCATTTCGTTTTGTTTGGTTTGCAGTTGTTAGCAGAGAAATGGTGCTTCTAGTTTGGCTTTGGGTGAAGCTCTCCTGCTCCCGAGAGTGTGGGTGCCCTGGTCCTCCCACCATCTCCCCTGGGACTGGGCTGTGTGTTTTCCCCAAGGCCACCCTCTGCCAGGTTTGCCCTCCGAAGCTGTGGCCGCCTGACATGTCCATCCCGGCTTGAGGCTGTGCAAAGAGCAATGGGTACCCACGTGTATCCTCTGGGCACGTGGACATCCACAGCCACCCAAGCATGTCACACGTGAGAGGAAACCTGGCCTGGAGGTCAGGCGCTCGGTCCCCTGGGGCAAATCCCTTTCACCAAACCCTGAGGAGGGCTGCACCCCCAGCTCAGCCCATGGGAACATGCACTCCCACCTGGCAGAAATAGGAGAAAGGCTGAGAACAGGAACCAGAACCAAGGAGAGGCCCGGCTGGCTTGGGCTCTGAAAGCAGCACATGGCAGGTGGCCGTCCCCCCTGTCCCCACCCTCTTGTGGGCCCCCCGAGCCCAGGGCAGGAGGTAGATTCCCTGGGTACTATAGCTAGCACATCCTACATGTCTCAGAGAGGACAGGCTTCCCAGCCTTCTGACACCTGCTCCCACCTGGGAGCCTCCCCAGTGGTGACTTGCATTGCCCACCCCTCGGGCCAGCATCCCCTGACGCTGGTGTTTTGGCTAAAGCCCCACTCGAGAGGTTAATCATTGGCCTGGTGTGAAAGGTCCAGAGCAATTAACCTGAGTCAAGAGAGCCCCAAGCAGCCACCTGACACCCATACAACTGTCCCCACCTCCCCTAACTTGTTCCCCTTCCTCTTCCCAAGAAGTAGAGAAACAGAACACCTTTATCTCCACAAGGAAATAAGAAGGGACCCGGCTGGGAATTTCCCCCATGGAAAAGAAATGACCAAGATTAACAGCCCTATTGCCTTTGGCTGGAGCTGGTGAAGGAAGTCACTGGGGATGATAGAGCAGAGGCCCGAGGTTAGGGGGAGCCCCAGAGGGCCTGTCCCCAATGTCCTGCCCCTTCGGGCATCTTCGTTATGTGGTTCTCTCCTGGAGCACTCTTGTGCTCAAGTTCACTCCACAGCTTAAAGCCTGCCAAAGTCCGTGGGAAAGCGTGACTCCTGCCTCAGCCTCCGGGTCTTGTAGAGAGCTGGCAGACTGGGCCCTGGGGCCCTAATCCTCCTCGGTTCTGGGCTGTGTCCCCAGAAGTGACAGGTACCACTGAGTGGCCTTGTCTTGCATTCTCTCTCAGTTCGCCCAGCCTCCCCAGGCAGGAACCCAACTGTCGTACCACCTCCAGGTCTAACCTTGACCCCATCGTGGCCACACCACACAGCATCTCAAGGTCTTGATTTTCTTATCCACCAGATGGTTATCATTATATCCATCCTATTCTATCAAAAGGGAAGTTACAAAGGCCCAGCTCAGCTGTGTAAATGGCGATGCCTTGCCAAGCCACAGGGACCCTAAATAACAACAGTAAGCGTGGGACCAGCACGCTGCTGTGTGTGAGGTGAGACGGTGCAGCGTGGGAACTGAGACCTTGGGGATTGGAGTCCGGCGACGCTGCATTCAACTCTTGCCCACCTCCCCACCCCACCCTGACCCTGCCCAGCCGCATACTTGATCCCTGTGTGAGCTTGGGAGAAAAAGTGCTTTGCTTGAAGCTTTCATTTCTTCCTACATAACATGTGGACAAGACCTGCCTCACGGGGCTGATGACAAATTTAAATGTGATCACACAGGGGCATTATTTCACAGTGTCTGGCACAGGGTAAGCGAGCAGGTGGTGGTTAGGACCATGATGTGACATTGGCGACTTCCATCCTTACCCACTAGGCTTCCACTATGGGTCTTGGCTTAGTCATGAGCATAGCCCTCTTCCACCTCCGTGTGCTGAGAGTAACCAACCACCCAGCGGGCTGTTTCTGAGATCTGATGGATCTTGCTCAGGATACAGAAAATGTGGCGTGTATGTCCTTGTCCCAAAGAAACCTGCAGGGGAATTAAGATAAAAATCTCTCTAACTTTTGAGGACCAGAGAGCACAGTGGGGTGACAGGGGCTCTGAGGTCTCCTGGGAAAGGAGGAGCCATTCTTTCTGTTGAGAGGAATTTTGTGTTGCTGGACCTGTGGCAGGTGTGCAGAGGCCAGCTGGTCCCGGAAGTCACAAGGACCTCATCCCCACGTGCTATTGTTTTTCAGGGACCACAAGAGAGATCAGCCTGGGCGGCTCAGCCCCTCAGGGGTCAACGACCATGACGGTGATGCTGCTCTGCCTCGCCTGCCTGCTGGCTGTCTTCCCAGGTTCGTGTGCCGAGTCCCAGCCCACTCCCAGCAGGATGCAATGCCCCAGGGGACACTGAGACCAGGCTCATGCCCAGGGGGTGACCTTTCAAAAGATGCATGCCTTCAAGGCGTCACATAGACATGCAGAAAGGCCATGTCTGAAAATGGAGTGGGGGGCGGGGCAGGGGCAGGAATGGCAACTCCTGGCTGCAGGGCTGGGGTCTGCTCTTCACTGGGCACATATCCATGACCTTGATCTTGAACCGAGCGTCTCTAGGAGTTGCTATGGGGTTGGCGGAAAATGACTTATCCTTCCTGGCTCTCCATAGTTTTATCTGGAAGAAACGAATGTACTATGTGTTTTGAGAAACATAAAGAAATAACAGACAGCAAATGCAAACGTGTCATACCCTCCACAAGTGTTGTTTAATGAACAAGGGATGTCATTAAATACGTTTGCATGCCAATGTCTTTACGTCAGTTGTCCTTCATAAATTCCAGTGAGAACTTAAGAACGAGGACTCAATCCCTGCACCCCCCTAGCAGTGATGGCCTGCTGTGGGGCATGTCGGTAATCCAGAGGCACGTGTGTTGGGTGGAAATGTCCGTCTCCTTGGGGTGGGTTGGGGGGGTGCATTCAGCAGGATCAGAAAGCCTCCGTTGTCTGTCCCCACAGCAGTCTCCACGAAGAGCCCCATCTTTGGTCCCCGGGAGCTGAGCCGAGTGGAAGGCGACTCAGTGTCCATCCGGTGCTACTACCCGGACACCTCCGTCAACCGGCACTCCCGGAAGTACTGGTGCCGGTTGGGAGACAGGGGCCGCTGCACAACCCTCATCTCCTCGGGGAACTACGTCTCCAAGGACTATGAGGGCAGAGCCAACCTCACCAACTTCCCGGAGAGCAACTCGTTTGTGGTGGACGTCAGCCACCTCACCCAGAACGACTCCGGGCGCTACAAGTGTGGCCTGGGCGTGACCAGCCAGGGCCTGTTGTTTGATGTGAACCTGGGGGTCAGCCCTGGTGAGGACCTGCATGCCTGGGGCTTCTGTGGGCAAGGGGGTGGGCGGGAGGAGGAGCTTCCAGAGAGGGAAGGGCGTCCGGAGGTGAGGCGGGGAGGCCTATGAGTCCTTCTCCCTCATACACCAGTTTTCATAACGCAACAGGGGAGTGAGACGGGAGGCTCCTGCTGGGGGTGACGGTGGAACTTTCTGGGCCTTTGGGCTGTAACATGTTAGGCTTTTTCTGAGGCGTTATCTTGGAAGGACGTCACCTTCTCTCGTTGTGGGTGGGACAGGAGGTCTGAATGGAGGGACGTAGAAAAGGCAGGGAGAGATTTAAAGGATGCTCAACTCCCTGCCTCCCATGCACCTTTCAGATCAGGCCCTCAGGTCAGCAGTAGGCTTGTTTTCACAGACATTTCGTACCTGGGCTGCATGAGTCCACTGATACTTGCAGCTGACCGGTGCTTCCCAGAGAGCAGGGCTGGGCCACTGGACACAACCTGTTCTAGCTAAGGAAAGAAAAAAAAAGAGAGAAGATTTTGTAACCAGCGTTCAAGCATGAGAGCATGTTGAACAATCCAGGGAAATAGGAAGAGAAAGAGGTCTGAAGGGAGGGAATTTGGAGGAATTCCCAAAGATACGATTTGCTCCTTTGGGCTGAGCTTCGTCTGATCTGTGGGCCCAATAAAGAGTTCGTTCAAGGGGTCATGGAGACTCGGAGATGTGAAGAATCAGAAGAGCCGAGGAGAGCGTAGGGGTGGCCCCTATGTAAGGTGTCCCATAGACCACTGGGGACAATGGGTATGACACCCCAGATCAAATGGCAGAAGTGAATTACTTTGCAAGGACGCACATGCCAGGTTTAGATGGCTGTCGATTTCAGAAAGTCTCACAATGCTCTGAACTCCACCGTCCTGCACTTACCTCCATTCTGGCCACTTCAGCACGCGTTAATCTGGGCACGTCCTGTGCCCGGGCACCCTCCTGGGCATGGCGGGGCAGTCCAAAAAGAGTGAAGCTGGGGATGGGGGCTTCTCATCTGTGGGGCACATAACTAACGACACACAGGACAAGATACAAATGTAAGTCGCGTGAGAGCATCGAGGAGGGCGAGAGCAGCTTCGTGGGGGAATGAGGCTGGGCCCTGAAAGACATATTCTGACAGGAACCCTCTGGCAGGAGGACATTCCAGGTGATGGGCACAGCCAGACCCTCCCCGGGGAGCACTGCGCGGCTGTCCTATGTGGCGAGAAAGTGAAATCATAACTTATCCCCGCCCCTCACCCCCTACCCCCACTCCCTCCGCAGGTCCCGGGGCCCTAAATGGGACTCAGGTCTACGAAGCTGATCTGGGCAGAACCGTGACCATCAACTGCCCTTTCAGCTCTGCGAATGCTATGGAGAAGAAGTCCGTGTGCAAGAAGACGGGCCAGTTCTGTGTCCTTGTCATTGACTCCGGCGGGTATAAGAATCCCACCTACGGCGACAGAGTCCGCCTCACTATTCTGGACACCAGCCAACTAGTGTTCAGCTTCATCATCAACCGACTACAGCTCAGCGACGCAGGGACGTACGTCTGCCAGGCTGGGGACGATGCCAGAGGTGACAAAAGCAATGCCAACCTCAAAGTGCTGAAGCCTGAGCCGGAGCTGGCTTATGGCGACCTGAGGGGCTCAGTGACCTTCAACTGTGCCTTGGGCCCCGAGGTGGCCAATCTGGCCAAATTTCTGTGCCGGGTGAGCAGCGGTCAGGGCTGCGACGTGGTCATCAACACCCTGGGGAAGAGGGCACAGGCCTTCGAGGGCAGGATCCTGCTCGAGCCCAAGGAGAAGGGTTCCTTCAGTGTGCACATCACGGGCCTGAGGCAAGAGGACACGGGGCACTACCTGTGCGGGGCCCACTCGGATGGTCAGCCTCAGGAGGGCTGGCCCGTGCAGGCGTGGCAACTCTTCGTCAATGAAGGTGAGACTCGAGTGGGGAGGGGTGGGGGAGGTCTGACCGCTGAGCGCCTAGCTTGCTCCCCGCCTCCACTCCACAGTCACCCATCAGTTCACCAGATCTGCTCATGGACAAGCCCTGAACCAGATGATGTGATTTGAACAGCCGCACGGGACGGCTGGAACACACGGCTTCTGCCTCGTGTTGTCTCCTAATTTTTCCCTGTCCCCAAAGGCCTTTGGATGGCTGTCCCTGGTTAATAGAAAGGAGGCTCCTGATTGAGGCAAGACTAGCAGGTCATTGTCTGGGTTGCAGAGGACGGTCCACAGGATCCTGGTGCAATGGCAGGCTGGCAGGTGCCATGTGTCCTTCTCCCTGACCCTTAAGCTGGGTGGCACCTCTTGCCTCATAGTCAGGTGGGGAGCAGGAGTGACTTTGAGTGGCCTCAAAGCTTTCCCAGGAAGGCCATGTCCCACTTCTACATTTTCCTCTCCAGCATCTCTCAGGGTTGTTTGTAATTCAGCACACCCAGTCTGCTTAGGTCAACGTTGGCTAGCCACCAACGTGGTGACATGCCTAGGTCCCCGCTCCTTCTTACCCCGAAGCATGCTGCATAGAGTAGCCCTCCTCAGAACAGCGCACCAGCACGCCAGCTCCACGCCACTGCCCTTGGCACCTCTAAGGGGCTCACACGGTCCCTGGGCATCACTTCTCTGTGCAGTTCGGGGTCCCTTCCCCACTCCACAGCTCCTCTAGTTGCCCAGGGCTGTCCCTGAACCTCAGGGGCCACTCCTGGTAGAAGGACCTGCCTTCTCTTCAATGCAGCCTGTGGGGTCCCCAACAATTTAATTTATGTGAATCATAGAGTTTAGCTTTTCCATCCAATCCTTCTGAATCTGTTTTCTCAAGTTGGAGATAATTCCCTGGGCCGTTTTTGTGAAACAAGCTAAGAAACAGACACCTACTAATACAGAGGAAGAGTCTGTGGGAATCCCAAAGAGACAAGCTGCTCACCTCCCCTGAAACTCCTCCCAGCCTCTGCTCTGAGTGAGGGGAAGGGATTGAGATGCCCTTGGCCAGTGGGGCAGGTCACAGGGTCCAGCTCTAGGCTCCGTGACATGCTCCTTCTCTGAGGAGGGTAAGGTGATCGGGCTACAGCCCGAGCGTCACCCCCACGGAGGCCTTGGGGAAGGGCCTGCTCAGGCCACGGGGCCCCCATGTCTGCTTTGGCTTCTAGAGACCACCATTCCCCGAAGCCCCTCTGTGGTAAAGGGTGTGGTCGGCGGTTCTGTGGCCGTGCCCTGCCCCTACAACCCGAAGGACAGAGACAGCCTGAAGCGCTGGTGTCGCTGGGGCGAGATCCAACAGGGCGGCTGCCAGCCGCTGGTGAGCAGTGAGGGGCTGGCCCGGGAGCAAGCCGCGCGGTACGCAGGCCGCCTGGCGCTGCGCCAGGAGCCGGGCAACGGCACCTACACGGTCCTGCTCAACCAGCTCAGCGCCCAGGACGCCGGCTTCTACTGGTGCAGGACTGACGGCGACCCGCGCTGGTGGTTCAGCGTGGAGCTCAAGGTCGTGCAAGGTGAGTGGGAAGGGAGGCGCCCCAGGACTCCACACCCCAACCTCGCTTCTCCCCACCTGTCCCAGCTCCATGTGGACCACAGGGAGAGCCCACCTGTGGAGAGGTGTTCATGCCTGTAACTGCACATGCCCCACACTCTTCAGTCTCCCACACGCCGAACCTGCTGTCACCCAGCTGGGCCTCTTGCACTGTCTCTGGGGTGTCAGCTGACGTAGAAGGTGGCTCTTCATATTGAGTCTAGGGAAAAAAAGAGGGAAGCCAGGATGGCTCAGCAGGTTAAGTGCTCGCTTTGCAGCCCTGGGGACCAAGGATCGAATCCCAGCCCCAGCCCGTGCAGACCCATTTGCTGAACTGGGGAGTTCTTCCCATGCGGGAGGCCCTCAGTCCGGTTCTTGCCCCACACCCCCGGTTCAACCCCTGGTTCAGGGGGGCATGTCTCCCATGCAGGAGGCTCCCAGCCCTGTGCCCACCCTGTGTGGTCCCCACCCACCTGTGTAGAACAAAACCATGTCGAAAACTGATGATGTACAACTATGGAGACTGCTCTGGGCCCTCCCCTTTCTCTCTGTCTCTGTCAAAAACATTACAAGATAAATAAAAAATTTTAAAAGAGTGAGGAGAGTAGACAGGAGCCAATGGGCAAGCAAGCTGCTCTGTTCTAGGACGGCCGTCTTGATTCGAGGTGGGCATCCATCATGACTTGCACAGGTGCCCTGTCACCTTTCTTAAGCATCAGCATAACGTTGTCATTCCCAGTGCTGTCCCAAGAGCACGTGGGCTGTGAGCTAAAGTCCCCACCACAGTCACGTACTTCCCTGAAGCAGCAGCCCCGGGGCTGATATCTCTCTTCCTCCCTCCTTGTTCCAGGAGAACCAAACCTCAAAGTGCCCAAGAACGTCACGGCGGGGCTGGGGGAGTCTCTCGAGCTGCCCTGCCACTCACCGTGCAAGTTCTACTCCTACGACAAATACTGGTGCAAGTGGAGCAACGGAACTTGCCAGGCCCTGCCCAACCCCGGTGACGCCCCCCGCCAGGGCTCCGTGAGCTGCGACCAGACGAACCAGCTTGTCTCCCTGACCCTGAACCCAGTCGCCAAAGAGGATGAGGGCTGGTACTGGTGTGGGGTGAAGCAGGGCCCCCGATTCGGGGAGACCGCAGCTGTGTACGTGCAGGTCCAGGCGAGGGCACAGGGTAAGCCTCCAAGGGCAAGGCCCGCATCCCCCCAGGGCCTCAGAGAAAGGCTGTGGACCACCAGCTTCTCCACTGCGGTGGGGGAGGGGAGCCAGGTTCTGAGATGCTGGGGGCCAGGGCAATCCAGCCCCACATGGTCTCACGTGGCCCTCCAAACACAGCCCCCCCAAATAAACACACACGAAGAGGAAAACAAAAAGGTTGGTTTGCTGTGTAACCTCAGCTTCAAGACAAGCCCCATAGCTGCTCCTTGAGGCCACTGGAAGGCTTTTCTGTACATGGAGATCTTTATAGAGACGTTGCAAAGTCACTGTTCTGTGCAGTCCACTCTGCCAAAGCCTGCTCCCAAAGGAGGGCAGATCCCTTCAAATGCAAGGTCTGGTAAAGTTGTAGCAACCTCTTCCAGTAAGCGTGCACTTGAAGCCTCTTTTTTAAACATCACAGAAAATGGTTTATCCCTAAAGAGGGGTATTTTTAGTCCCTCTAGAAATTCTATTTTGTCAGAGTCAGGTTGGTTGGGGCCACTAAGCGACCCAGAGCCACGCTATCACCAGGGGGCAGCACTATGGCACCAGCCCCACAGTCGGGGGACCTTCTCCACAGGCCGGGTCTGAAATTCTGCAAAAATCTCGCTGTCCCCGCACGACGGGTCAGCCCTTACGCGCTGCGGGATCTCAGGCACAAAGCCTTGTGGGTGGGGCTGGACTGGATGTAAGTGGGACAGAGATTATCCATGACAAACTAGAGCAGACCATCACTCCTCCGCCTGAACCCCACATCCCTCTCTGACCTCATGAGTGATAATGAAGCCCCCCACTCCTCAGACATCCTCACGAAGTGAACACATAACGAGCTGCAACTCAGCCCCATTCTGTTTTCTCCGGGGTCCACAGATGTCAGCCAAGGGCACGCCGCGCCGGGCAAGGAGGTGATAGAGCCACGGGTCAGGGAGACTGAGTACAAAATCGCTCTGGACCCCAGCCTTTTAGCAAAGGACAGCGAAGCCAAGGCTGCTGGGGACCCAGATGGCGGGAGCAGAAGTCCTGCAGACCCTGGCAGGTGAGGAGGGATGCAGGTATCCCAGTCAGAGCACATGCCTGGTACCTGAGGCGGGACCCCCAGGCTGGAGCACGTGGGCCTCCGGATAACGGGGGGCAGCCCTGAGTGCCCCTGCCTGTGCCCACAGGGGGCAGGGGTTGCTCTGTGGCCTGCTGCCCACCAGTTGCTGGGGTGGCACGTACCACTCAGCTCCATTTCCTGGGCCTGGGACTTGCCCTGTCTGGGAGGGTAACCTGGGAGGAAGGCCAAGCCAGCGCCGACCTGCCTGCCACGCATGGGCTCCCAGGTTTCCCACCCGTGACTGACGGACTCACCCTTCCTTGCAGCTCTACAGAACAGCGAGGGAGCTCCACGGTGCTGGTCTCCACCCTGGTGCCCTTGGCCTTAGTGCTGGCGCTGGGGGCGGTGGCTGTGGCCGTGGTCAGAGCCCGGCACAGGAGGAACGTGGGTGAGCCCCGGATGCTCCCTGCCCCCATCTACACCCCCTTGCACATGGGGGCGGGGCTGCCGTGGTCCCTGATATTTCACAGGCTCAAGGAAGCGTTCTGGGAGAGCAGGCGGGGAAAGATGGCCCCACAGGTGCCCAACACTTACATGAAGTGCTACTGTCCAAATGCTGTCCCCGGAAAGCCACCCCTGATGGCTCAGGGTCTGAGTTCGGAGGCAGGGGTGTCAGGAAGATGAAAGCAGGGCACTGGGGGACCCCACCCCCCACTCCCAGCCTCCTTTGTAACCTAGTTGGCTATGTGGCTTTGGGTGCACCCATTTCCTGCCTCAGCTTCCTTGTGGCCCAAGACAGGGACCATAATCATGCCCTCAAAGGGCTGATATGAGGACAAAAGCGGGAGCTGTGAACTGAAAAGTCCCGGGTGATGCACGGCCATCGCAGATTACTGAGTCTTGCTTATTGGTGGGAGGAGCCCGGGGAGAGAACACAGAGCCTTTCCCGTCTGCCTGGGGTCGTAGTCAGAGAGGAGCAAGCATAGACCCCCCTTCTTCAGCTGTCCCATGGGGCACCCTCTGAGGGGCGCAGCTTGTCCTGTCCTCAGGTGTCCCCAACCCCATCCCTGACCAACTCCCCTTCCTCCCGGACAGACCGGGTCTCCATTAGAAGCTACAGGACGGACATCAGCATGTCGGACTTTGAGAACTCCAGGGACTTTGGAGCCAATGACAACACGGGAGCCTCTTCGATCACCCAGGAGACATCCCTGGGAGGAAAAGATGATGGTGCGTCCCTGACCCAGGGGGACGCCTGATTCCTAGGAGAGCAAGAAGTAGAACTGACTTGGGTGTCGGGGGCGGGACTATGCGGCTGGTGCCGGCTCATGCAGCCCCTCTCTCCACACAGAGTTCACGGCCACCACCGGGGACGCGGTGGAGACGGAAGAACCCAAGAAGGCAAAGAGGGTAAGAGCGAGGGCAGAGAAGGGGGTCCCACGGGCACGGCACCGAAAGACAGCTTGAGGGACGGCATTAGACACCAGGGGCCACTACCTCAAGGTGGGGGCTGATGTCAGAACGGGGGAAGTAGTGTAAGACGCTCAGGAGAAATGTCGGAGGACCAGGCGTATCTTCCTGGGGGTGCTATAGAGGCGGCCAGAGCAGAGGCGGGAGGGCTTCTAGGCTGTCAAAGTGCAGGAGCAAGAGAGGAGGGGGGAGGGGGAGGGCAGACGCCTGAAAGTCTCACACAGGATGGGAAGGTCAATATCAAACACTGGTGAGTGCTCCTCCTGGGCCGTGGGGCCCGTGCAGCTCAGGTCACCCACCCTCCCTTGTGAGTTTGCCCAGGACCACGCTTTAGCCTGGGTCTGGGAGATGTTTGTGGCTCCTGCTGCTGGTGGGCAATTTGATAGTCACTAGAAGTCCCTCCCACCTCAACCCAGAGCTGCCTCACTTGAAACCCTACCAGAGGCCCCGCCTGCCTTTGGTCCCAACGACCGCCCCTCGTGTCTCTCGGTCACAAGGCGGTAATGGTCGTTATCCTATCCATTCTCCTTCACAGAGGCCGCGGTATTTCAGGGAATGATTAGGGAATCAAGTTAGTTCTAGGGACAGCCTTTCCCTCTAGCCTCACATTGTGTCTCTGGGCTCCTGGAGAAAGAAAAACACAAGCCACCATGGCTGGCACGAGCCTAGACCCCTCCCCCCTTGCCCTCTTGCCCCCTTGCCCTCATGAAACGTGTGGGTAGGGCTTCCGGGGACAGGCCCAGGCAACAAAAGAGGTTGTGCTCCATGGGTCAGAAGGAGGTAGTGAGACCGAGGGAGATATTTTTAGAAGCTGCAACTTTCCGTTTCTCAAAATCATGGGGTTATAATAAGAACAGCGGGTCAACACAGGCTTGGGTGGCTGGGGCCAGGACCCTACGGGAGGGTATTTACTGTGTCCCCTCCTTCCGACCCCCACCCACTGGGCCAATGCTGGGCACGTGGACTTCTCTCCTGTCATCCCGTCAGTCCTCCAAGGAAGACGCCGATGTGGCCTACACCGCCTTCCTGCTCCAGACCCAAAACATGGTGGCCGGGGCCCAGGACGGCCCCCACGAAGCCTAGGCCACACGCCAGAGGCCGCCTCCCTGCACCCCGCACAATCACCCACACTAATCACCCGCACAATCACGTTGATCGCCAGCACCCTCAGCTTCGGGGGCCCCGCTGCCTGCTCTCGCACCCCAGCTAGACGTTTTCCACCTGTCCCCAAAGAGACAGGTCCCCTGTGCTGGCCCCTTCGCAACAGCACCCTCAAGGCCTGGCCTCATGGTTCCTGGTGAGGGTGTGGGGGAGGTGAGGTGCCGTGAATGTAAGTGGAGACTGCTCTGTCACAGGCCACAACTCAGAGAAGACACCCTCCCTCTTTCTGTCACTCACGTGACCTCCTAGGTCCTAGGATGAAAGAATGGCCAGACACATCTAACCCAGGTATTTGAAGAGTTCTGCAGAGAAGGAAGGGAAAGAGGGTCTTTGAAGGGGCCAAGGATGGGCTGACTCCCCAAAGGGCTGAGGTTTGAGGTCTTTTTCCCTCTGAGCTCTGTACTTCAACCAGCATCTACGAGTTGGCACTTGCTAACAAATCACAAATGTCACTCAATTAATCATTAAAGACCATGATTGCCACCGAGGAGGCTCAGACCGTCTTTGTCCTCCGTCCCTTGTGGCCCAGACGAGTGGGTTCCACTGTCATGTACCCCAGGACGTGTCTAAGCTAGAGTTGCCTCCGTCTTCAACACTGGGCTGAGGGGGTCTCGCAGACTGCCTGCAAGGGGAACCAAATGATCTTCAGTAAAGGAATAGGTTGGGGGGATGCTGGGATAGCTCAACAGGTTGAGCACTTACATTGCAATTGCGAGGTCTGAGGTTCGATTCCCAGCCTGGCTCACCCAACCCTGTATGCTGAACTGCTGTGCAACTGGTAACAGCCAGGATGGAGGTGAAGGTTCTTGCCCCCCATGCAGGAGGCCCCCCGTTTGGTTTCCATCCTGTGTGGCCCCACATCCACCTGTGTGGAATGAAACCATGTTGCAACTAATGATGTGCAACTATGGAGACTGCTGTGGACCCTCCCCCTTCTCTCTTACCACTTCTCTCAAAAAAAAAAAAAGAGTTTGGGGTCTACGCCAATGATCAAGACCCCACGGCTCTGTGTAAATAGGGTAAATAAGACTATTTGGAATGGAATACAGTGAACGCATGCATAACCAGTACTCCTTTTAGGCATTAAAAAAAAAAAAAATCTCTAGCGCACCACTGGACTACTTTGGCCTTGAATCTCACACCTACCTAGAGTTTCCTCCAAAATCAAGAGGCTGTTAATCAAATCTCAAGTAACCAACTGACTAAACTCCCTTCATGAGACGATCCCCAGGAAGCTAGTAAGAGTTAAAGAATAGCTTAGATCTTTGATAACCCAGTGCCCAGTCCTGAGCTGATCCAAAGTCTCTTGGGGGACAGTGATTAGATAAAGGACCCCGCTGTGTACTGAGCCCATTGCGAGTTTCTGGCACTAAACCTGGCCTTATCCTATCGGCCCCCACTGCACCCCAAAATCCTCCCCAGGCGCTGTGTGCGGAGAGTTCTCTCTGGGAGAAAGTTCTCCACCTACCATCCTGCCCGAGGCCGGGCAGGGCCTTTGCTTCTACCCGGGCCTTGAACACGTTTCTGGTGCCACGTGCTGCCTCTGCCTGCCCTGGACCAAACCCAGACTTCAGTCCTCCTCAGTGTACCCCTCCCGCCTCTAAACTGAAGGGGCTCCTCCCCAGCCAGGAGAGGGGTCCAGCAGGGACACTGCTCTGTTCTCTACCATGGGGGGGTGCAAGGCTAGCTTCTCCTGGAACAATAGCAAGTCATTCCAGAACAATCAGAACCACAAAGTGTGTCGGAACCTGTCACTTGTACCCTGGGGAGTTGCTCTCTGACCCACCGAAGGGTCGTGCCTGGAGCGGAAGGTTAAGGTGCAGCCTCTGTGTTCATGCCAGTACCTGCAAGCCAATCCTGGCCTCATGCCTAGAACCCCAGGCCAAGATCTGTCACTAGAGCTGTGGACAATCGTCCATCACCCAAATCGTCCATCACCCAAAGTTCCCCTGCTCCTTCCGCAGCACGCTGGATGCAGAAACCTGAGGCTGCCCGCTGACACCCGGCCCCGTGGGGTTGAGGGGTCCCAGGCGCCACTAGACCAGTGGAGACGCAGCCAGGATTGGGTGGGACCAGCCGCTGCTCCCACATGCTTCCTCTGCACCTGCTCTGCACCCCCCCCATCCCACGTCCACTGACAATGGCGTCATCATCCTGTGACTTGGAGAGCATCTGACAAGTCTGGGGCATGCGGGCCCATGGAAGCTCTCAGGGGCTGGCTCCCAGAGGGTGTGGGAACAGCCCAAGTTCTCTGTGGACACAGCAGGTGCAGAGCTTGCAGGCGGGACCCTGGGGACATCCAGGAAGGAAGCCCTGGGGATCCTCCAGGAGCTGGGGGCCCCGTCCCGCTCCACAGGAAAGGGCCCCGAAACCGCATCTTCCCTGGGCCTCGTGAAAGCCACCTGAGGTGGGCGGGGCAGGGACCACACCTGTGGTGTCAACAACAATACTGAGGCCCAGACTAGAAAGCGCCAGGGCAGGGCCAGAACCCGGATCTTCTAACCAGAACCCCAAGCTCTGTCCAGGCACCTCGTGGCTGATGGCCTCAGCGTCTCTCTCTTCTCCCTCCATCACTGGGCCACGCCCTTAGCCCCTTGGGGTCCTGAAGGGGTGCTCTGCCAGGCAGCCATTGCTTCAAGCAGACTTGCTGTGTGGCTTGTCACAGCCTCTCCTGGCATCCCCTCTGTGGTCACTGGACAGTGGCCTGGGCCCTGCCACAGGGCAGCACCATAGGGAAATAGTTGGGGGGGATAAAGGTGGCAGGTTCAAGTGCTGGGTGGGCCGTGGTTAAGACCACAGATCAGGGAAGCCGGGATGGCTCAGTGGGTTAAGTACTCACTTTGCAGCCCCGGGGACCGAGGATCGAATCCCAGCCCCAACCCGTGCAGACCCATATGCTGAAGTGGAGTGTGGCCCCAATTTGGTTCTTGCTGGGATGAGCTTCTCATGCGGGAGGCCCCCAGCCACCTGTGTGGAAAGAAACCATGTTGAAAACTGATGACGTACAACTGTGGAGACTGCTCTGGGCCCTCCCCCTTCTCTCTGTCTCTTTCTCTCTCTCTGTCAAAACAATAAAATCTTAAAAAAAAAATTAAAAAAAAAGACCACAAATCAAGGCTCCACCACAGTCCGTCTTCCCACATAGAAAGTGCTTGAAAATATCTGTCAACTGAGTTCAGCCAGCACCGTGGACTCAGGGTCAAGCTTCTGCCCACGCAGGTTTCTCAGATGGAGAAAAGTAGGGATGAGGCTCTTCTGTCCCAAGGACAGGGACATCCGAGGATGCCCATCCCGCGTGGGCCACGCCTCAGGGTAAAAGTGCCCACGGCGAAGCAGAACACGCGTGGCGGCTTCTAATGGCCTCAAAGGCCCTCAGCCTGGTGGCCAGTCCCATGGCACACAACATGTTTGGGCCTCCTCACTTCCGCTGTGGTCGCCGGTGCTTTCTTTTTTAAGTCTAAGACGAGTGAACAAACAAGACAGGTTGTCACTTCCTCATTTTCAAGCCCGGCTCCTCGCATGGGCCAGACATCACTCTCCTGCTCCAGATGGTCACGGGTTCCTGGGTGAGCAGCGGGTCTCCGTCCCCTGGCTCCAGGGGCTCTTGGATGGGACCTTGCTCTGGAAGGAGCCATGGACCTCTGGCTCTGGTCCCTCTGCTTCCTGCCAGGTGAGTGGCCGGGAGAGCACCTCGCACATCTCGAGGGGTTGGACTTGGTTCCAGCTGGGGGAGGGGGGAGTGCTGGGCATCTCCGGCTCTCATGCTTCTGAACGGATTTAGCGACAACACCAGTACCGGGGCCCCTCTGTCCACTCCAGGCCCGTCTCCGGCTTGTCTGAGGTGCCACCCGAACCCATCAGCCTGTTAATTCAGGATCTTAAAGCAAAGGCCCCCGAAGCACTTTCTTCTCACCTCTGCTTTCTCTTTCTTTCGCTCTTTCCCTCCTGATTCTCAACTTCCAACTCTAAGTGATGAACCCCTGATCCATTCGACAGCCCTAATCCATGTCCCAACTCCCATATTTCAGTTTACAACTGTTTCCTGGGCACCCCACTTCCATAGCCCCCCCAGACCTGAGACGCAACATGCCCACCACCTTACTGGCTCCCATCTGAAGCAGCTACTGTCTGAATCGTCTCTCAAAGTCACCGCAAAACGCTAGGCTAGCTCTTGACCACCTCTTTCTGTTCATCCCCCAAACCACACTTTGACCCGCTCCATGGTCAACTCGTGTGGTTTCTAGATGTTCATTCCCCAGAGTGAGAAGCAAGGGTGACCTCCGCTAGGGAGGTAATGGAGGGAAGAGGAGAAAGAACACAGAACCGTTTCCGAACTCTTCCCCGCCTCGTCCAATGGCACCTGCCTGCAAGAGCGTTGTTGTTGATGACAGGGGTCCATGAGCCTCATCTTTATCCCTCTCTGCTCCACACTCTCCCCACACACACATTACACGCACACGCGCACACACACACACAGTCATGCACGCATGCACTCATACACCCTTGCTGTCCTGCTATGTCACCTGCTGCAGTGCAGATAATCATCACACCTCAGTTACCCTTCACACCCAGCTCTTCAGGTCACCACTGAGACACCACTTCTTCCAGAAAGCCCTCCTTGAACTACACCACCCCCTGCACAGCCTGAACCAGACGCCCCTGCTTGCTGCCTCCAAGAAACCCCGTGGGTCTCTCTTCATGGGATCTGTGACCCTGTGCTGTAGCGGCTGCCCATCTCTATGAGCCCCCAAATGACTCCTGCGAGGGGAGCCATGTCAGCCGTCCTACCGTCACATGAAAGGCATTCGTCCACTAAACGTGTGTTGAATGATTTAACCGCACTGGGGGCGGGGGAAAGCAGAGGATGGCTGTTTGGGTTGAATGGATCTGAGCAAAACAAACACGGACAGAAAAACCTGTTGCAGCAAAATCGTACCAAGCCTCCCTCCCAACACCACCCTGGAGTCACTGGCGGGTTAAGTGTGGCATGTTCTCGCTCCTGGAACCGGGGCCGAAGCTTCGACTACATTCTCTGGATCCTTGTGGGTTTGGGTTTGGTGACAAGGCGGCGGGTTACGTTCAGGCTTGGGCTCTGGCGGGGAGGTCTGGCCAGGACTCCAGTTGGGGTGCAGGGGTGACCACAGTGCTGGACTGAGGCTGCACGTAGGGGCGGGGGTGGGAGGAGGGTCCGGCTACAGCTGGGGGCAGGTCTGAGGCTTGCGCTGATCGTGGGGGTGGGGCTGGAGGCTTCCTGAGCACCGACTCCCTCTCCCCGCAGTGTGTGGAGCTCTGAGCACACCCCCGGAAGTCAAGCTGGAGGCCATGCTGGGCGGATCCATCACCATCGAGTGTCCACTCCCTAGAATGTCTGGGAGGCTCTACCTGTGCCGGCAGGTGGACAAATCCGGAAGCTGTGTCACCGTGGTAACCAACCACAACTTTGTCAGGAAGCAGTACAAGGACCGGGTCACACTGACGCTGTGTCCAGACAAGAACCTGTTCCTAGTGGAGGTGAAAGAGCTGAACCAGGGGGACAGCGGCACCTATGCCTGCGGGACTGGCATCATCACAGACCGGGGCAAGACCCAGCAGGTCACCCTGGATGTCCACAGTGGTAGGTACCCCACCTGGCGGAGGCCTGGCCCACCCAGAAGGCGGGGGCAGCTCTAGGACTGTGGCAGTGCCCCAGACCTTAGGTGACTCTCCTAGCAGCCAGTCTAATAACAACTGGGATTTGTAGTTTGAACCTCATGAAGTCCGTTGACTTCAGGGTCCACAGAGTTTTCTATCCCAACAAGATAGGCCCTCTTCTTGTGGCGACTGAATCTGTCCTATCCAGGGCATGGGGGGTGGGGGGGGCCTGAGATTGAGGAGAAGCTCTGAGATGGGGGGGACATTGGAAGCCAAAGGACATAATCGTCCCGTGAGAAATATCATGGGTCAACATCAAGGAAAGACGGTTGTTTCTCAAGCCACGCATTTGGGCCAAACGTGTGACCTTACGATCTGATCCTGGCTGTCTTTCCGCTGAATCCTGACTTCCTCACACTTACGCAGCACTAATTCAACAGCCTAAACCCAGTGGTTTCCCAGGGACCGCGGGCCAGCGTATCGGATGAGCGTTTTCCTCCCGGGGAAGCGCCCAGCCCCCTTCTCCCTCTGCGCTTCTTGGTGGACTCTGCTCTCGGACCTTCACTGCCATCTCTCGGGGCTGAGTCAGCTTCAGCTCCTCGCACGGTCCTTTCCCGGGGTCTGCGTCTCTTCCCAGGGCCCACGGGTGTCTTCCTCTCGCCTCCAGGAGAGTACGACCCATTCTGGGAAGAAGAGGGGATCCCTGAGCCTCCCCCGTGGTTTCGGAGACTTCTACCCGCTTGGCTGAAGATGCCTGCACATGCCAGTTCTTTCGAATTCATATCCAAAGGTCAGGTGACCAAAGCTGGAGGGAGGGGGTGCAGGGGGCATTGTGAACACGGAGGAGGGGGTTTGTGGTCAGTTCATAGGGTGGTTGGCAGATAGCAGAGGGGTCTTCCATGTGTCTTTCCCTCCCTTAGGGGAGGGTACCTCCCCGGGATCAGCGTTCTCTGTCCTCCAAGCTCATCCATCCTACAGTCCTTCCACTCGTGGCAGACCTCACATCACCCCTAGGTGGCAGCAGGAGTGACAGTTTGTGCTCCATTCACAAAACCCAGCTCTTCCATGAAGGAAGGCGGGAACCCACACTGGGCAGCCGCTGGCCAGATAGCGGTCTTCCGCCTCCTGGTGCCCATGGGGCTGCCTTCCACTGGCTGGCATGCAGGGATTTTAACTGCTCTATTTTGCCATCAAGAGATTAACGATGGCACCTTGATGTGTCTGTGTCACTTTCCAGTTTTGAATGCATTCTGACGTGCAGTATTTCCATCGAATCCTCCCCTCTACCCTATTAGTAGATACGTTGAATGAACATGGTTTCATTAGAGGCCCCTGATGGATGCCAAGAGGGACAGTGTCACATCAAGGTTGTGACTGGCAAGGGTGGATGGAGGAGGCAAGAAGATCTCGCGGCCGAGCAGGGACTGAACCACGAGCAAGGGTTTCGTCCCATTCAGAGGACGACCAGCCCTTCTGCCTGGAAAGGGAGGGACAGAGTCCTGGGGAAAGTGGTGTTTGGAGCAAACACGAATAGAATGTCCTAGATGTAGATGGCGTACTCAGAAGGCATGTCAAGCCATGAGGAGTGCGAAGGTCATCTAGCTCAAAGGGAAAGGGGGGGAGTGTCAGGGAGGAGATGGTGACCCCGCCCGCCCTGCCAGGACCTGGCATGTGTATATAGAAGGGTCACCTTTCCCTGCTAGCTCCTGAAATCAGCACATCAACTCAAAGGACCACGGTGACCCCAGCACACGACCCCTCCACCACCACCACCACCGTCATCGTCCACCACCCCCGGGTTTCCAGATCCTCTTCAGTGGAACCTGCCAAGCCCACGACCCTCCCGCCATCCACCGCAGCCTCAAAGACCTTGGTCCCGGAGGGGCTGCTGAGACCCCAGACAGCCAGCGACAGCCACCCCACCAGGCTCCACAGGCAGAGGTAAGGGGCTCCCACCACCCCGGATGGGCTAGAAGCCAAGAGAAACCATCTAGAGGGAGGCAGCCGCTGACCTCTCCCTGAAGTGCCTACCAACCAAGACCCTCCTCAGCTGTGTCGCTAGAAGGCCACCGTGAAACATACTAATTCACTCCTTAGTCCGTGTCACCTGAATACACTTGTCGGCCCCAGCCGGCTAAGGGCCTGTGGAAGCCAGATCCAAATGGTGATAACTCAGCATTCATTCGGATCAGTTTTGAAGGGGAGAAACTACGTGAGAATAAAAGTAACCACTAAACTATTAACTACTAAAATTACTTTCACGCGGTTCCTTTTACCTTTTCAATGCGGCTACTGGGAAAATTAAAATTACAATAGGTGACTTGTAATTCTAATTAGCCGTAGTCTCAAGGCTGGGCGCAAATCCAGGAAAGAGCTGAGGTAGACCACTAGGGGGCAGCATTAGAGCAGGCTCCAAAGAAAACCCTGTCTTAGACATTAGTTATTTTTTGCCTCAGCAAAGATAAACATGTTAGTGAAGAAAGGAACCTCCAACATCATTTGGGTTTTATAGATGAGGACACTGAGGCCATGAGAATTAAGTGATTTCAAACAGAACCAGGCTTCCTGATGCCCAGTTCAGATTACATTAGCTCAAGTATGTAGCAGGCACTGTGCTATGTCTTAGACATAGAAGCATGGAGACATGCAACATCCAGGTCTTTTCTTACTAACGAGTGCAAGCCTGTCTGTGACAAGGGCTGTCCCCAGTATGAACACAATCATTGGAGACAGGGAGAAAAAATATATAGACTCTGGTTTAAACGATTGGGGAGGGAAAGAAGACTAAGGCACTGGCCCTTTGTGCAAAGTAAGGTTTCAATGCGTAGAGAAAATAGAGGGCAGGCCTAGGCAGAGGAACCCCATGAGAAAAAGTCCTCTTCTCCAGTGAAAAGAAATGAACCCGTTTCATATGTGCAGCCATCTTGTGCAGAAACCGAGGTGCAGAAAGCTAGAGGGGGTGTTCTTCTTATTCACGATTTGGTTCGACCTCAAGCAGCTCAGTGAAATCGCTCTTCCCTAGACCCACCGACTGGGAAATGAGGCTCAGAGAGGTTTGGCGACTGGCTCTAAATCACACAGCCAGTAAAAAGCTTAATCTGCATTTGAATCCAGATTGCCTGACTCCAGAAACAAGGCTCTTGGTTGGGAGGGGGAAGCATGCCCTTAACCAAGGGTCCAACAGTCAGCCATCCCCCAAACCGCGGGGCCCCTGCAGAACGCTTCCTTAACCGCCCCTCCCGCACCTCCTCCTCCTCAGAGTCGTCGACCAGGGCCCAGGGCCGTGGCGGGAAGACCACGGGTTCCACATCCTGATCCCCGTCAGCCTGGGCCTCATTCTGCTGGCACTGCTGGGGCTGGTGGCGAAAAGGGTCGTTCAAAGGAGGAAAGGTGAGCGACTGGGGCTCGGATAAGGAGGGCGGCGCCTTCGGGGCCCCCTGGATCGCTCCAGAAACTCACCAGCGTCAGAGGAGCGGCCTGGGGCACAAGGGGTGGGCGTGGGTGGCCTGGAAATGCGGACCAGGAGGAGAGCGGCCGGGGCCCTCGGTCTTCCGTGGAGGGCAAGGCTGTCCGTCGTACATCCTGAGCGTCTGCACGTCAGCCAGGCCCGGGCCCCGGGCAGAGAGGCAGCCTGGTCGTTTCCTAAGACCCGGGGGCTGGGAGAGGGCCGGGGTCCCTGTGACGCCCCCGTCCCTGTGAAGCTCTCTCCAGGCGGGCCCGCCGCCTGGCCGTGCGGATGAGCGCCCTGGAGACCTCCCAGAGACCCCGCGTGTCGCCGCGGCCACGCTCCCAAAACAACATCTACAGCGCCTGCCCTCGCCGCACTCGGTGGGCACAGAGCGCGGGTGAGCGGGGTAGGGGTGAGGGGGGATGCGCGTGAGCGAGGGAGACGCCGGGGAGCGTGGGGTGGCCGGGCCGAGCGCTCAGGGAGCTGAGCTGGAGCCACGGAGGCTGCGTGGGCGCCAAGGGTGCGCCGTGCGCCCCGCGCCCCGCCCGCGCCCCGCCCGCGCCCCTAGTCCCGCGCCCGAACCAAAGCCCCGGGCTGCCTGTGGCTCCTCCTCCCCGGCAGGGCTGGGGGGTGGAGCCGGGCTCCAGGCCACGCCCTCACCCGGGCCTCCCGATTCCCGCAGGTGAGGGGGCGGCACCTGTCCCAGGCCCCGCAGCGCCTGCGCCACCCGCTCCGCCCCAGGTAAGCTCCGCCCCGCCCCCGGCCAGTCGCGGAGGCCGGACTGGGTGGCCCGCAGACCGGGGCGGGGACGACCGCAGTTACCCGAGCCGCGCAGAGCTGGAGGGCACGGGCTGTCCCCCCCAGTTCATGGGCGGAGTCGGGGAGCAGGGTGTGTCACTTCCCTCCTTTGATGGTGCGAGAAGACCGGCTCCCCAAGAATGTCCACTCGGGGAGCTGGCTTTTAGCCAAGCGTTTTCATGGGACGAATGTGCGCTTAGCAGACGCTGATAGATGGTAACTGCACAAATAGGTCACGGGCTTTCACGAGGTGGAGATTTTATTTCTAGGAAGGTTTTTGTTGTTATTGTTTTAAGATTTATTTTATTGATTTTAACAGAGACAGAGGGGCAGAGAGAAGGGGGAGGTCCCAGAGCAGTCGCCATAGTTGTTGGTCATCAGTTTTCAACATGGTTTCCTTCCACACACGTGTGCGGGGCGTGCAGGGCGGGAACTGGGCTGGGGGCCTCCTGCATGGGAGACACGCCCCCTTGAGCCAGGGGGCAATCACCCAACCGGGGGCCTCCCGCATGGGAAGCTCACCCCAGTTCAGCATTGGGTCTGCACAGGCGGGGCGGGGATTCGATTCCCAGGGTTGCAAAGCCAGTGCTTAACCTACTGAGTCATCCGGGCTTCCCCTAGGAGGTCTTAAGAGGGGAGCGACCCACTTTCACCTGAATATGAGAGAACTTTCTAGTAAACTCCCTGAGGAGGTAGCTTAACCCATCCTAGAGGCAGTTAAGCTTGGCCTAGAAGATGCCCCGCAGAGGCCAGGATGCAGAGAGGCTTCAGCCCCTGGGTGAGGAGGCTTCCTCTTGCAAACTAGAAATGAACATGAGGGGTTGGTGTTTCTATCATTGGCCATTGCAGGTGAGTCAATGCCTTTAAACTCCATTCATCCTTGTTTCCTCCAATTAAGAAGATAAAAGCTTTCATTCTCTAAAGTAGCCTTTAGTAGCTGACACACTCTTTCCTTGGGTACCAAAAGAAACTGAGTGTGTCCAGTGTCCCTCTTTTTATTATAATTAGGGTGTTGACTAAGCTAATGCAACAGACTGTAAGCCACAGGGCTGATGAAACGGAAGCCTGATTTCCTCCCACATAAAGG
Source organism: Craseonycteris thonglongyai (assembly GCA_004027555.1). Classification (NCBI taxonomy): domain Eukaryota; kingdom Metazoa; phylum Chordata; class Mammalia; order Chiroptera; family Craseonycteridae; genus Craseonycteris; species Craseonycteris thonglongyai. Next base: position 98,720 of record PVKE010000048.1, on the reverse strand, counting down.
CAAGGGGACAGAAAGAAGTGGCCCGAGCCACAAAGGACTCAGATGCCTTCTGCCTTGTTGCCCCACCATCCTCGGAAGTCACCAGGTCCCCGGTTGGTGCTCAGTCTCCAGCACCGTGTCCACATTCCACAGAGGGACACAGAAGGAGAAAGAGAAGGCTGCTTCTTTAAGATGATCCTAAAAAATTAAACGGCACCCCTGCTTGCATCCCATTGGCCACAACATAACCACGTGGTCACACCTGCCTTCCAAGGTGGCTGAGAAATGTAGAGCCTGTCTGGGCAATCATGTGCTTTTGCTATAAAGGGGAAAGTGATGCCCAGCAACAAGGGACAGCCCCGCCATGGTCACCCTGAGTCTGCTCTACCTACCCTGCGCATACCCACACCCTTTTCTCTTGAACTGTGTCCTATGACCACGTACATACCTGAGTAGCTTACTCAGATTTGACCCATCCTTCCTACCGTACTTGAAACTCTCATTCCCATGAATAGGGACAAAACTGTCTATGAAACAAGCTCACAACACGGTGCACATGATGAATGACTGAACATTTTAACCTTCACAGGGACTATTTTTAATTGTTTAAGCCAAATACATTAATCTCTAATGGTGAAGTGTAGCGGGCCACGGGAAGTGCTGAGCTCTTAGTGTTCAGGGGACTGGACTTCTAGTTCTCAGCACTTGTGTTACATACATGACCACCCCGCCACAGCCTTCTTGGGGCCTGTTACTGTAATGGTGTCCCACTGGGGTCATGGACCAGAGAACTGATCCATGTGGAAGGCAGATGGTTCTGAAGCTTCTCTCTGGGCAGGAGGAGTACCCCTGAGCCCATATGGCCTGCTCCCTCCCCTTTAGCCCCTTGCAGGAGCTCAGCCACCTACATCTCTCCCTTCTAGAAGTCAGCAGTCATGCCAGGCCCCAGCAGACCCACCCACCTACAGAAACACTAATCTCACCCTGCCTGGCGCTTCTTTGCTTGCTCCCAGGTGTCTGAAGCTCCTTGGCCGCCTGGCCCGTCTCTGAAGACCAGCTGTGACTCCATGAGCTTCTACCACAAGCCTGCCACCTCGACAGAGGACTCTGACACGGATGACTACGTCAATATCTCCGGCCCCACTCACCCCTCCAGTGGCACCCCCGGGCCCAGACCTTGGTGCCAATGAGTCTCGTCTATCTGCTGCTTTCTGTCTGTTTCTGGAACCCTCATTACCTCCCACATCTCACCTCAAGTCTCACCGCTGTCTGTCCCCCCCTGCCCCCCCAAGCATAGCTCAGTCCCCCACCCCCTTCTCAGACACCTGGGCAACCCCTTGTGGCTTTCACATGAGCTCCGGCCATGGCATAGCATCTGCCATCACACCACCTTGCTTTCCAAGGCTATGGGATTTGCAAACTGTCTTGCCAGGTTTTTTGCTACCCTGGCTCTAGACCACGTGGCACTGGGCTGGGGCATAGGTATAGCTGTTGCTTCTGGAACCTTCCCAGGCTCGCCCCCCCCTCACCCCCCCCCAGCCCTATAAGACCCCAGGGCTGCACCTGAGGGCATGCCGCAGCCTTGAGAGCTAGGGAGGGGCCTGATCTGAGACGTCCTGAGTGATGTCTTTGTCCTGATCATAAGTCAGGCTGCCGCTTCCTCATGAGCTATACTCATCTTGAATCCCATGTCAGGGCCATTTATGTTGGTGTGGGGAAGAAGTCCACATTTTCAGTACCACATCTATCTCCCAATCCCTCTACATCCTCTTTACCATATGTCTCCCTCCCTCGATGCACACCTGACCCCAGCATTTCCCCCCCTTCAGAAATTGTGTGTCATCTCTACCCTTATTCCATCGCCTCGCACTGATATTTTACCACTGGTCTCCTTCGGCCATTCAAAAGCATTACATCTCTCTGCTTTCACAAAACGCTCCTCTTTGCCAGTTCTGAGTAATTATAGCAAAGTGGGGAAGGAAAGTGGCTGGGCTCCTGGAGAGCCAGGTGCCCAGCAGTAGCACGTACATCGGAGAAGAGGCGTCCCCCCTCCTCCCCATACTCCTCTTACGTGTCCTGGGCAAGGACCTATGCAGACATTGTGGCTTGGGGTTGAGGTCTGCTGTGAAGCTCAGCGGGAGCTGGGAACCAGAGCACGCCGCCCAGTGTAGCCATTAGGGACAAAGCCCTTCCCAGACACACCCCGCAGCCCTTCGGCTCTGGTCCAGAGCCAGGAAGGAAAGGCTTCCAGATTGGAGTTCCCTGCACAGCGGGGGATGTCATCACAGATTGGAGAGTCCATCCTGGGACAGAGACGCCATCTGCAGTGTCAGCGTGACACTAGCACCTTCTCAAGCTGCAGATACGAGAAGAGTGAGTAGGATAAGGAAGGGTGGAGGGGTGTGCAGTGCGCACAAGAAATGTTTGGCGAGCCTGTGTTGTGTTGGGCACTGAACGTTTTCCATATCTTTTTGTCATGATGTTTCAAGCCACTGCCCCTCTCCCCACCCCCCAACGCTCTATTCTTGGAGATATGACAATGTGATGCCCATGCCCTAATGTTCAGCTTCACATCCCAGCATCTTTCATTGTCCCGCAACCTTGAAAGAGAAGAATGAAAACAAACAAACAAAAAACTCGTTTATTGAACATTGCCGAGCGCTGTGCCCTGCCCCACGCCGTTCTGGGGGTGCTGGAGAGTCAGAAGCATGGGGTCCTGTCTGCCGCCTTCACAGAACTGAAGTCCCACAAATAAATACAACATCAGCTAAAACACTGAGAGGGTTTAAATAGAGTTGAAATAAATAGGGGAATCTGCTTCGTCGCTTGTTCACAGCATCTAAGGGAACCGTCCACCACTGTCATGGAGCCACTTAAAGAATGAAGTCTTGGGAGGCTGGATAGCTCAACAGGTTGAGCGCTTGCCTTGTACCATGAGGTCCAGGGATCGAATCCTGGCCCCGGCCCGTGCAAACCCAGATGCTGAACTGTGGTGCAACTAGTCACCGCTGAGAGGGTGGTGAAGGTTCTCGCCTCCCAGGCAGGAGGCCCCTGGTTCGGTTCCTGCCCCACACAGCCCCACATCCACCTGTGTGTTGCAACTCACAATGTGCAGCTGTGGAGAATAAAGTCTTTGAAGGTAAACCTGGACCAAGGATAGAATCTATGGTCAAGGGTGTGACGTACCCAGAGAACATCACCAGAAGGGACACTCTTCTGAAATGACACAGGATGAGGCGGGTATTCTGGTGTAGGTGCTCAGGGCTGGTAGAACTTCTGCATCCAGGTCAAGAGAATGTCCACTTCTCCAAAGGCTTTGATCCGAGCGGCTTCTCTGTCCAGCTGAAGGGGAAGCAGAGGTGAAGTTCAGCCACGTGCACCTCAGCACGGGTTGTTCCCCGCCCTCCACTCCTGGAGCTGGGCTGGCTCCAGTCACTGGCCGTGTCACCTTTGGGATGGCCTCTGATGACCTCACCCACCCATCACTTGTCCCTCAGCTCCGAGTATGTGTGGTGTCGGCTTTGGGTGTGAGGATAACGGGCCAGTGGGGAGCGGCGAATCAGGAGCCCCTGCCTAGGACTGGAATCCCCATGCGGGTGGATCTGGCTCACCATGCAGATGAGGACATAGAGGCCCAGGCGGCCCCTTCACTTTGTGTGCCATTGCTCTGCATGTATGTTTAGGCTGATGTGTCTGTTCCTTCAAAAAGTCATCTCTGGGAAGCTGGGATGGCTCAGTGGGTTAGGTGCTCACTTTACAGCCCTGGGGACCAAGGATCGAATCCCGGCCCTGGCCTGTGTGGACCCATATGCTGAGCTGGGGAGTGCCCCCAGTTCAGTTCTTACCGGGGCGAGACCCCGGCCCAGTTCCTGCCCTGTGCAGCCCCACCCACCTGTGGAATGAAACTATGTGGAAAAACCGATGATGTGCAACTATGGAGACTGTTCTTTCTGGGCCCTCCCCCTTCTCTCTGTCTCTGACTCTGTATCTCTCTCTCTCTCTCTCTGTCAAAAACAATAAATAAATCTTTAAAAAAAAAGTCATCTCTGTTGGGGGAGGGGGCTGAGGATGAAATTTGGATGTTCTTTTTGGTCTTACTTTGGGAGATATTAATAGATGGACCCATCATTTTTTGTTTGTTTGTTTCTCACACACTAGACCTTTGGAGCATGAAGGGAAATAGCCCACGTGGGGGTGTGGCTGGGGTGTGTTATAGAGGCATGTCTTCTGTCTCTCACGTCTGATTCCAGTGGCCTGGCTCAATCCCCAAATGCGCTCTCACAGGGCACGGCCCCCACAGTGAGATCCTCTTATGGGGAAACATAATAGCATTTTACAGTAATTTGAAAACTGGCAGGAAATAGACCAGGCCGTTGGCGGCGCTTATGCAAAGTAGATGCTCCTTCATGTCAAAACACCCATGCCCCTGCTCAGTCAGGTGGCTCTTGGGCAAACCTGGAGGACTGGCCTGCACTGTGATGGGCATTAGATCTCTCAGGTGACCTCCGGTGACAGTTCAAGCAAGTCCCCAGCCCCTGGCCTTGATTACCTGGTTGAACGCCCCCCGGAACAGCAAGAACCGCCTGCGTGCATGCTCTCTGATGGGAAGCATCTCCTTACCCTGCTGGGTAACAGAACAAAGAAATAATGCCACGTATTGGCTAGGACCAGAGGCAAGCCCCTCCCACTCCTTCCTAGTGATGGCTGAGGGGTTCCCCTGGCCTTAGGGGACAGCACTGAACCCACAGCCTCAGGTAGCCAATGCCGAACCCCCGCCATGCCTGAGTCTCACAGCAGCCTTATTATTTTTTTTTTCTTTAAAAGATTTATTTTCACTGTTCCTAACAGAGACAGAGAGAAGGGGGAGTGCCCAGAGCAGCCTCCACAGCTGTATGCCATTAGCCCTCCACACAGTTTTATTCCACAGGTCGGGGCAGGAACCAACCGGGGCCTCCCACATAGGAGGTTCGCCCCAGTGAGAACCAAACTGGGGTGACCCCAGTTCAGTATATGGGTCTGCAAGGGCTGGGGCCGGGATTTGATCCTCAGACCCCGGGGCTGCAAGATGAGCACTCAACCCGCTGAGCCAATCCCAGCTTCCCCTCCCAGCAGTCTTGCCAGGTGGGGGGTGATCTTCCCATTTCATGGGCAGGAAAACTGAGTCCCAGAGAGGTGGAGCACCTTGCAAAGAGTCAACCAGCTGGTTAGAAGCAGAGCTGGACTGCAACCCAGAACTGCTGGAGTCCAGAGTCTGTGCCCTTTTCTATACACCCCGTACCTCCCTCTTGCAAAATAAAATCCAGGGCCTGACCAGGGGAGGGCAGTCCTCTTCACCATACCGTGCCCTTGGGGACCAGCCTGGCTCTGCTCTACTCACGCTGGGCTGCAGTTTTGACACGATGACCATGAAGTTGTTGGCCAGAGTGGAAAAGGACCTGAGAATCCGGAACTCAGCTGCCTTCTTGTGGTAGTTTTTGAAAACTATGTCCAGGTAGAACCTCAGCAGGGCCCGGATGAAGTGACAGCTTTCGGCATCCTGAGGAGGGGCTGGGTCACCTCAGAGCCCAGGCGGCTGCCCACCCCCGGGCCCTGGATGGACCACCCACATGGCGAGTGACTGTGTGGTCACACAGCCAGTCAGTGCAGACACAGGCCTGGTCTCCAGGACTCCTGACTCCCAGGTGCCTCATGCTCTCTCTCTTGCACCCCACAGCTCTCTAGTAGCCGTGGGAGGGCATGAACCCTGAAGAGCACCCCGAACTTGGTGGTTTGGAGTTGGTGGGGAAAAGACCGAGGAGAGAAGGAGTGAGGATGAAAACCAACATCTTGGAGCGTAGAGTGCGTCTCAGGCCCCACAGAGCCGAGCTCAGCACCTCCAGGTCCACAGCTCCGTGCATGCGCTCTCCCTCACTGACCAGAGGGATGATGACAAGATGGGAATGGGTGAGAAAAAGCGACAGGACATGGAAGAGACCCACGCAGACGCCCCCTGGGCCAACACAGCAAAGGAAAACGGATGGACGGCAGCTCTCTGGCTATGTGGAGACAGATCCGAGTCCTAATCTCAACCACACACACACACCCGCCCCGGCCCTCATTGCCACCACACGCGCTGCCCACAGAACCCAGATCCTGGGCGGTGACCTCATGCACTAACTTCTCTGGCCCACAGCCCCCCCTGTCCTGGGAAGGTCCAGGCCAGCGCAGGAGCAAAGCTTCTGTCAGCCTCCCGACAGCCCCTCCCCCACCACACAGAGGCATGGCCCCCGCACCCCTCCCCCCCGGGTCACATTACCGTGACGTTGTACAGAATGTCCCTCCGTAGCAGCTGGATGCTTGTGCTGTTATCCTGAGCTTGCTTTGGGAACAGAATGAAAGATAATGTTCCCAGGTCAGGGGGAGCCATAGAACCCCTCCTTGCGAATATGTGCTGCTTCCCCCAGACCCTTCCATCTATCCAGCCTGTGACGTCTCAGGGGCCAGAGGGAGGATCCCGGAAGCGCTGGGCTGAGCGAGCCCCCAGGGTGGAAACAGGTTCCAGCCACAGAAAATCACTAAGCTTGGTTCTCGGTGCTTTTGTCAGGGGGGACCTGTGTGAACCTCTGGTCATCTGAGACAGGAGGAAAGAAGCCTATTTGATTTAAGAACCACGAGGAACTGGATTTTACCTCCTTATTCCCGGGAGTGGTTGGAGGCTGGGGAGTGCGCCCCCTCACACCCTTGGAGCTTCCCCCACGGGCCAGCCATTCAATCCAGGTCTGGGACGTAGAGTCAAAGAATCATCGAGAAGAAGGAGCTTTTGAGCCCTCTATCCCCACCTCCACATTGTGCCTATAAGGAAACTGATGGGAGTGTGTGTGTGGGGGGGGTGGCTGTCCCAGTTGGTTTCAAGGTCAAGATCACACATAGGCATCCCATCCCCAGTGTTACTCTCCCCTCCCCGGATGTCTCGGGGGGGGGGGGGCTCGCTCCTCTGCTTTGCACTTGGACTGTCCTTTAAGGAGCTGAGGACACCCACCTCTCGGGCCCAGCCCCCCTTCCCACCTGCCCAGCCCCCCTCAGCTTGAACTGCTCTTGCTACCTGGAAATCGCAGTGCACATGCTGGGAACAGACCCGCAGGAGCCAGGGAAACACTCCAGGGGGGCGGCTCTCAAAGGGTTTCCCGTGGCGTCCCGTTAGTGGGGTCTCAGGTCCCCCCAGAATCAGAGGGAGCCCGGAGGACTGTTCTCCCTCCTTTACTCCTCTTGGGCTGTGGGTTTTCCTGCCCACAGGCCCCATCTCTCGAAACCTGGGGCTTGGGATGCCTGACTTCTCACGGTCACTGCATCGCAACGTGATCTGCGCGCTATAATACAAAGAGCTCCAGGCGCATAAGATGTGGCCCTTCCTGGCCTTGGCATCCCCCAAGCTGGGGGCAGGGCTTCACGCCACTCACCACAATGTCCTTCACGGCCCGGAAGGCCCGCCACAGGTCCTGGAAAACGACTCCCTCCACTCGGCAGGGCCCGAACTGGAAGGTGTGGCCCTGGACCCCGGGTCCCTGGCTCCAGACAAGCACCACGAGGCTCAGGCAGGGGAGGACCACCGTCTGCACCCGGGAGCCCATCTGCAGCGAGGGAAGGCCCAGAGGGTCCTGCGGAGGAAGTGGGCAGCCCACTGAGGAGGTCCACACTCAGCAATGCTTCCTGGCTCGGCCTCAGCCAGCCGGGACACATGGATGGAAGCCAGCGCCCAGGGTGGGTCCTTGGGGTCAGAATAGTGCAACCATGTGGCCCTGGTGCGGTGGGCACCTGAGGGCCAGGGGGGGTCTCACCCCTGCTGGTCTTGCTATCTCACGATCAGCCCCCTTCCCCGCGGTGACCACCCACATCACACACCCCAGCACCTCCTTTCTGACTTCCTTGCCTTTCTCTCCAGCCAACAAGCGACTCTTCAGAACTTGACCCAGAAGCGTGTAGAACTGGGGGGGTTACACTGTGTCAAAGAGCACATAGAGGGACCCCAAACTCAGGAGGATGGGGCTGACTGGACTTTTTGTGTGTATATGATACTTTTGTCTAAAATGGTCAGACCAATAATTGGGGGTCGTCTGACACAGGGGCGTAACCCAGGCCTTGAGTGCTTCTTAAGGTTGGCTTAGAAGCGTAGGGCTCGTCCTATCCGTGAGGGCGTCATAGACCCAGAAACATCGGTAAGTGGTTTTCCCCTCCCCCCGGAGAAGCCACCTCTGGCTTCTCATCACACAGGGGTCTGCAGGACGCCTCCTGGCCCTGAGGGAGGGGCGCAGACGGGAGATTAGGGTCACACGCTGTCTGACACCTCCATGGACTGAGGACTCGCCTTTGACTAAGAATTAACTTTGCAGGTAACTGATCAAGAGGGAGGAGTCCCATTCCTGGCTGAGTCACCTTTGGAAACTCAGGATGGTACCAATTGGAACCAACTTTGTGAAAAAGCCCCAAGCTCCAGGAAGGCGACCCATGGATCCGTCTGCTCCCTGCCTTCTTTCCCCTTCGCGTTGCTTCTTCCCTTTCCTCCCTCTCCTTCCTCCTCTCTCCCTTTCTTTCTTACTTCCTTCCACAGCCACTTAAGAACCTGTCCTATTCCAGTCACGGGTCTCCCACGGAAAAACACTCCATCTTCCGCCCCTGCCCTAGGAAGGCAGACGGGTGAAAGCGTGTCTCTGGAATGATGGGGGACATGTGGGCAGAGACGTGGGGCCCAGGAGCAGCCCCAACATCCTCCCTCTCCTTCAAGGCCTCTGAGTCCTCTTCTTCAGACTCCACGGGGTTGCAGCCTCTCTTGAAAATTCACCTCTCTGGGCCTCGTAATCCCCTGCCCTTCCTCCCAGGAGGCCTAAGTTCTTCCTGTGCTAAATCAGAGAAAGGAGCTCCTCACCCCCATCATGCCTTATCCTTACATGCACCCCGAAAACATTGGCTTCGGCCACCCCTCACCCCCAACCGCCATTCCCAATGAGGCAGCCATCTGTAGGCGCCAGACAATGACCCAGGGAACCCCCATGGCTTACCTCAGGGCCCGGAGCGATGCTGCAGGCTGGCTGTTTGGAGGTGCCTGGCTCCTGGTAGAGGGGCGGGTGGGCCTGCCCCTGGCCACTCACTGCAGAGGGGTGGAACTAGGGCTGGAAAGGTCCTGCCCCGGCTGTGAAGTCCTTTCAAAAGCACAGGTGTGCAGCCCGCAAGGTTTGCAGGGATTCATATATATGGGGGCCGGGGGGGAGGGGCGGAGGAAGGAGGGGAGGTGGCGAAAGGGAAGTTTGTCATGCTTCCCTACAGGATTACTTCACAGCCGAGTCACCCTGCACTTGAAGACAATGGGGCAACGGAGAAAGCGGCCCCTGAGGGCGGATGAGACCTGGGTCTGCGTTTTGGCTTTGCCGAAGGCTACTCGTATGTGACTGGGATGCATCTCCCAGGCACCCTGAGCCCCGGTTTCTGTATCAATAAAATTAAAAGAAAGAAAGAAAGAAAAATCTGTCCTGCCCCCAGAGGCAGGTGTAAGGAGTAAAGGAGGGGAAGCCAGGAGAGCTCAGCAGCTGAGTGCCTGTCTTACGATCGTGAGGTCCAGGGTTCGATTCCCAGCACCAGCCCATGCAAACCCATGTGCTGAATTGTGGTGCAACTGGTGACCTCCAAGGGGCTCGGAGGTGAAGTTCTCGCCTCCCAGGCTGGAGGCCCCCGGTTTGGTTCCAGCCCTATGCTGCCCCACGTCCACCTGTGTGGAATGAAACCATGTCACAGCTAATGACGTACAACTATGGAGACTGCTCTGGACCCTCCCCCTTCTCTCTCTCTCTCACACACACACCTTTCAAGCAATAAAATAAATCTTTAAAATAAAAAGGAGAGTGAAAGACAGAAGAAAGCAGAGATGCTTTGTAAGCTCTGCACACGCGGGGAAATCCTCCTTACCACACAGAGTGCACAACCGTCCAGTAGTCACGTCCTGCTACTGGTGGGACAGTGACCCAGAGGCTGAGGATCGCCCACAAGTACTCCTTTCATGGGTCAAGGACAGGACTTTCAGGGATGTTTCCTGATGTGCAGCCACCTGGGTTCTAATCACTCAACCCAAATATGCCCCCCACTCCCTTAGGCTCAGATGTGTGTTTGGCCAGCCAGGTCTGAAAGCTGGGGTCCCTGGTGTCCTGTGGGATCGCCCAGGGGACGACACAGGCTGGCAGGTCAGGAACCTTAAGAAACCTGACTGTGTGCCCAGCCAGCAAGGGGCTCCGGCTGCAGACTCCCTGGGGGTGGTGCGAGCGGTAGACTGGGACTGGGTTCCCAAAGCATGAGCACACAGCGCATGCCCTGAGGAGGGCAAGACACCCCAGCACATCCGAGAGTCCAGCCAGGAAGTTAGAGGGGCCTGAGCCAAGCCCACCCCGCTGGAAAACGCGTACCGTTCCTGAGGCTGCTGACCACGCCGACGAGTCCCGTGGGTGCAGGGGCAGGATGTGGGCTTGGCTTCGTCCAACCCAGCATGTCCCGTGCGCATCGCACCATGTCCCCGACTCCGAATCAGGGGTTGATTAGCAAACCCTGTGCAGCGAGTAAGCTAAGAGTGGCTTAGCCCTATGATGGCTCTCACGTGGTTTAACAATTCAATAAAATCAAAAGAAGCACACTCGTTGGGGACACATGAAAAGTCTGTGACATGCAAACTTCAGTGTCCATCCGTAAAGTCTGACCGGGACATAGTCACGGCCACATGGCTCCATACTGTTCGTGCTGCTTCTGTGTTTCCGTGACAGAGATGAGTGGTTGTGGCTGAGCCCGTGGGGCCTGCAGAGCCCAGCATCTCTGCTCCCTGACCCTTTGCGGAGAGAGGCTGTGCAGCCCTGGTCCCTGTTACCTTCCTGCACAAATGTTCCAAGAGTCTCCTTACTCCAGGGCCAGGCAGGAGAGCGGGGAGTAGGGATGTGCTGTGCGGGGCCGGGGTAGCTTTCTCCAGCTCAGAGCAGCAGCAAGGGCCAGGGACACTGGGGCACCCACCCGGCCCGATCCCTCTCATTGCCAGGTCCTCCCCAATGCTCTGGTGCCAGGGCCTCTTCCCTCTGCCACACACACAGCGTTGTCCGCTCCCCACACCTCCCAACCAGCCCCTGGCCTGTGTCCCTGCTTCTACAAGAGCCCAGCTTGAGTCCTTCGATCCTGGAGGACCGGAGTCTTGCCCTCTAGTCCCAGAGAGGAGCCCATGTCCAAACTTGTGGCTTCCCCGGGCCACATGGGATAAAGAATGGTCTTGGGCCACACATAACACACACGAATGACAGCTGATGTGCTAGAAATAAAATAAAATAAAAACGTCGCACAGAAACCCCATCATGTGTTAAGAAAGTTTATGAATTTCTGTTGGGCCCCATTCAAAGCCGTCCTGGGCCACCCACAGCTTGGGCATTACTAATCGCGCACCATTAGGGAAACAAGGTGCCAAGAGGCATTGATGAGGTAGGAACAATAGAGTGTGGCAGCCCCAGGGAGAGGCAGGCAGGAAGCTGAGAGGGAATGCCAGCCCCCGGGCAGCTGCCATCTCCTGACTGTCTCCGGAGAGGCAGGAGGGATGAGCTGTCACAGGGCAGGCTGGAACAGAGGCGTGAGGTCATGCCGACGGCTCAGCAGAGCCCGGGATACCCACAGGAAGGATTCCTACAATAGGGACCTTCCAGGCAAACGCGTGCCCCAGTCTCAGGCATGGCTGAGCTCATCAGCACAGTTCCCCGGAAAGGGAGGCTGAGGAGAGAACTCAAGGACCTTGGCCCACCGCCAACTGAGGTCACCGGCTGTGCATACAGGCGGCGCATGCAGGCAGACCCGGGTTCAAAACGTGCTGGAGCGACCTACATGTTCTCCCAGCCTTAGCGTCCTCTGTAACGTCGAGTCCTCACCACACCACAAGGACACAGTGACATCCATAGAGCCTTGCTACTCCAAGGGGGGCCCATGGACCGGGAGCAGCAGCAAGAACTGGGAACCCATGAGAAATGCAGGATCTCAAACCCTGGCCCACATTCCTGACCCAGAAAGTGTGCTTTAAGAAGCTCCCATGGTGGGTTCTTGGGTAAACTAAAATCGGAGAAACGCATAAAACAGATGAAGGGCTGAACCCGGTATTTTCAGACAAAGGCTTCCAGTGACAGAGGGAAAGATGAGGGTGGCCATTCTCAAATGGGACGGCTTGGCCCCCAGGGGACATGGGACAGTGTCTGGGGCCATTTTGGGCTGTCATCACTGGGGAGGAGGTGAGGGTGGGGTGGAGGTGCTACTGACTTGTGTTACTAGTAGAATGGACGGGGGACGCTGCCACACATCCTGCACAGCATGGCCCCTCCCCACAAAGAACTGTGTGACCCCCCCAAAGGCCAATAATGCTGAGAAACCCTGGACGAGAGGAAGGTAGGTCGTGAGGAAAGAGCTGGAAGGGGAACAGGGAAGGATGAAAAGGGGACCCATACTGGGGAAAAGAGCAGTGCACGGTGAGTGGTGGAAAAACAAGGTGGTAACCTGGAAGGCAATGCCCAAGGGCTCCTGGGTGGGAGAGGATCAGGGTGGGGGGCACCCAGTGGACTGGCTCACCCCCCAGGAAGTTCCAAGCCCAGGCTTTGAGAGGTTGGAGAGAGAAGGGCAAGTCTTTTGATCCAGATCCACATATTTTTACCCAAACTCCATCCTGAACCAGACTAACCCCAGCGGCTTTAGTCTAATCTCTCTGCTCTTCCTGATGTCTGGGACCTGGACGGTTTCCTTTACAAAAGTATCAGGTGAGACAAAAGGCTGTCCTAGGACACACTTTGATTTACAAGGCCACTTCCCTCCCCCCCAAACACACACACAAATACCACTGATTAGAGTTAGGGATTTCATTCTGATAATCACAACTCACCTCTGTCCTGCAGATCCATTGCAGAACTTGAATTTTACATTTGAGAAGCCAAGTTACTCTTGTCTCACATTTCCTACAAATTCCCCTAAGCCTGTAGAGAGGAGACTACACCAGAGACTCACATCTGAATACCCTCTTCCTGATTGATGGAAATGGGGTGTGGGAGAAGTGACAGACGTGTGAACTCGATTTCCCCTGAGAGCCTGGAGATAAGAGACAATACATCATCAGTTCCTTCCAGTGATGCTCTTTCATTCCCACTCTGCAAGACACTTATCTCCGTGTTCAGCTGGGAAACTCGTGCAGGAGTAGATGTGGGGACATGGGCCTTGTGTCAGTCTTTACCTTGCCTTAGGTGTCATGATGCCAGGGGCAGAGATGAGAGGTGGGTGTCTACGTGGCCCCCTTAGCCTGGTGCTCTGCCTGCCATCTGCCTTCTCCTCTGTCAGGGGTGTAACACATGGTTTATGACAGGCATTTTAAAGGACAGTAGAACCACTCACAAAGCAGTCTTGCATTGGTCCCGCATGCTCAGCTACAGGAAATGCTTCTGAGGGAACGTCCTCACTTGATATTCACCGTGACCCTTTGAGTCAGGGATCAGGGAGTTGGCTTTTAGTCCAGAATGCTTTTCCCTGTGCATGGAAGGCACACGCTTCTGTGCAGCTTTTCAGTCGTGCATACATTCGTCCATTTACTGAACAAACACTTTGTAAGCACCTACTGAGTGTCAGAAGACGCTATACAAAGAAATGAATTACTGTGATAACACTTGTGTAAAATGTCCAGAAAATACAAATCTATGGAAACAGAAAATAGAGTAGAGGTCGCCTAGGGCTTGGATGAAGGTATAGATACACGTTCAATTTTTTTTTCTGATATGACATCCAATTATTTCAGCACCGTTTCTTGAAGACTGTTCTATCCCCACTGAATTGCCTTTGGACCTTTGTCAAAAAAAAAAAAATCAATTGCCCATATATGTGTAGGTCTTTCTCTGGACTCTCTGTTTCATTTATCTATTTGTCTGTTTTTACACCAATATCACGCTATCTTGACTGTTAAAGCTTTATATAAATATCAAAATCAGATATCCTTAATCCTTCAGTTGGGTTGTTTTCCAAGTTACTTTGACTATCCTAGGTCTGGTGTATTTTAAATTTTAAAGTGAATTTGTCAGTTTCTACCCTGATGAAATTTTTGTTGTCACTACATGGAGTTTATAGATCAATCTGAGAACTGATATTTTAATATTGAGACTTCCGACCCATGAATATGATGTAGCTGGATCATTATTACTCGGATCAGCTTTCCTTTCTCCCAACAATGGTTTCCAGTTGCTTGTACAAAGAGATCTGTTACATTTTTCTGTCCCTGATTTATCCCCAAGTATTTCAAAACTTCTGAGGCTATTATAAATAGTATTCTTTTCATTTTCAATTGTATGTTGCTGATATATATGGAAATACAATTCATCTTTGTAGATTGAGCTGATATTTTGCTACCAAACAGAACTTGCTGATTAGTTCTAGTAGCTTTTTGTAGATTCCATCAGCTATTTCTGCCTAGACGAGCGTGCCATCGATGAATAAAGAGAATCTTGTGTCTTCATTTCCAATCTGGGTAACTTCTACTTCTTCATGAGTTGAACTGAGGTTTAAAAGTCCCGGGAGTAGAGACCTGAGTTTCCATAGGCCAACCCTCCCGTAACTCGCTGGGCCACCCTTGGCAGGTCACATTCCCCCTCTGAGCCAGTCACCCTGTGAAAAGATGTGTGTGTTCCTTCTCACATGGAACATTCAGGATCCGAAGGGTGCCTGCTGAGAGGTGTTAGCACCCCCTTGTAATCCACAGCTTCCTGCCTCCAGGGCGCCAGCCCCACCCTCTTCCAGTTAAGGGACTGACTCACTGTGCTCCTGACAATGGGGCTGCCAGGGCAAGTGTCACCTTTTCTCCTCTCAGCTTTCCAGTGAACCAGTGGAGCCGCTGTTTTCCATCCGTATTTGCATCCCTTATTCTGCTGCCTGATTTACAGGGTGAGTCGTCCATTTTCTAGCAAAATCCAAAGCCTTTAACTCGTGAAAAATAATTAGCTGAGGGCCACAGGCATAGAAAAAGCAATTTCATTTCATAGTTTTGTAGAAACTTTTCCTTTTGAACACATTCCATTTTCTCACTTTTGAATTCGGATCTTATCGGCAGTGGGAGGTTAAACTGTGCTGAGACAGGGTAGGCTTAAAAACTGACACGAGGGGATGTTGGGACAGCTCAGCAGTTGAGCATGTGCCTTGCAATTATGAGGTCTGGGGTTGGATTCCCAGCCCTGGCCCCCCACAACTCCATATGTTGAACTGCAGCAGCGCAACTGGTAACCGCAGGGATGGCTCAGCAGCAGAGGTTCTCGCCTCCCATGCGGGATACTGTGGTTCGGTTCCTGCCCCGCGCAGCCCCACATCCACCTGTGTGGAATGAAACCATGTCACAACTCATGATGTACAACTGTGAAGACGGCTCTGGACCCTCCCCCTTCTCTCGCTCTCTCTCACCTTCTCTCAAACAATAAAATTAATCTTTAAAAAAAAGAAAGAAAAGGTTCCTGACACCAGAGTATGGGAACCTGAAATAAGAGAGAAAACCGGGGCACAGAGAGAACAGTGTTCAAAGCCAACAAGGTGAAAGTGGGGAGGGCAGCGCCATGAGATTAGAGATGTGACTGAGCTCAAGGACAGGGCTGAGAGGGTGTTCGGCCCGAAAGAGAAGGCCCAGGTTCCCACTAGCATCTTCCCTCCCCAAAGGGAGCAAGAGGAAGGCCGGCCACACAGCCCGACTTCAACAGGACAGAAAACAACAGCACTGTCCCGTTTCAAACAGGACGTCTGCTCAGCCTCACAAGAGGTGCCCAGGTTAACATGAGACTGAGGCTCATCCCCGCCATCCTTTCTGTTTCGGACGCAGTTTTCAAACTCCAAGCAGACATTACGCAAAGAAAACTTTATTTGCACAAATAGGATGCGTTTGGACCACACAGGATTCCACGGCTGAAAGATGCACAAGTGTGGGGCTGGGGAGCTGGGTGGGGTGCCCAGTAATTAGAAGACACCTCTGCTGTGTACATGAGAACTTCTTCCATAACCCACAGTGAGCAGCCATTGCTTCAGTCTTTAAAATCTCACAGAGCACTGACCATCAATAAATGCCCTTAATTTAATAAAAATGAATACCCCCCCACACACACACACACACACACTCCTTCAGAACTTAGCATTTGTTTACTGTTTGAAAATATATGGTGTTCCCTAGTCCGGTTATAAACATAATCCATGCATTTTTTTAAAAGACTTAAGTTCAAGAACAAAAATAAATAGGTTACCCAGCAAAAATAAATAAATATATTAACTCATAAATATATCCAACAGTAGAGAAGACATTACCAAAATCTTATATAAAACCATGGCCTAGATTACAGGTGGGAACACATGACAACAGCCACAATATGGAATTAAATATAAAATAAATAATAGACACCGTGACCAGCACTGCGTGATACGACAGAAAGAGGGTGGTTGGGGGGTCCCACCTCCCCAGGTGGTAGGACGGGGACTCTTGGCCAGGAATGCTGTCAGCCGGCCATCACTTCCCGGTCCCGCATCTCCTCCATCCACCGCAGGAGAATGTCCACCTCTCCCAGAGCCTTCACCACTGCCTTCTGAGGCTGAATCTGGAAGACACGTGTGCTCGTGGTGAGCGAATCACAGAGAGACGGCATGACCCAGGGGTGGCCGCCTCCTCTCCCCGGCAGCTCTGCTGGAAATTGTAAGCAGAGCATTCTTTGTGAGGTGGGAGAGCTTGAGAGAAGTATGGAACCCCAAGATTTCCCAAGGGGAAGGATAATCATTCAGTCCATCACCCCAGTCTTACATGGAGAAACTGAGGCCCAGGGAGGGTAGCAAAATTGGGACTATAGCTCAAGCCTCTTGAACCACAGAGATCAAAGTAATGAGGATGGTTTTTAGAGGAGAAAGATGAGATAGATAGATGATAGATAGACAGACAGATAGACAGACAGATAGATAGATAGATGATAGATAATAGGTAGGTAGATGATGATGATAGATAGATAGATAGATAGATAATAGGTAGATGATGATAAATAGATAGATAGATAGATGATAGGTAGATAGGTAGATAGATAATAAGTAGGTAGATGATGATAGATAGATAGATAGATAGATAGATAGATAGATGGATGATAGGTAGATAGATAGATAGATAGATAGATAGATGGATGATAGGTAGATAGATAGATGATAGGTAGGTAGGTAGATGATGAGATAGATGATTGATAGATGATAGATATATCGATAGAGTATATGTGTGTGTGTGTGTTTGTGTGTGTGTTTGGGGTTACCTATTGTGCATACTTCAATTGGACAAATATTCATTGTACATGGGCTGGTTAAGGATCCAGAAATGAATGGTCCAGCCCTACCTACAGGGAATTCGCAGGTGAGTGAGGGAGACGGGCAGCAGCGGGCAGTGGAATATACCACGGTGAACAAATAAATGATGGGGTCCACACAGAGCGACAGGGTCTGCACGTAACTCAGAGAAGTGGCAGTGCCTTCCTGGATGTGACACGTGGGCGGAGTCTTAGAACGTCAGTAGAAATTAGTCAGTGAGGCGTGTGTGCCAGCTTTCCTGGCAGATGCACAAAGGCACCTGGGTTAGCTGCAGCTCGGCGCGGGGGTGTGTGTAGACGTGTGAGTGACTATTTTGGAAAGCATGTATAGATGTGTGAATGTGGGAAATGACAGCATCTTAGCTGTGCCCCTGGCAGCCCCACACGCTTCTGGAATGACTGCAAATTCGGATTTTCTGCCCTTGCCATGAACATGAAGTAGGTGGGGATTCTGTTCCTACAGTCTTTTCTGACCTCAGGGTTTGGGAATCATGGCCCTTCTCTCTATTCCCAGAGAGGCGTCTTCCAGAGAGGGAGTTTGGATGGGTGTCCCCTGCGGCAGAGCAGAGGGAAAGTCCACAGGAACTCAGCGGGCTGCTAACCCAAGGGCTTTGGGGTGTCTGCCAGTAGGAATACCCATCCCACCCAGCTATGAGCTCAGTTCTACAAATACATGCATCCCAGCCAGGGCCAACATTGCGTCTACCTCTTCGAAGTGACTCAGAATCTGGTTGTATTTCTCCGTTGCTTCTTCCCCACAAGGGCACGTCATATGGGCATGCTGAAAAGAATGCCAAAGAATAGAGGCTCTATTGAGAATTCTGGTGGAGGAAGAGGGAGGGGGATCAAATACGCGGTGATGGAAAGAGAGCTGACTCAGGGGCGAGCACATAATGCAGTACAGAGACAATGTCACGTGGAATTGTACACCTGGACCCTATGTAATTGTTAGCAACCAACGTCACCCAATACATTTAACAATGTAAAAAAGAAAAAGAATTCTGATGTTCTGCCCTTGCCATTGACTTGAAGCAGGCGGGGATTCTATTCCTGCAGTCTTTTCATCGTTTGGGGGTCATTGTCCTAATTACCAGTAGAAGAGGGAGCCAGCTTCTTAGGCTCAGATACAGAGCTTGTTGCTTCTTTTTAGAAACAGGCAGCACTGACAGTGTGACCATGGCGTCCTGTCTTGCTCCCAGCTCCCTCCCCACCCCCCAAACTAGATCCTCCCAGAGAGGCCCTGGGAAGTAAAATTGGATTCCTGAGTCCTTTTCAGACCCTATCTTGAGATTGAGTCCAATGGGCTGCCAATGGGCCTCACAGACCCAGGATGCGCGAGCACACCCCAGGGACACCTCACCTACAGTACAAGTTTAATTGCACGGGTAAAAGATAATTACTATCAGGGTCAAATAGCTAGCATTTTATAGTTCTGCAGACTTTTTGCATGGAGCCGATACCCCGGTCACTAAAACTGAGTTTTTATTTACCTACCGTAGTCACGTGGCTCAACACAGATTATTAGAATTTTTGAACTCAGTTTTTCCATCCATCCAATGGGGCTAAGACAGAGCTAGGACACTAGATCATGGACGCGACTGTGCTGAGATGGGTCCTGTCCCCCAGCACTCATACTCACGCAAAGCCGGAGGTCCTTCTTGATAGTAAGAAAAGAGTTGGCGAGGCTGCTGATCTTCCGGAGGGTGTGGAGGTTGGGGGTCTGATAGCTTTTGAACACCTCGACCAGGTAGAATCTCAGTATTCGGCGGAGCAGACAGCACCGATCTGCAGGCTGCGAAGAACACTGGTATGTGGTGAGGGGAGAGTGTCGAGGGACCAGACCCAGGGTGATGGAGGTGGCCCTGATTCCTATATCCTCCCAGACCTCCTACGGGCCAAGCACATACCTTCGTATCTTGCAAAGACTCCGACTTCCCCAAAATTCTGATGTCAATGATTTTGTCGCTGGCTTGCTGAACAGAAGAAGGCAAGACAGAGGGGACAGTTCAGTGACGGCCGCTGGGGTCTTAGACATCGAGACCTCTCAGCCCTCCTCACCATGGCCAGTGGGCAGCATCCCTTTCCAAAACTTGTAGGGATGCTGGGATAGCTCAACAGGTTGAGCGCTTGCCTGGCAACCCTGAGATCCAAGGATCGAATCCCGGCCCTGGCCCATGCAAACACATATGCTAAACTGGGGCACGCCTTCCATGAGGGAGGCCCCCAGTTCAGTTTCCACCCTGTGTAGCCCCACATCCACCTGTGGAATGAAGCCATGTCAAAAACTAATGACGTACAACTATGGAGACTGCTCTGGGCCCTTCCCCTTCTCTCTGTCTCTGTCTCTCAAACTATAAAATAAATCTTAAAAAAAAAAAAAAAGTTTTTCTTAAAAAAAACCCCACAAAACATTTGACAATTATGAGCTACAATGTCCCTTGAGGATGCAACCTCCTGGTCAGGAGCCCCCAGCCTGCCCCATTTTATGATCACACTGCCATGGAACAGAGAACAACCAGGAGAGACCCGGAGAGGCAGCCACGAGGTGGTGGTGGGCACCTCCCCGACATACCACGTGGTCCTGTATCTCAGCAAATCCATGTAGCATTTCCTGAAGGTTTGTGGTGACCACACAGCTCCCCAGATGCAACGTCTTCAGCCCAGTGGCAGGCGTCCAGCAGAGAGAAAGCACAGCCGAGAGAAGGCAGACGGGCAGAGTGGAGCCTCTCATCTTGGGTCAGGATCTGGGAGTCACTGGAGCTGGGAACAGCAAGGGAAAAGCGTGATGTGCCGATTTCTCCACCTCAGACCTTAAGAAGCCAGCGCAGTCCCAGGGACATGCCTGCCCCAGAAGTCCTATGAGGTGACACAGACTGGCTTTATCTGGTCTCCGTCCACCTGGCGCATTTGTCTAACTTACTAAGAGAAGCTGCTGAGCCTCCTGAAAGAGTAGCCTTCGGGTGCTGGTTCAGGGTCCGAGTGTGGGCGGGTGCTACATGTCCCGGCTCCTTTATCATGTCCCCATCCCAGCCCCATCGCCATTGCCCTGCAGGGAAGACCTGGAGCCGTGGGCACTTCCAGTGAGACAAGATGACATAGCAGGGGAAACGTCAAAACTTGTTTGAACTGACATACATAGTCTTCCCTCCCAGAAAGCCAGGGCAGCTAACCTCCTGATCCCTTTAGACGCTCAGGGGGATTGGGCAGGGGGTGGGGGTGGACAACCCACAGAAGCTGTTGCTGAGCCACCAAAAACACTTGGGGGAAGTTGTCTGGATTTCATGGCTGCCCCCAGGACAGAGGAGCTTAGCTCTGTTTGACATTGACCTGAGATCAGCTGGGTTACTAGTGGGTAAAAGATTTAGTTCAGCCCCGGAAGGCAAATAGAAAGTCAATGACTTCATAACAAGCTGCCGCCAGGGGAAGACCAGATCGGATGGGCACTTCGCCGAATTCCACCTAACACTTCTGCACCCTCCTGAGCTGTCTGGGCTCCACAGCGCCCTCTATGGGACGACTGTGGTCAGGCACACCTGGGACGTATCCAAGGGCATGCTTTCCTGATCCCAAAACTCCGGCGAAAGAAAGAAGAAAGGCATGAGGAAACTCATGTTTTGGGGTGAGGCTCGTTCTGTACGTTGGCACCTAATCTTGTCTGCTGAGTTTTCAGATGAAGTGATTACGGTTTGGGAGTAGAGTGAGCAGAGGGAAACACTCACCTTGGACACCAACAGTCTCAGTCACCAAAGTGAATAATGTTTTAATCCAATATCAAAATTAATGAAAAAAAATTCCACAATAAACAAAATGTCAATATTTTCAATAAAGACAGAATCTCACTGTGTCTTGCTGAGCCACATCGGAATCCAAGACAAAAGACAAAATGAGGATTCCTATCTACTTATACACAATAAGTGTTTATGGACCTTTAGTGATTCATGTTCGTTCCCAGAAATATATGATGAAAGTATTAGTGATGAGTCTTCATCAAGAAAGTCAAATTATAATAAATTCTTTTTGGGGCATATATAAAATATTTAAGCTTACAATAACATTGTGAGTAGTAACACAGCTTTTTCTTAGTTTTTCAATATTTTCCAACTACAGTACTTTAATGTTTTCGAAAAATAACATAAAAACATAGGTATAGGGCACATGTATTTTCTTTTGCCTTGGGCTCCAATGTGGTGGGGCACAATGCCAATAATCATTACCCCTTACAGAATTTTTCCTGTGTGTCTGGCAATATGCTAGATGTATTTTACACTTGATCTTAGCCAAAAGGCTGAGAAGTGATAGGTGTATTTTATATTCCATCTACCTGAGATACTGACAAATAGAGGCAAAGGAAATAAACATGCCAAACCCCAAAGTATCAGAGAGAACTCTGGGTCTAGAGACAATAGAATCAGATCTAAATCGCTGTTCTACAAATTCCCACCAAAGTAGGTTTTCCCAGTTTCCCCAGGACTGAAACACAGGACTTTCAGTTCTAAACTGAGAAAGTCACTGATAAACTTGGATGGGACAGTCACCCTACAGCTACGTGACCTTAGACAAGTCAACTCACCTCCCTGAGTTTTGTTTTCTTAACCCCAAAATGGTGATAACTAAACTTACCCCAGAAACTTGTTTTGACATTTAAATAAGATAATGCATAATGTCTACCCCTGGCACATAATGAGAGATCGATTCATTTTAAATAGAGAATGATGTTAGTTGCCTGGAAACAGAGTAGTAAATACGTGATAAATTCAACAATTTGATAAGCATGCATCAAGCACCCACTGCATTGAGCATTATGCCAGGTACTGGAGTTCAAAGACAAGCATGCCAATTCCCTACCCTCTGGGATATTTTGTCCTAATGGAAGGGGCCCCGTATATGAGGCCCTGAACACACCTAGGTAAGTGATTGCGAGAACTGGGCTGATCCTCAAACTGTATGAATAGTGGAGATGGGGAAAGTTCTCTTACCTGGGCTCAGAACGGGTTGTGTCTGGTCTCCCTGGAGTCTGTTTCAAAGCAAAGAGGCTTCCAGTTATTTATACATGTGTATGTGTCACATGAAGGAAGTGAGCTCCCATAGGTGAAGGTTAAAACTCCCTTGGAAATTCTCTGGTTAAAACTCCCTTGGAAATTCATCTTACTTCCTCCCATCTG
Organism: Craseonycteris thonglongyai; assembly: GCA_004027555.1. NCBI lineage: Eukaryota > Metazoa > Chordata > Mammalia > Chiroptera > Craseonycteridae > Craseonycteris > Craseonycteris thonglongyai. The sequence continues at coordinate 76,216 of PVKE010000048.1, read as the reverse complement.
AAGGCAGCTCAATTTCAGCTAGATTAACTCAACATTTCTAAGCCCTTCTTGGGAGGTTCCTGGTCATGGCTGTTGGATAAAAGATGTGCTCTTTCTTCCTGGCTCCCTTCCAGAAGGAAGGTAAATGGTAATCAGGACAGAAAAGAGCACTGGATTACACAATGAAAAAGAATTCCGGGAGGTGTTCCTGCCTTCCCCTTTAATTCCAATTCTCCTTGACCCCATACCCAGTGGGTTTAGTTCTGCTGTTTGATTAGCCTTTGCTGGTGTGAGTCCCACCATTTCTACAACCCTGGCCACCCATCTTTCCCTCGTTAAAGAGTGGGTCCTGATTCTTTATTCCTGAACTACTCCAGGCCACACCAAGCCCTCCATTCTGTGACTTCCAATAGCAGATTTTCCTTGGGCATGTGAGAGAGTTGAATGTAGCATTCTGTGTCATGGTCCCTAGCCTTTTCTGCCCAATGACACTGGAAGATTTTCTTAGACAGGAACTAATCAATCCATCAGGGGGGACTACAAGTCCAAATAAGATGAACTCAAAGCACTTGAGATGAACTACCTGCCATGTTTAGTGCTTTGAAAGCCATCAAAATGGTAGAGATTATATTATAATATAATATATTTCCTTTTTAACTTATTTTCTACCCGATATCTAAAACTCTGAAGTCATATATATATATATATATATATCCCAGGATTCCATAGTTTACAGGATAATGTTGACCTATTATTTCACAAACAGTATCTTTTATTGTCCTCCTAACTTTTCTTTAAAAATGAAAACCATAATGTTACATTGCAATGCATGATACATGTTGAAAATATGTGTGAATATCTAATCTAAATATCTCTTGAGCTAATGCCTGTTTTTCCATCGTTGGTCCTAGTAAACAACTTCTCATGATCATCCATAAGGATAGAAAGTAAAATTGAGAAACACGGTCTGACAAGAATACTTGAAATCCAAACTTTCAGAAAATATAATCTGTACCCACGTCAGCTAATTTCTTCTCATTAGTCAAGAAGCATACCAATTGTTTTGTTTTACATTACCTGTCATGATTAAACTTTGTTGGTCATGTGCAATCCAAATTTTACATGAATAATCAAGCCTGTATCACCATATTTTATTCTTTTAAAAGCTGGTGAGTAGATCAGATTCCAATCTCTGTACAGACACCAATTCAGCCTACTTCCTCTATAAAACATTCCCTGCATCACCCTAACCTGCCTCTCTCTCTCTCCACCCCCAACCTTTTTTTTTTTTAAGAATTATTTTATTGTTTTGAGAGAAAGAGAGGAAGGGAGGGCCCAGAGCAATCTCCACAGTTGTACATCATTAGTTTTGACATAGTTTCATCCCACACAGGTGGAGGTGGGGCCACTTGGAGTGGGAACCAAACCAGGGGCCTCCTGCATGGGAGGCGAGAACCCCTGCCACAGGGCTCAGCGGTTACCAGTTGCACCGCAGCTCAATACGTGGACTTAACACGGACCGAGCCGGACTCGATCCCCGGACCCTGAGGTTGTAAGGCAAGCGCTCAACCTGCTGAGCTATCCCGGCCTCCCTCCACCCTCATTTCTCAAGGCAGAATTGATCCTGCCCACCTGTGGACCCCCATTTTACCTTGTATACTCATATTACAAATGCCTGGAATGGTTCTGTGTTCATGGAAAGCTTTTAAGAAATCTGTTGAATCAATGATTATTTCCATGAGACAGGTCTTACAACCCAATTTTCTGATGAAGAAACTTAAGCTTAAAGGGTGAATGGTTTGCTCAAGTTCACCCAGCCAGTCAGTAACAGGACATACTCAAAAAATAGCATAGCTTCCTGCTGTTTTTACTGATGTGAGGATACTGAGGCCCAGGAATAATATGAAGATCAAGGTGACAGTTAGTAGCAGAACAGCAACTCCAACCTCGATCTCCTACTTCAGAATTCATTACTCTTTGCCTTAAACTGTGTATTCTCACAGACAAGAGGGTTCTGGAAAAGTGGTGGAAATGGGGGTGCCAGGGAGCAGGAGTCCTAATTCTATCTCTGAGTCTATAAGGGAGTTTTCCAACAAGATGTTCAGTTTAGAAAACAGACCACCGTCTCATCTGTCTGAGAACCTTCTGAAATGAACACACTGAATGTACAGTAAACACAAGAATCTCTCTAGCACTTCTCATCAGCCCTCCCAGGAATCCTGAATCACCAGGACAACTCCATCCCATCACAGGCAATCCCCAGCTACTTGAGGACTTGTCTCATAGGCCGTACACAGGAAGGGCAGAGCTACGGGGTGGGTGGAGCAACCAATGGGTTGTTGCAACCCATCCTCAAGTCCTAACACTGGAAGGTTTTCAAACTTCCCAATGAATGTAGTGGGAAATTCACCACTTTCTCCTTGGAAAATTAATTTTGATAATATCCTGTCTAAGAACATGTTGACTCAGCATGGCCAATAATGTCCAGAAACAATTGCAAAGTATTGACCCACCTTCAGAACCATGACTGACTGCCTCAAGTTGTCACAGCAGGACAAAAGTGAAATAGGGTTTGATTGTGAGTCTCAGCCCTTTGCAAGCTGGCCCAGGCCTGTGGGTACAATCCCAGATGCTTTAGCAACATCAGTGGCCTGCCATGCATGTGCCCCATGACTTAATGTGTGGGGGACCCAGGGCCTCCCCTTCATAATATCTTCTGAAGGATTCCTGGGTCTTCTGGGTAAAGAAATTCTACCCCAACAGCAAGAATTTCCTTGGCTAATGACAGACTCTTTCTCCCTGACTCCTAGAGCTAGAAATGACTTCCAATACATCCAGCATTGGTGGTGTAGTGGTGAGCACAGCTGCCTTCCAAAGACATCCAGTCCTAGTCCTTCATTTCACAAATGAGGACATTAGGGTTTGTCCAAAGTCCCTCAGATGATAGGAGACTCAGAAGTGGAAATCAACCAAGTGTTCTTTCCAATACTTGACACACCCTTAACTCAGGATGAACGATTCTTCTGTAATAAGTAGCTCCCCTTAAATAGAAGATCAAGACAGAAGATTTTCCCACCATAATTCCGGCAGAAGAGTTGAGTCTTCAATGGAAAGAACATCAATGAGGACCACATGGGACTGAGGGCCAGGAGCCCCAATCCTAATACTTACTTTCTCACCACTGCCTTTCAGGGTGACCTTGGATGACCCAAGAATAGTCCTTACACCTTTCAGGCACTCATTGATTCTTCAACGAAATGGAGGACAAAGCCCACCTTGCCATCCAGCTCCCTGCATTGGCAGGAGGGTTTTACATATACACACAGTTGAGAGGTGATCTTCGTTACTCCTTATGTCTGATAGAACAGATTTTTAAGAGCTGTTCTGTCAATAAACATTTATGAAGTGTCCATTCCGTGCAAGACATTGGTGGATGCAGTGAGGGTTCAGGATGCCTCCGTCGGGACTCTGGTTGCTTACAGCCAAGCTGGGGGCACAAGGCATGTACTTGCTGAGCCACAAAAGGTCAGTTGTCCGGAGAAAGCAGAAAGAGCATGTCGAGGAGAAAGGAGGCGGAAGGGCGCCCGCAGAGCTGGTTTTGAGCTGAGCCTGGAAGCATGAGAAGAACGGAAGTGGATGAAGAGGCTAGAGAGAGGCAGGGAGAAGTGTGGGGCAACACTGGGCTTTCAGGATGGAGCTGAGCAGGGCAGCAAAGCTCACACCATATTCGAGGACAGGCAAATGGACTCCCCTGGCTGGAGCCACGTTTCATAGAGCAGCAGCGGAGATCAAGCTGGAAGTACAGCTGTATCATCGGGGACCAAGAATGTCATCCTGAGAATATGAATTGGGGCTGGGAGTCCAGGAACCCATGTTTTAGCCCCAGGCTCACCTTCAGCCCACTGTGTGGTCTTAAAAGATCTCTTGGGGTGCCAGCATAGCTCAGCGGTTGAGTACTTGCCTCCCAATCACAAGGTCCGGGGTTCAATTCCCGGCCCCAGCCCATGCAAACCCACATGCTGAACAGCAGTGCAACTGGTAATAGTTGAAATGGCCCTGCGGTGAAGGTTCATGCTTCCCATGCGGGTGGCCCCAGTTCAATTCCCGCCCCATATGGCCCCCCATCCAACTGTGTGAAATGAAACTATGTCACAACTAATGATGTACAATTATGGAGACTGCTCTGGGCCCTCCCCCTTCTCTCTCTCTCTCTCTCTCTCTCTCTCTCTCTCTCTCTCTCTCTCTCTCTCTCTCTCTCTCTCTCTCTCTCCTTCTCTCGAAGAATAAAATAAATCTTAAAAAAATTTTTTCCCTTTTCTGGGCCTCAGTTTCCACATATGTGAACTGTAGGGAAATAAATTTAAAGACGTCAGCCCCTTTCAGCTGCGCCTTTTGAGTCTGCGATTCTTTGTTCTCTGCTGGAAACAATAGGGTGGGGGAGACACGCAGTCACTGCTGTGCGGTGACCCTGAGACCTTCAAAGGCAACGTGGTTCTTGGCACATTGTTAGTGTTCAGAGGGATGGATGGGGATGAGGTGGCTGCCGTGGGGAAATGGGGGTACGTTTATGAGCACATGAAGCTCACTTAGGCAGTTGGGTTTTAGAACGGGGGACCAGCATAGAATCAATCAGTGCCAGGTAATTATAAAGATCAGCAGGGCCGAGGAGAGAGAAAAGGAATCCCTTCTTAGAAATAAACTCAGCTTCCTCACCAAGCCATTTTAGGGCAGGACACAGTTTTCTAGAAACCAAGAAGAAAACCCAGCCACTCCTTTTTTCCCATGGCAAGTCCTGGGTTTGCAGCCCAGGGTTTTCCATTTATGATGCCATCAGTGTTGCCAACAGCCAGGCTTCCTGCCTGGTTGCATCACTTTGCAGGGATGTATGGGCATCTGGGTTGGGCTGGAGGAAGCACTTCAGCTCACTGGTGGCCCAATCCTAGGCCATGGGGGGGGGGAGCCCAGAGTGCTCTGGGGTCCCTGCCACCTCCCTGCAGAGAGGCGCAGCTGATTGTCAGAAGCTTACATATTCGGTTCCCTGTTTTTAAAGCCCACAGCATGAGTGACATCATTTCCCTTTCCTGAGTTTTCCCAGCGCACTGTTTAACCAGCTCCACTGACTGTCATTCTTTATTTCCAGAATTGCTCTCCCACACCTGTGAGGCCACAGCTAGAGGCAGGAGCTGGGGCCGGACACGTCCCGCACACCCTTTCTCTGCCCAGACCCCTCCATCTACCGTTACTACTAACCAGACAGAGGAAATCACAGGGTACAATGTACAGCCGGTTCAAACCAGTCACCAATGCCCACACAGCAGGGATCAGGGGTTATCATGACCTCCATTTCACCTGAGCCTCCTTATACCACCATTATAATAGCATAGCTATGCCCAGAAGTTACTTAATAGCATTTATAACAGACTGAATTCAAAGAAGATGATGTCATGAGGCCCCTGTAAATCAAGACTGTCAATCAAAAGCCCCCCCCCCCCCAGAAAGGCGTGACCCTGCTCAGGAATAAAGTTACCAAGGCCTCCATAGTGGGGCCCTTAAGCCAGTCTTTGGCTGGGGCCTCTCCTAGCTCTTTGGAGGGTCCTTTCACGTCTACTAAACTATCCTTTCTGCTATGCGCCCACTTCTGGGGAGTGTACTTCTACTTTTAATCAACTGTTCTGTCACCCCTGCACTCTGTGTCTCACTCAATTCTTTGGTCGGGCCACCAAAAACCTGGACACAGCACCGAGGAGGGCCCGTTCTCCAGTAACACCTGGGTCCCCAAAGCTGACTAGTTCCACCCTCTCCCTTCCTGCAAAGTAGGGGCCCCTGGAAAAGCCTCCCCAGACATGAAGTCTGGGAGCAAGAAGCCAGACATGGCCTTGACTTAGCCATTTCCTCACCTGGGAGAAGAGGGATCGAGTCATTTCTTCTCCTGTTAGTTCCACAAACAAGACAGAAGCCCGCCATGTGCAGGCACTGAGTTGAATGACTGAGGGCTACAGACATGCAGAAGACATGGTCTTTGGGGACCTCAGACCATGGTAGAGGGCCCTCCAATGCAGGCATTCCTCTGCACTAACTAATTTCAGGACCCCCCGTAAATTCTTATCCTTCTCTAGGCCTCAGTTTCCCCCATCTATTGATGTTCCATTCGTTTCTAATGGTCACCATTTATGGCTCCTTGACTGACCCTCCCTGAATCAGAAGACACTTCCACTAATTGATAAAAAACAGACCAAACCAGAATTTATTCAGAAACATCAGTCAGTACAATATGCACTTACGGGCTGTCCCTCAGCTTACGTCACGGACATGGGATAAACAACTTCACAATAAATTAGGGGGAAGCCCACCCTTTCCTCCGTGGGGGCCCACAGGACCTTTCGGTGAACACGTTTCATCATAAATAGGACAGTAGACAGGTAGGTGGGATCGGACAGCCGGGGCTCCGCCGGTGGGACTCCTGGCTGCTCAGCTGAGATTTGCCCCCCGCGATCCCTCAGCCCCACAGGAGAGAATTCCAAAGCAGCAGCGAGGTCTCATTTGCGTAGAAACAGGGCCTTCCTCCTCTCCCTCCCCTTCCAAGTGGGCTGTCTCCTACTGGAAACCTCCCAGGGCTGTTGACCCCTGAGTGATTGTCATCAGGCAGTGGGGGTCCCTTGATGATTCTTGCCCATCCAGGCCACAAGGACATCCAGCTCCCCCAGGGACTTGACGGCAGCAGATCTAACCTCCAGCTGAAATGAGGGAAACCATCATCAGAACCCGTCTTTCTAGACCGTGTAACGTTTTCAGATCACTCTCCCCACGTGCCGGTCCTCAATCCCAGAATGCTGTGCAGTGGGTAGGGAGAGTGTGTTATCCCCATATGACATATGAAGACATGAAAACCCCTAAGGACCTGAGTCCTACCCAATGTCACACAGCCAGCGGGTAGCCGGGCTGGGACTAGAACCCACGTGTCCTGATTTCATCCATCTCTTCCTCAGCAGAGTAGAAGGAGATGATAAGATGCAAAAATGTCCTATGAACCCTGATGGCATGGGATTGAGTCCTACCTCCCCTACTTAGTCACGGTATGAACTTAGTTACTTATCGCACTTGAGTCTCGGTTTCCTAATTTGTCAATTGTAGACAATGGCTCACAGCAGAGCTGTGATGAATACATGTGTCAATACCTGTCCTGTGCTTAGAACAATACCTGGCTCAGAGTAAGAACACTACGCGTCTTAGCCATTGTTATGACATTATCCTGTGGAGCCTCTCCACAGAGAAGCAGAATTCTGGACACACACACCCCTCCTTGCTCTTCAAAGCACGGGCGTCACTTGGGAGTGTGATCAAAATGCAGAATCACAGGCCTGACTCCTGACCTTCTCACCCAGGATGTGCCTTCCAACAAACTCTCCAAACGATGCACGCAAGAAGCACCCCTTCTACATCCCCCTGTGTATGAGACATGTACCTACGTCTATGTGAGATGTGCGCTCTGCACCACACAAAGTGCTGTGACAGTTCAGGCCACAGTGACACCAGGCAGGTGACGTTTCATGTATAACAGTACCCCATTAACCGGGGTTCTCTGTTTCCTCCGTGTCACCCCATCTTAAGCATATGTGCTCATCCTCAAAACTCAACGCTGGTTGCGTCTAATAGGGGAGGGCCTGACAAAATGGGAAGCAGTGACGAGGAACCCCGGAAATGAACAGACGCAGCTAAGACCGGCGAACTCTTTGCAGACACAGAACTGGGAAGGCCTGCAAGGGATCCTGGAGGAGGAAGTGACTTGATCTGAGTGGAGAGGAACCAGACAGGTTGGCACGCTCTCCGTCCACCTCCCACTTGTCACCCCTGTCTTCCCCATCTTCCCCTCTGCCCTTACCTGATTGTAGTTGTCGTGGATGACCCTGGTTGCATTGGTGGCTTCCGGCCCACAGTGACACAACCTCTGCACCTTCTGTGATGGAAGCAGCACCATGAAGGGACCCTTCCACCCTGGCCTGCCCTTTGCACCCCTCCCCACATGGACTGGCATTTCTCCTTCCTCCCCAGGGAGAGCCAGGTGAGCAAACACAGGGTGGAGCAGCAGAGAGAAGAGGGTCTATGTGTAGCGTTACACTGTGTGTGACCAGGGCCTCTGTATTTTCTGAGGTGACAGCCCACTAGACAGAAGTAGATGCCAAATCTGCCTTGAGACCCCTCAGTAAATGCAGCGCCCCCCGGCAAGGTAGGCACTCCATAACTATGTGTTAAATAATCGGTTCAATGAATCTTAATGCAAGTGGGACCAGGGTTGTGGCTTCTTCTAGCAAGTTTAGGATCCTAGGCACAGAGAGACTAAGTAACTTGCCACAAAGTCACACAGGAAATCGTTGGCAGGGATGGGTCCAGGGCCCAGGAGTTCTCTTTGTCTAAGTTTCTGTTGGTCTAAGTTTGTTTTGGTTTGGTTTCATTTCTGATGTTCGAGTTTAATAGATCGCAATGAGTTTACAGGCAATCCCTAGGGATAGACTACATCTGGGAACCATCCGGAGGTTAATTGGTATGGAAACCCTCCTTGCCTCCTTGCCTTTTCTAAGGGCCAGAAACAAATAACACAGGGGCGTAATCCTTGGCATGGCCCCTCTCACCAGCCAGCCCTGGGATCACCCAGAGGATACTTTGACAGAAGTGGTCACCCCAGGAAGGGGGTCTGTGAGGAAACCTGGGTCTGCTGAGGTGTCGGCAAGGAGGGACCCCCAGGAAGAGGTTCCTGACAGATCTCTCCCTGGACAGACAGGGCAGGAAATGTGCTTTGTCTCCAGAAACCATTTCCAAAGGCCGACTTGGGCCCGTGCACACTGGGCTGTCCCTGGGGCAGATGGGACAGAGGCTTGGCATGCTGATGAGTGACTCACACACGCTTGCAGAGCCTTCTGCATGTAGAGGAAAGAGTTGGCAATGCTGCTGATTTTTCTCAGGATTCGGAGGTTCTGTTCCTGGTGGTCCTTGAACACCCTGTCCACGTAAAACGCCAGGAGGTTCTGGGTCACACAGCACACATCTGAGGGCTGCAGGCACAAAATAGAGACAGCCCCAAGGCCCTCTTACCATCTGAGAGACTGAAGCAGCCAGATGACGGAAAGTTACTTTTTACAACTCACATCGGTCTCTCCTCTGACCACATCAAAGCAGCTTATGGCAAAGGCGCTGCGGAGAGATCGCTGTTCATCCCCTTTTTATAGGGCCAGGCGGTATATTAACAAGGGCTGGGACCCGGTCACAGACTAGAACTCTCTGTACAGCATCTCTGACATGTCATCCCCAACTTCTGCTTCAAGTCGCCCAGAGCCAGGCATCTACCAGTAGCTCCCTTTAGAAAGGACTGATGTCTGAGTAGCTTGCTTGAAAAGTGCGTCCTTACGTTGTGCGGAATTCTGCCTGTCCAGACGTCTCCCACCCATCAACACGGATTTATTCAGTGGCGACTGCTATGCGAGGCATGTGCTGGGCACCTATTCCTTCTGTGGTGGTGACACTGTGTTGATCCTGGCCACCCTGCTCGACTCCCCTGCAGTCTGTCCTTTCTATGCCGCAGAGATGACGGGCAGGGAGCTGCGCTTTGCGAGCCTGGAGACAGATCATTGCGGAAGTGCCGGCATCTGGCCGGGTTTGCAGCCCGCCGAGTGCTGCTCTCTGAGGGGGGAAATGCTGAATTCCAGTGGCCCAGCTCAGAGCAGATGGCCAGGGGGAGCTTCCTTCCAGCAGTTCGCACCCCACCCTGAAAGTCAGAACCTTTCGCCAGCTCCCCAGAAGTTCAGAGCGCATGTCTGAGAAGGGAGGGAGCTACAGAGAGTACATCCAACTTCATTAGCATTAAAGCAGCTGAACCTTGAACCTCCTCAGCCCTGTGGGTAGCTTTTCCTAGATGGCAAAGTCTCCTTGCAACACAAAGCCCCTTCTCTCCTACTGTTCCTGCCGGCTCCCACATCACCGAAGGGGCACACAGTTGCACACCTTTGTCTTCATCAAGGAGGCAAGGAGGAAGGGAGAAAATATGATAAAGACCTGTATCCTCACTGACCCCGTGCCTTATATCACCTTGCAGGAACAGGGATCTGGGGACAGAGGAACGACTTGTGAGCCGCTAATCCTGACTCGACCACTAACGAGTCATTTTCCCTCCCAAGATACCATTTGGCCCATTTGAAAACGATGGCTTTGGAAGAGATCGGCTTTTGGGTCCCTTCCAGCACTGTGAGTCTTTTATATAGTTGGCTGGAGTACGTCGTGTTTAGTAAGAGGCGACATCTGTTTGCCACAAATACATGGGGCCCAATCCTGCCTGGAAGAATTATCTCATTCAGAAAAGCCTGGGGGGGAAAGTAACCCAGCACAGCTACGCCTTTCATGCTGTCCACTAACTACCTGAAAAAAAGTGAAACAAAGCTGGATCTTTCTAGAATTCTTACAAGAATCGGAAGCATTCATTTTTAAAGGCGGCTCTCGGGGGTCCCTCCTGCTACATGAATGATCACCCACTAAGCCAACTGCTTTGTAACACACTATTATCACCTCTGTGGACTAACCTCCGCAGTAGCTTTCCTGCCTTGAGTTGTCCATTGTAAAGAACATCACCAGACCATCGTTCTAGAAGGTTTTGTGGCCAGAACGCCTTTGGTTCAAAAACCTACAGGGACTCCCTGTTTATTCTCTTACGCAGTCAAGGCTCAGCCTGGCATCCAGGGTTCTTGGTAAAATGGCTCCAGTGTATTTTTTCACCTCATTCTCTTCTGCTCGCCTTCATGTCCCTCACGCCACAAGTCTGACTGCCTTCCTGTCCCCTGACACGTGTTCATTGATCTCCTACACCCACCTCCCCCAGGCTCCCCATGCCCCTTCCTTTCTTTCACCCACCGGTTCACAGCTTTTAAGTTACTGCTCATGTTCTCGGCTTCCTCGTGAAACCTTCCAGAATCACTCAAAGCCGTAGATCCCCTGTCCCATTTGGGCAGGTGGCACTTCACTCTCTAGGTAAGTGGTGGTACTTTTGTCATTCCTCCCAGGAGCTTTGTTGTTATTACATTTATTGGGGGAACCTTGGTTAATAGCATCACCTAAATCTCAGGCATACAACTTTATAATGGGACGTCTGTATTGGCGACTGTGTCCTCACCACCCAGAGTCTGGTCCCTTGTCACTGTATATTTGACCCCCTTTAGCCTCTTCAACCTCCCTCCACCCCCGCCCCCTCTGATGACCATCATTCTGTTGTCTGTATCTACGGGAATATAAAACAAAAAGCAACAAACAAACAAACAAAAGACCTGGTAGACACAGACAACACAATGGTGGCTCCCCGGGTGCCCAAGTCCCTGAGACACGGGTGTGCCTTAACACATCCATGGATGATGAGAAGCCAGGGGCGTTTAGAGTACATGGAGATTAGAAAAGGCAAGGAGGCAGGGTGAGGAGTTCTTTCTCAGCCCAGGGCCACTTCACTGGAACAACAGCCATTCAGGAAAGAGCAGGCACTCGCCAATACCTTGATACTGTGCAGGGTGTCCCACGTGGACAGGATAGTGACATTTTGGAGGGTGTCCCTCGCTTGCTGTGGAGGAAAGCATAAGAACAGACCCAAATGATGAGGACCCCAGGCCTGCGCCACACAAGATCATGAGATGGAACTTGGTCTTCGAGGGTGAGGTGAGGAGAGCTCCCTGGCACCTCCCCTGCCCCCGGAAGCCCATACTCACGATGGCTGCTTTGATTTCCCGAAAAGTCTCTTCTACCAGATGCACGTCCATGGAAACCAGACATCTTCTGTGACCTCGGACGTGCATGGAGCACAGAAAGACTGTAGCGCCCAGGAGGCAGAGGGAAACACGCTGTGCCTGCATGCCCTGCAGGAAGGGGAGAGGCAGATGTCCAGGCAAAAGCGGGGAGCAACCACAGGCCCCCCAACGGAGCTCCGCTTGGACCTCCCAGGGCAGCCCAGGCAGCAAGGAAGAGAACACACTCAATGCGTCAGCCTCGGGAGTTCTTATGTTTCCTCCTCTGGATTTCTTGAATCCATTGAATGGGCCCTCCCCCTCCCCCGCCCCCATGTTCACACCTCCACCCCAGGAAGCGGCATACAGTGCTCTCCAGTCTCAGGGGGTGTATTTGTCTGTATATCAGCCCTACTATGACTCAATACAATGCCCTTTGGCAATGGTGAAAAGTGTCTGCTTTAGTCAATTAAATAGGAAACACACGGTTGGTAATCCACCCTAGGAATTAGGCAACATCTGAAAAATCATAAAAGCACATTTGGTTTTATGTATTTGCCCCTGAAATAGGCGACATCCTTTTATTATAACCCCCCACTGCGTATCTGCTTACCATTATCTGTTGGGAGTCAACTACAAGGATGTTGCCTTCTAGAAAAATGAGACAAGGAGACAAAAGGCGTCTCCTAATAACGGATTGGCCACAGTGCAGAGAGAGAGGCAGGCTACCCCTGCACAGAGCAAGGGTGGTGAGGGGGGCTTCCCTGCTGCTCCCCACTGAGCCAGGGGATGAAGGACGCATGTGCATCTCGACACCGTCTCGGCAGGGACAGACCCTGACCTGCAGCTTCACGCTTCTGCCTGGTCTTTCTTTGTCTACATCTTTCATGGAACCACTTTAAATGGGATCCTAGAATCCCCAGTGAGAAAAGTGCGCAGAACCTAATTAATTGTACAGCTCGTTACATCCTCGGGCTTTGACGTTTCCCACCAGTAGCCCAAGGTTCCCAAACAGAGCTCAGCCTTAAAGATACGTCTTACAGCGACGTGTGTGACTAGGCCAGCTTTCTGTCCAGCATCATCTACCACCCTCACCGAGCGTGCTCACTTCCAGCTGCATGTGTGCTGGGGTGTGTGCTGTGTGTGTGTGCTGAGGGTATGTGCAATGCGTGTGTGCTGGGGGTGTGTGCCGTGTGTGTGTGCTGGAGTGTGTGTGGTGGTATGTGGGTAGCAGTGGAAGAGAGAGAGGCACTGAACACAGGGAGCCAGCTGAGGGGGCTGTGGAGTGTCCCCCACCTCCTACCAACAGTTGCACCTGCTCTAACTAGAAAGCACATCATACGTATGAGCGTGTAACCCCACTGCCCCGTGTCCCCCACCACTCCCAGATCTTCCTTGGGGTTCCCAGGCTCTTCTCTAGAAAGCCAGGAAACAGCCAACCCTGTCTAGTAAACCTTGTGGCTTGTCTCTCTCCAGCTGAGCATCTCTTCCACTCCCGTGAGCGAGCAGGTGGACGCTGAGACCTCACCGAGTGGCAGGCATTGCACTAAAGAGCCTGGCTTCACATTTCCAACCCCTCTCTTTCTGCCAAAACAAAAATATGGACCCCCACAGGCAGGAAGTCCGTAGAGGTCCCCCATCTCCCGCCCCCAAGCTCTATCCCTCCCTAGGCAACTGGAGAGCTTCTAGAAAGCCAAGCCAGTAGGAAGAGAGCACAGGTCTTTTTTTGTGACAAGATAACAGTTGGAAGCAGTGGGACGTTGCCTGCTGGCCCGTGCTGGGAGCCCCAAATATCTCGTGGAGGAGACATAGGATGCGTTCCTCAGTCGAGCGAGGCGACTACAGACATCTCGGCCGATTCCGACAGCAGCAGTAGCTACACGTATCACACCGGCCACCGGGGCCGGGCCCGGCGCCAAACAGCCAGGACTAAAAGGCGGACGGGCCGGCCCTGTCTCCTTAGCTCTCCCCATCCCACTGACAGTTCTGCGCCCTCCAGGGTCTCACCTGGACATCCCAGCAGAACCCCTTCTGCCAGACAGAAAAAAAAAATGCAGTTCTGAGCCAGTGAGCTGCCTCCCACTTAAAAAGATAGTCAATACTGTGAAGGAGTTAAAAGAAGATACGCCATCAAGTGCCCGGCCCAGTGCCTAGAACAGAAAGGTTATAGTGAACCGCATATTCTCCCCTCTTCCTTTTCTTCTTCCTTTCTTCTTGTCCACGCTCCATCTCTTCTTACTAAGCATAAGGTACCAGAAAGCTCAGCCTCTATATGGAGAATCCTTCCACGTTCTACCAAATAGCCAGCGCCGGGACATCATAGGTCATCCCGAGTGAGGGCAGGTCACCTCCGCACCTGTGCTAGGCTAGGACTGAGATGGTGCAGAGCCTCCGGGGGAGGCTGCAGACGGCTCACCTGGCCCTGGGTGCCCGGACTGCTTCTCTGTCTTCTCCCTCCGTGTTCTCTGCTGCTTGAAAGAGGCCAGGCACTTTTATGCAGGTGGATAAGAGGAAATGCTGTCAAAGTTTACTGGGTGGGTCCCCATCTGGGAGCTTGTTTCCCCCCCACCCCCACCCCCCCTTGTTTCCTTAGCATCTCACTCCTTTGTTTTTCTTTCCTTTCTTATTCACGATACATAAGCTGATTAATCATTATTAAGAAATGCTTCTTTCTCTGGGTCTTGACATGCAGTTTCTAGGAAAAAAAATAATAAACTCCCATCCCTATGCAAATAAGAAGGTCTTACGATTCTGCGGCCCTACAGAAAACTCCAGGTTAGGTCACTCTTCCTGGGAGCCGTGACATGTCACCAACTGTGCCAGGCAGGCAAACTCAGGAAAGCACGCTGCTGACAGCCACACCCTGCACGCAGCCAGCCCAGGGACACTCTGTGCGGGTGCCAACGTCTCCAGCCACTGCACCTGCCCGGTGCCTCACGCAGCAGCCGGGCACCTCCCAGGTGGTCAGCACCAGCCAGAGGCATCTCATGCGTTATTTTCACTTCACGGGGGACATTCATTGTCCTCAGGAAGGCAAAGATTTCCTGGGACATTCTCTCATCCCTCTTCATCTTGTCCCTAGAGAGGGTCTTTTATTCTCTGTGAATCCAGAGAAGAGACCCGGGAGCCGAGCACCCGAACGGACCCAGGGGATGGGGGCGTGGGTTCCTTGCTCTTAGGCCAGAACACCTGGGCCTTAGCTACGTTTTTTTAAAGATTTTACTTTTATTTTATTGCTTGAGGAAAAGGGAGAGAAAGAGAGAGAAGGGGGAGGGCCCAGAGCCGTCTCCACAGTTGTAAGTCATTAGTTGTAACACGGTTTCATTCCACACAGGTGGGTGTGGGGCCGCGCAGGGCGGGAACTGAACTGGGGGCCTCCCTCATGGGAGGAGAGAACCTTCACCCCGAGTCACTCGATGGTTAGCAGTTGTGCTGCTCTACAGCACATGAATTGCACAGGCCGGGGCCGGGAATTGAACCCCGGACCTCACGAGTGCAAGGCAAGCGCTCAACCCCTGCGCTATCCCAGCATCCCTAACTGCTGTTTTCTATAAAGAGAGTTTAAAAAAATAAGTCAGTCAGTGTTTCCTCTCAATGGCTGTTCAAAACTGGGTTCTGGCAGCTGGTAGGGAGGCTGCATAGACTACACCCAGGTTTGTGTCCCACACACAGAAATTCTGACCAACTGTGCTGCACAAGATTCCTATGGAAAGGGAAAACAGCACATGATTCATTTCTACGTGTGCATGTTGCATTGTTAATCTTTTCCATTTTGACTGGATGTGATATGAATTGAATCTTTGGCTTCCAGTCTTACATGATCGATGCCTGGAAGCTTCCTTCCGGCTACACACACCTCCAGCCTGGCTTCCCCGCCACGACCCCCACACTTCCCATAAGAAGAGTCAGGCTAGCAGAGACAGAGTGTTCTGGATGCTCTTCTGACCCCAGCTGGGTGGCACTATCATAACCACACACAGATGTGATTATGAGCCAGGTAGATCTATTTCTCTAAAGGCCAAGTGCATCTCAAGTCAACCACTCCTTAGCCAGATCCCCTAGAAATCATGGCCTCTCTCATGTCACCTGACGTGAGAGGAAGTGTGACAGAGGAAGTCAGAGTGAAAAGGGACAAGGATCTTTACAGATTCAGGCTAACCCAACAGACCTCACTCTGGTGGATTTCACAGGACGTATGGCACGTGAATGCATTGTTGGGGTCCCTCCTGGGACATAAGCGGAGCCCATGTGCCTGAGGGGCCCAAGCTGAAACTTCCTTAGCTAGACAGTAAGCCCCTCACCAACAATCCTAAGCTAACATATATATCAGTGTATGTAATTTTAGAGGGCATCTACCAGGGCTGCTTGGAAAATAGCCAGGCGTCAATGCCTCCTTGTCCATAGTACATGGCTGGATGCTTTCCGGACTGTGATCAAACAAATCCTCCCTGCCCACCCACTGCTCTATGCTTTCTAGGCAACACTCAATCTTCTGCTATTTAGCTCCTTAATTCTAAAGAACACAGACTCATTGCTATTTTTTTAACTCTTCATTTTAGAAACAAACTATCAGATTACTACAATAGAAGATAATTTTTTTAAAGATTTTATTGTTTTTGACAGAAACAGAGACAGACACAACAGACAGAGACAGAGAGAAGGGGGAAGGCCCAGAGCAGTCTTCATAGTTGTATGTCATCAGCTTTCAACATGGTTTTGTTCCACACAGGTGGGCGGGGACCAGGCTGGGGGCCTCCTGCATGGGAGGCACACCCCCTCAAACCAGGGGTGGAACTAGGGGGCAAGAACTGAACTGGGGGCCTCCTGCATGTGAAGCACACCGCAGTTCAGCACATGGGTCCACATGGGCCGGGGCCAGGATTTGATCCTCGGTCTCTGGGGCTGCAAAGCAAGCATTTAACCCACTGAGCCATCCCAGCTCCCTGATAATAATTCTTTCAGAGCGCACTTGCTCAAACATACTGCCATCCCCCATCCGGCCAATATACACATATCACAACGGTGCCTCTTCCAAGGTAACCTGTCACTTAAGTCCGCCCACGGCAGCCAAGCCACTGGAAGAAAGCAAAGCTCAGCTCTCCTGACCTGTGTCCGGACAGAGAATGGAGGCAGGTCCACCCACTCAGGTGCCTCTGACTTAATTATCTCATGTTCCTCGTGGTCCCAAACTCAAAATTCATAGACAGAAGGGGCGAGACTGACGGTAAAGTCAGGACGTACTGAGCACACACAACCATCCAGATGCACCTACACGCATTATCCGTTTCAATCTTCACAGCTACTCCCTGAGGGAGACACTGTTTTTTGTGTCTATTGTGGGCGAGGAGGCAGCTGAGAGCTGTCAGGTAGCTTGCTCGAGGGCACCCGGGGAGTAAGCGAGCAGCCAGTGCATGCCAGCTTTGGAGCCAGACTTGGGCACCACCGTTCTTCACCACTTCCCTCTACCAGACGTGAGGGCGCGTCTGGTCCAGCCCTTGAATTCACAGACCAGGGAACAGCGGCGACTCAGAGAGAAGGGTCCTGCCCAAAGCCACTCAGCCGACCCATGTGGCTCGGGGACCAGGACCCACATCCCTGAACTCTCGGTCCAGTGCGCTTTGCACTCACATGACGCTCGTAAGACGTCAACCCTCCTTTCTATGGACGTCAAGACATGCAAAGTAGGAGCAGAGCCGAGGGGTGCGGAGCCTGCTCCCGGAGCACCCCTGCCAACCACAGATCGGGGCTTGTCAGCAGGAACGGCGGTTCTGTGGAAGTCGGATGTGGGTTTTCCCTGATTGTTCAAGTGAACCGTCACTTGAAAAGAGCTGCTTCCATGGGCTCTGGGAGCCAGGGCATTCCTGGGGAGACGGTTGCCTCAGGAAACCTGCTGGGGGAGAGAGAGGGGGCTTGCGGCTGTCAGCTGACTGTGTCGTTATAGAAAGTGGGCAGCGCAGCCGCCTGACAGATCTGAAAGCCCCGAGGTGTGAGCACGGGAGCCAGGACTGCACCTGGTGTCCATGCGCCTGGAGCCGCCCTTGGACTTCCTTTCCCACAGGGCTTTCCCCACGGGGTCAGCTAAACCTACTCCCAGTGCCCGTTCACACCATCTGACACTGGGGAGAAGGAGGCATCTCTTAGCAGCGAGCTGCAAGGTTCAGTGTCGCTCTCAACCTTAAAGCAAAACCCAGTCCTTCCAGAAATTGGTCTCTGGCCACCATCCCAACATTCCTCTCCCCTCGGTCTCCCCCCAGCACTGTAGACTTAGTTATGCTCTGTCCACTTGCACTCCATGTGGGTTGAGCCCAAACATCTCTCCCATCAGACTTGGAGCTTCGGGAGCACTGAGACCCAGCCGCCCCATCCCAGCTGGCGACCAGATGGCTCCTTGTTCGATGAACTTTCCAGTTTGAGACCCTAAGGTCAAGCTCTTGCTTGGATATATACCTCATGAGCACAGGGATTGTGCATGTCGTGTTCACTACTTTATCTCCAAAATGTAGCACATAGTAGGCACCCCATACATGTTTACTGAGTGAGGAGAGGGAGGGATGAATGAATGAATGAATGAATGAATGAATGAATGGCAGGGGATGGGACCTCCCAAAGGCATAGACAGTTGCATAGTTCTTTAGTGTTTCCCCACACCTGCCTGTATTAATGAGTTTTGCATGAACAGCTTACCTGCTAAGCTGGGTGCCAGGTGGGGAGGGGCCCCTGGATTCATACCATAGAAAGACTATCCTTTTCTGCCCCTTAGGTGAAGCCCTCCCACAGAAAAATCGGGGAGTTCAGTCCCAGAGGGTTTGCATGCATCTCTCCCGGTGTCCACACATTCGGTTTCCAGGATGGATTGGAGGCAGGCAGCCCTGGCTGTTGAAGAGCTGAGTTACTCAGTCCCTTTTCCTGCACCAATACTGAGAAGGTGAAACAAAACATGGTACCAGAAGAAAAAATTCTGAACGTGACATTGGATAGACGTTGAAGAATCAGCCAACAGAAAGAGAACAAAAAATCACGTCTGCCAGCTGGGCCAAAGTAAAATTAATCATCTTGCCTGCTGCCCTCGACGTACAGTGACGTTTAGACACCTATTCAATGCCGGAGTAACTTGCTGTCCTTGAAGCTTTCCTTGTAACAGATCAACGTTCAAATACAGAAAAGGTTAATCACACACACACACACACACACACACACACACACACACACGCTCTGGATCCAAGAGTCATTCCTATGAGAAGTTGGTGAAATCTATGGACTGGCCCCCCGAGAAAGCACATATACACACAAACTTGCCCTCTTGTATCTGTAGGTCTCCAGGAGTCCGTGAGCTCCAAATTAGAACCTTAAAAGATGTGGATTTGGGTCTAACTATGACCCTTGCCGGCTGTCTGTCGACAGGTCAACCCCTCTGTTCCTCAGTTTCCTCATCTGAGAGAATGGGGGTGAGCATTCCTGCCCTGCCCTCCTACCTTACAGACCATATGCCACCCACAGGTGCATAGCATGATGCACATACAGGGAGGGACACTCATCCAGAGAGGAAGAACCGCCGTCCCCCACCCCTGTTCACCTAAGAGCAGGTTGGGGCATGCTCAGGGAGGGCAGTCTCTGAAGCAGGGAAACGGAGCTCAAGGCAGCAGGGACCTCTCACCCAGTATTTCCATTGGTTGTGTTCAGGCTGGCCCTGCACACAGAAGGGTCTTCCCAGGGCTTCACCCACCCTCCCTTAGGGAGAAGCAGGCTGAACTCTAGAAAGCCACCAAGATGGGCCAAGCCAAATGGCTCTGAGTTAGGTCAGGAGCGCTGGGCTTAGGAAGACCAAGTGTCCTGCATTGGGGAAACTGAGGGTTGTCCTGGGACATAGGACTTTCAGTCCTCGAGATGCCAAAGCCCTGGGTAGACCAAGATGAGTCGGTTATTACAAGCTGGACTGAGAAAGGCGAGCTGGAGGTGAGCTCTGGCTCTGTCACTTCAGCTGTGTGACCTTGGCCAGTCCCAGGAGGCCAGCTTCCATAAGCCTCAGCATTCTCGTCTCTAGTGTGGGACGAATGAGGACGAGGCCATATGATACATAGAGCATCGCCCAATCGCAGCGGGACACTCAGTCAACGTTTCTTTTCATCTGAAAGTGCGAACAACAGAAACACAGTTCACTGAGGAGAGATGACTTTCCTCCCCAGCCATCCGCAGATACCATCCATCCATCATGTCATGCTCTCCAAAGCACCTTCACACATGCCGTCGCTTTATACCCCAATCCCACTTCCGTGGGGAAGGCGGTCGGTCTTCTCTCCTTTGACCAGATGGGGAAACTGAGGCACAGTGATGCGTGGGTCTGGCCACCGGGCAGAGCTGGTACTCCAGCCTAAGCATCTAGGTTCTGAGTCCAAGACTCTTCAAGACCACTCCTCCCCCCCCACCCCCGTGAGGCAGCTGCTGATGCAGGGGTGTCGACCTTCCGGCTTCCCGGGGCCACACTGGAAGAATGGTCTTGGGCCCCACAGACAATCCACTCACACTAACTACAGCTGATGAGCTAAAAAAAAAGTTGCAAAAAAATCTCATTGCGTTTTAAGAAAGTTCACGAATGTGTGCTGGGCCGCATGTGGCCCACGGGCTGCCGTGTGGACATGGTTGTGTTAGGTTTTCCTCAACCTGGGGGCCCCAGGCTCCTGGAGACAAACACCCCACTGATACCAAGTGGCAATACCATGGTGAAGACCAGGGGTGACGTCCCACCCTCACCATACACACACACGCGGTCATTTCTTGGCACCACACCAAGAATGTTCTTTCCCTCTGAAGACATGAAGATCATGTCAGAACTCTAGCTTGCTTCAGTCACTTGCTTCTTAAAAAAAAATGTTTTCAATCAGGTCTAGTTGGTATATAATTTATATTCATCTCAGGTGTACCGTAGAGTGAACTGACACTTTTATACCTTACAATGTGATCCCCCTACTAATTCTAGTGGTCACCTGTCACCGTGCAGACTTACTCCAAGCCTGTGGACTACTCCCCTTCCTCTTTCCATCCATCCTCCCATCCCCTTTCCCTCTCACAACCACCCCTTTGGTCTCTGTTTCTCTGAGCCTGTTTTTGCTTTGTTTTGTTTGTCCATTTGTTTTTTGTTTTTTTTAGATTCCACATATAAGCAAAACCATATGGTATTTGTCCTTCTCTGTCTGATTTATCTCACTCAGCGCGATGCCCTCTGTGTCTACCCATGTTGTCACAAATGGCAAGATGTCACTCTTCTTTATTGCTACATGATAGTTCATTGTGTGTGTATGTCCCACCTCTACTTTATGTATTCATATGTCGACGGGCACCGAGGTTGCCTTCGTATCTTGGCTACTGTAAATGGTGCTGCAATGAGCATGGGGGTACATATATCTTTTCAAATGAGTGGTTTTGTTTTCTTCGGGTAAATACCAAAAAGTGGACTTGCTGGGTTGGATCAGATCCTTCTTCAGTTAAGAAAGCAGGCGCCTGGTCCCCGTGGCCTTGTGCTTTGAGAATTTCCTTGGCCGAAAGCTGCCTGGAGACCTCCACACAGATCTGGAGAGCCGAGGAAGCCGATGGGAAAGGGACCAAAGCCCGGCCCTACCGCATCACTGACCGGTTCTTGTCCTTCCGTCCCACCTCCTCCCTTCCAGACAATGCACACTGCTCTGTCTGTTTAATTACATGTCCTCTTTTTAACTGCTAGACAAGTAACCCTTGTTTGGTATGGAAGAATTATGGAGACTACAGAAAAATAAAAGGAAATAAAAATGGCCACTCATAGTCATTCTACCCAGGACTAACCTTAGTGTCTTTTTAAACTCGGGATCATCTAGAGGAAAATGTTTAGAGGGTGCACACTGTGATCTAGGACCCTACGCCCTAACCCCCACAAGGGCCCTGACCCTAGCCCACCTTACTCACTTATATATTCAATCAACAAACACTCACTGGGCCCCTAGGCCGTGACAGCACTGTGCTAGGTTCTGGGGGTACAGGGGTGGGCATCGTGAAGAGCCTTGGCCCCCCACAGACCTCACGGTAGTAGCGGAGATGCTACTTACCAGCGGTGTTCCCCCAGCACCCTTACTAGTAAGGGCTGTCCGCCATGCTAATGCTGCCATGCATTCTTTTATGTCACCCTTGCAGCCCTTTAGGTGACACTATTTCAGCCACAATCCACAGACTGAGGGACCTGCAGTTAAAAAAAGAAAAGCAGAAATACTCAGACAAGACCATAGAGCTAGTGAGGGGAAAGCTGAGGTCTGGCCCCCAGAGTTCAGCTCTGTGTAAGGTGAAGTCATGATACTGCTGCCCCCTGGGGAGCAGGTAGGGGGGACTCACCTGGCCCACAGGTGAGGGAAGACCTCCCAAAGGAAGTGGGGTTTAACCAGAAATAAGGGGGGAACACCGGAAAGACCCCACACTTTATTCTTTGCCCCCAAGCAGCCGGCAGACTTCTGCACAGGCGCCAGGATTCAAGGCCCTACACGTGCCGTCTGCACCTGTCTTACTTCCCACGCTTCCGTCCTGGGTGCTTCCCCATCAACCTGTGTCAGATCCCACTTCATTCAAGCCTCTTAGCCACGACCCTGCCCTGTCTCAGTCCCTCAGCATCTTGGAAATTCCCCCTTCCCTCTCACCCCTGCAACATTTTTTTTCGATCTTAGCCCAGAACCCTCGTTTTTCCCAGCACCGAATATTAATCACAGTTCAGGCTAAAAACACTCAAGTTCCCCCAAGTTCCAGGCAAGGTGGGGCCTGGACATGATGAGGAGAAATCTGGGACTTTTCCGTTTCCGGCCACCCCAGGAAGGCAGGGCTGGGGCAAGGCCCGGGGAACTCGAGGAACCTGGACACCTCCCTCAAATGAAGGAGCAGACCAAGCCTCTCCCCAAATGATAAGGGGGCTTGTGTCCCAGCACGTGTGAGTTCCCCAGCTCTCCCTCCCAGGTCACCCCAGAGTCCAAGTCAAGGTGAATGCGGATCCCAGGACGTCTGGGGCTGACTCAGTCTGCCCCTCCTCCTCTCTGCCCTACCTGGGGGCTGGTGCCAAACTTGGCAGGAGGCGGCCCCAGAGGAGCCCAGAGGAGCAAAGCTGGAGGCCTGGGAGTGGGGACCAGAAAAGGACACGCCCAGACTGGGTTAGCCTTGAACTTCCTCTTGTAGAGGATTCCTCTTTGGGGAATTCTAACCTCAGGGAACTCCCAGAGCTGGAGGAGGCAGCGTAGCCTCTGGGAGGGTGGCCAGGTCATTTGGTGTCCTGTTCAAGGGAAAAGCCCCGACGGGAGAGTAGAAATAACTTGACAAGGACGGCTGGACTCCCAGAAGCAGCAGAAGTTGCCGTCCCGGCCATCGTCATAAGGGCAGCAACCCCCTCGTGCTTCCTCCGTGGGAGGCCTTGTGGGAAGGGTGTTATGTACTTGAACTCACGTAATCTCGGGTCTCAGAACCTGGTGGGTGGAGGCCCTGGGCAGGTGCTGCTCCTCTGGGAGTTTAGGAGCATCCTTTTCACACCATCCAGGTCTGAGGCAGAATCGAGGGAGCCTAGTTCACTCTTCATGGCACCTGTTCCCAGTGGTCCTTCAAGCCACCCCCACTGATGCCCTGGGTAATAAAGGCAACCTGTCTCTGCCAAGCCAGGCCCAAGTTTCAAATTCACGAGCAAATCAATGATTGTGGTTGTTGGAAGCCACTGTTTTGAGATGCTTTGTTTTCAACAACAGATCATTGTAACCATCCCTTTAAAGATGGGGGCAGGGAGGCCAGGATAGCTCCATGGTTGAGCACTTGATTCGCAACTGCAAGGTTCAGGGTTCAAGTTCTAGGCTCGGCCCAGGCAAACCCATATGCTGAACTATGGTGCAACTAGTAAGTGCCGGGATGGCTCAGTGGAGAAGGTTCTTGCCTCCCATTCGAGAGGCCCCTGGGGTTTGGTTCCGGCCCCAGGTGGCCCCATATCTACCTGTGTGAAATGAAACTATGTCACAACTAATGATGTACAACTATGGAGACTGCTCTGGGCCCTCCCCCTTCTCTCTGTCTCACCTTCTCTAAAAACAATAGAATAAAAAGGAAAGAAAAAAGGAAGGAGGGAGGGAGAAAGGAAGGAAGGAAGGAAGGAAGGAAGGAAGGAAGGAAGGAAGGGATGGGGGTAGCTGAAGAGGAAAAAGAGAGCTAACAGAAAATGGCAAGCCTCAATGCTAGGGGTCGATGCCTTAATCTTTCCAGGCCCCAGGTTTGGTTACAAACATACATTGTCTAGTTAACATCTGCTAATTACATCGGCTAATTAACATCACTATAGAACTCTAGATGATGCTAAAGGACCCTTAGTCTTCCAATACAGGGTTGTAAGGACAGGAGGCTATAATAGTAACTCAAGGGTGCCAACCTGTAAACTGATAGCAACCTAAAGGGGGCTTTCTAATGCCTGTCCGTAAACTCCTACCCTTTCCCTTGTCCTAGCAATTATTTTTATTGATCACTTTGGTTGGATAAAGTTTAAGAGACCACACTTATGAAACTGGCTAAAGACATGAAATTTGGAATGACAGAATGAGAATCCTAAAATATTTTTACAATCTGGAGCAATAAGCTTAACCCAAGAAGATACAATTTAGGAGGGATAAAGAGAAGACTTTGTGTTTAAATCTTAAAGAAAAAAATATCACAACCATAGAATGAAACAGGTGTAGCCTAACTACAGGATTACCTGGGAATCACTAAGACTCCAAGCACTGTGCTTAGATAGATATAAGCTTCCACGTTAGATTTCCACATAGTGACTATGAGCGTTGGGAAATGGTTTAACGCTCTCTGAGCCTAGTCATTCTTTCTAAGAACTAGAGATAATTCATTTCCAGGGTAGTTTCTGACACAAAGTAATTGCTCAATAAATGGCCAGCACGAGATCGAAGTCACTTGTGAAGGTGCTGCTAAGACTACACCAATCTCCAAGTCTCTACAGAATCCGAGAGAAGTTTCCCTGGTGGCGGAAATGTTCTACACCATCTGATCTGGTGGCCACTAGCCTCACACGGCTGTTGAGCCCTTGCATATGCCTGTTGTGAATGGAGGACCTGACTTTTTAATTGTAAGTCATTTAAATCTGAGTGACCACATGTGGCTAGTGGTTACCATACTGGATGGCCCATGTCTAGATGGTGATTAAAAAAAAGCTCAATTATAAATCTAATTAGGATCTGGAGCAACAGGACAATTTCCACTTGTTTTCTTCGTAAACTTCTGATTTGGTTGACTTTCCACAACTAAAGTGTGTAATTTCATCAGCTTTCACATAGAGACACACCCATAACGCCATCGCCTCAGTCAACATAAGGAACATAGCCACCACTCCCGATGGGTTTCACTGGCTCTGTTATCATCCTTCTCTCCTGCCTGTCACTCATGTCCCCACCCACCCCTGCCCAGGCCAGGGCTAACCTGCTTTCCCACCGCACGGATCAGTGTGCGTTTTCTAGTGTACTCTTTAAATGACACCACTTACAAAATGTTGCCGGTTGCTTGCGTTGCAGTTAACAAAGAGTCTACTATCTTTGTTTTTTGGAGAGAATCAAGACACCAAAGCAGTTCTCAAAGCCACAGGCACTGGAAGCAAAACATCTGTGGGCGGGCTGTGAGATTTACTAGTGAGAGAAGCCAGTGCTCTGCCGTCTCTGATTCCCAGGCTCATGCCATTTGATCCCCCAGAAACACCAAGCAGTGTCTACTCTTCAAAGTAGAGTCTATGTCCTTGGAGGAAGAACCTCGGTCCTTTCAGGGTGTCATCGCCCAGCCAGCCCCCGACCTTCAGTCATCCAGCTCCAGAATCTTTTATCAGGCCAGCTGTTTCTGGCCGGTGGGGTGTGTGGTTGTGACAGTTCATTCCACAGCTGTGATGCTCGGGAAAGGACGTCCTCAATCGGAAGCGTTCTGTAATCATAGCTGGTGCTGGCAGAAGATTCTCCAGCAGGAAAGCAAATATGCACTACTCAGGACACACGCCGCCTCGGGGAGGAACGCTTTGTGCGCCCCGACGTGGTAGAAGGGGGTTAACGTAATCCACGGGCCCTCGGGGGCTGGCTGGGCCCCTGAGGGAACAAGGCCATGCCAGGGGCTTAGTGTAGTTGGCAAGTGAAGCACTCAGCAGCATTGGCAGGAAATCCCTCCACCATATCCTTGATCTAGCACCCTTAGAATATACTCCTGTGAATATTATAAAATGTTGTACTTCTTTCTCCCTACAAATTATTTCCTCCTGAGTCAGAGTTTGCTCTTGTCCTCACCCCCGACCCCTACGGGAAAGCTGTGATCTGAGCCTCCTGTGAGTCTAGTGGCGATCAGGAGTGGTTCAGATGGGTCTTGAGAAGAATGAATGGGCAACGCCTCGAAGACAGTTGTCCCCACCCAGCTGACGTTGCTGTAAGGTTTTCAAAAACGTAGGCGGGACAGACCCTGCCATACCTGGAAATGACTGATCTGAGGAAACTCCCGCCAATCTCGCCAATCTCGTTAGAAATAAGGAAAAAGATCTTGCTAGTCCTTTCCTGGGACTATACCCTTCTCACTACCCCCAGCTCATTCCCACAGCAACCATATCTGTGGCCTGAAGCAGTTCTCATATCACAGACCCGTCCTGCTGTAGCGCCATCTAGTGGTGAATGCTCTTTGAACCTTATTTTCTCAGGTTAGTTTTTGAATTCTTATTGATTATCCATGTACTTATTTATTGATTTGCAATTACAGGTGACATTCACTATTACTTGATGTTAGCTGCAGGTGTACAGCATAGTGGTTATGCATTTATATAATTTACAAGGTGACCACCCCTACCCCATTAATCTAGTACTCACCCTGCACTATATCTAGTTATTACTGATGTTCCCTGTGCTGTACTTGACATCGCATTGACTATTTCATAACTACCAATCTGTACTTCTTAATCTCTTCTCCTTTTTCACCCAGCTCCCCAACCCCTCTCCCATCCAAGTTTGCTCCCTGTATCTCTGAGTCTCCTTCTATTTTGTTTGTTCATTTTGTTCTTTAGATTCCATGTATAAATGAGATCATATGCTACTTTTAACAGGTGACAAGGGCACAGCTTCCCATTTTCTGGTCATTCTCCTAAAACTAGACAGGTGGCCAGAGGTTGATGGGGGTGAGTGGCAGACTTCCTCAGGGATGGATGAAGGATAATATCTTTTCAAGTTCCCACCAAGGCTGAGGGCTGGGCAGAGCAATGTTCTCTCAGCTGGCCAACAGAGTCATTCTTCGAGGCTGAGCTAAATGAGGACCGGGCAGGAAAAGCTCGTAGAGGTTAGACCCACAGACAGCATCTCCAGAAACGCACACTCACCCCACACTGGCCAGGACCAAGTGTCACTGATGATATGGATTGCTAAGCTTATCATATGGGAACCACACAAAGGGAGGCGGGTATCTCTCATTGTTATCTCTTCTCTTCAAAGAGAGCAGTCTTGGGATGTGGAACTAACTCGAGGTTGTTAGACACTAATGGGCAGCAACAGGTAAGACAGGCAGCTCTCCTGCCTACAAAGGCCACATCTGACCCTCTTCACCGATCCTTAAGACACCCCAGTCTTTGGGCAGCAACCCCCATGGGAGCCACCTCAGGGGACATAATTATCCACACAGAGATTGTTTTCCAGGAACAGAAAGCAGCCTTGCTTGCTCCCCCTAAACACGACCTCCTCTCGGGCTCATGGGGAGTCATGCCAGTTTCTTTCCAGAGCCTTCTGCCTTCCTTTTCTGTCACCCAGGATCCCCATGCACCCCCTATATGTGTGATGACCCCACCCCCAGGCCTGCCGTCTGGGGACCACACCTCTAGTGCCTGTAGCCTCTTGAGCCTTTCTTGCTCCTTCCTTATTGTACCACAAGGTGTCCATGTTGTCCACAAACCACAAGGCCTAGGGCCGCAGCACGGGCCACCACGCCTGTCCAAGGAGAGAGCTTTGTCCCCCTGGGAGCATCTTCTGGATCTGCTCTGAATTTGAACTCACTGGGCACCCCCTGGTGCATGAAGTCTTCCTGTGCCCCTCATCTGCCACCTCCCACTCTTCCTCCATCTCAATCCCAGACCTCTGCTTCCTTAGTCTTTCTCACACACAATGCCCTCCTTACCCCTCCCCAGTTCACTGAATTCTATCCTTCCTTCATGGCCACGATCACTCTGTGTGCACAGCTAATTCTGCTGCCTTACTTCAGTCTGTATCCATTTTTATGGTGCTAAATCAGGAGCAGCAGCAAGCACTATGTCCTAGATTTGTTCATCCAATCTAAACCTTAAAATCTGCCCCTACTTCATTTTTTTTAACATTGTAGTTCATCTCTTTCAAAGAAAAACAAGTTGGATATCACCTTAGAAATTACAGTTAAATGGATGACTTCAACTTTTTTCTCTATATATTTATTTCTATTTACAGTTGCCTCACTTCCATGTTCCATCTCTCCTTCCCCCTAAAGAGTTGTTACCCACCATTGCTGTGTCCTACATCGCATTAAGGCCCAGGAATCAGATGGTGAATAAAATAGATATGGCCCCTGTCTGGAAGAGGGTCCTCTAGTCTAGACAGACATAGCACACGTAACCCCAGTAAATATATAATTATGGATTGCGATTAGTGGTTTGTGATAAGGGAGACAAGAAAAAATAGAAGGAAGCCGATGTTGAGATTGTGAGACCAGAGAGCATCTGAGGAAGGGGTGTAAGTAAGCTGAGATGGGAAAGAAAGGGAGCCAGCCAGAAAGAACTGAGAGGTGAGGGTCGCCAGTCGAGGCGACAGCACCTGGGAAGGCCCTTCCACAGGAATGGGCTTCACACCATCAAAAAACCAAGAGGTGGAGCCGTGTGACCTTAGTGCAGTGAACAGAAGACAGTGTGCAAAGGCTGAACAGGTCAAGGTCTCAAAGGCCATGGTAAGCAGCTGAGATTTATTCTCCAGGCCACACAAAGCCATGGGTTATTTTAAGCAAGGAGATGGTTTACTAGGAGACTACTGGATAATGTGTAGGGAGTGACTTAGAAGGTCAAGAGTAGAAGAGAAAGACAAGTTAAAAGGCAATGGCAGAGATGCCAGGATAGCTCAGCAGGCTGAGCACTTGCCTTGACACTGTGAGGTCTGGGGATCCAATCCTGGCCCTGGCCTGTGCAAACCAGTATGCTGGCCTGTGGTGCAACTATTTGCAGGGATGGCAGCAAAGGTTCTCACCTCCCATGCAGGAGGCCCCCAGTTCAGTTCCCGCCCTGTGCGGCCCCACGTCCGCCTGTGTAGATTAAAATCATGTCACAACTAATGATGTACAACTATGGAGACTGCTCTAGGCCCTCCCCCTTTCTCTCTCTCTCTCTCTCTCTCTCTCTCTCTCTCTCTTTCTCTCTCTCTCTCTCACTCACTTTCTCTCAAACCATAAAATAAGTCTTTAAGGCAATGGCAATGGTCCAGATGAGAGATGATGGTGGCTTGAACTAAGGTCATAATAGACATGATGGCGGGCAGGGCATCGATTTCAGAGGTAACACCCCAGTTCGGCATATGGTTCCACACAGGCCGGGGCCGGGATTCGATCCTCAGACCCCAGGATTGCAAGGCCAGCTTTTAACCCCCTGAGCCATCCCAGCTTCCCTACTTGAATATTTTGTGACAGGGTTTTGGTCATCTTTAAATTTAAAATTCTACAGGAATAGGTCTAAGACTAGTTCTTGTATGAATCTGGGCAGCATGACGGTAGTTAGCCTACCCAGCCAGCTTCCATCCCCCTTTCTCCTGCAGACAGCACCCCCATTATCCTCTGGGAAACTGTCTCGCCCTCACAGGACAAGGGATTAAGCTGAGCACCCTTCATTCCCACAGAGGGAGTGCGTCATCAGGCAACCGATGCAACAACTCTTCTCGGCCACCCAGGTTGATTCAAACGTGAGGCCAATCAGAGCCCATGTATCATCAACCCAAGGTCAATGCCATCAGTATTGGAAGAGAGGAATTCTTTCTTCTCACTGGACTTGGAAAGCTAGAAGACTACAAGGCTGGAGTTACTGGGTGTCACCCCATGGGAACACCTACCCAAGAATGAAGGGAACCCAGAGAGAAGCCCACACTGAGGCAGATTTCTGATGAGCTGAGGACTTCATTCTGCAAGCCAATAACACCCCTTTGTTCTCTAACCCAGGTGGAGCTGAGACTGACACACCCACAGATTCCTGGTTAACACAGTGAGCACATTCAATTTTGAGAACAAGATTTTGCTTCAGGCCAATCAATGACCTACCTGTGGCTTCTGTACCCAGTGATTCTGTTAATTATTTTAGGTGCTCCTGTGATCAGCAGGTTGGCTCTTCGCTATTTGCCTTTCACAATGACTCTGGTCTTTCATTTTCATTTCTTTATCTTTTGCTTTTCTGTTCTAGGAAATTTATCTTCGGTTTACCTTTTGCTCACTAATTCGGTTTCCTGCAGTGTCCTTGGCAGGCACGGCTTCCATTTTAGAGTTAATTCGACGCTATGTTTTCCAGACTAGTAGCATTTCTCTTCCACTCAGATGTCAAAAATTTTTTAGCATCTAGCATATAGCATTCTTCGATTAATTAAGAAAAAAGGACAGAGTTCTCATTTATTTTCCTGATCAATAATTTTCCTTATCATAGCATTTAGTTCCCCTTAGTCTGCTTTATCTTTATAGCAACCACCATTTGAAGTAGATAGATGGTAGGTAGATAGATAAAAGATAGATAGATAGATAGATAGATAGATAGATAGATAGATAATGATAAAGAAATAATGATAAGTAGATAAATAAATAGATAATGATAGATATAGATGATAGATACATAATAATAGATAGATGATAGATAGATAGATAGATAGATAGATAGATAGATAGATAGATAGATAGATAGATAGATAGATAGATAGACGTCCCAGGACCTAAAACAATGCTTGACACAATGAACATTTGTTGAAGGTGGGCTGGGACTTGCTGGGAGTGTAAATGGGTGATTTAAATGCATGAATTTGCTTGGGGTCTCCTTGAGAAGGTAAAACTAGCATTAACAGATAAATAACAATCCAAGGCAGCTGAGAGCGATCAGATACATCGTGAAGAGCGGAATGAGTTGTACAGATTCAAGCGTGGTCTAGGATCAGATCCAGGTCTGGGCAGGGACAACCCTTAGTGCTCGTGTGATCACAACGGTGTCCACGCAGGAGCCCAGGCCCGAGGGGACCGCTGAAGGAAGAGTAGGGCTTGGAAAGGAAGAGGACGCTGCATTCTTCTTCCAAAGCGCGGGCCCCTGGGGTTCAGGATCTTCTCCCCATGGGAGTCAGCACCGATTCAGTCCTTCAGGGGCACCACTGCATTTCCTACGACGGCATGGAATTTCAGGGCCCAAACAAATAGAGGACATTTGATTGAGACCTCCCAGCCTGGCTTCTACTCCTCTACCCCAAGGGGAGATGCGGGGAGCAGCCAAGGAGAGGGGTTGAGGGCGGCCCCCTCACAGGTGGCTCCTGGTGTCTGTGTTTCAGGCCCAGGCCATTATATCAGCCCTCTCTGCCCAGGAGCAATGGCAGGCAGCACATTGCCACCTTGCTGGCCTTCCACTGTGTCTGAAAAGACGCTGACGTCAATCAAAGCCTGTTATTGAGAAGAACATGTAGCCTATGACTCAAATGATGCACATTTGGGAGGACCTGACCCCTTCCACCTCCAGTGGCTGTCAGCTTCTCACCAGCCATAGGATTCCAGCGCACCCAACCTGACGGGCAATCCCCAGGTAGGGAGTCGAAAGAGGTACAGAAAACAGATGAACACCAAGAGAAGAACAAGCAGACAAGGTTAACAAGGGGGCAGGGGATGTCTGTGTTGCGAAGGCCTCAGAGTTCCTTGGCCCCAACTCTGTGAGTGAGTAGACCCTCTATGCCATGACGTGGACAGATGACATCCCAGCTTGGCCCCATGGTTTCCAGATGTTAATTCCCTGGAGCCATGCGAAGCGGGCTGCCCCGGATCCTCCAGGTTCCGCCCATGAAAGGATAGATTTTGTAGATCGGGGTGAGAAACCGGCACATCTCTATGCGTTAAAGCTTTGGGCTCATTTGAAGTGCATTTTAGGTTGACATTCACTTCTTTCAAGAGTGGGGCTCTAGATCCCTCCAGCCCTGGTGATAAAAAACAAAAATGTTCCAGTCCCTAAAAGTCCTGCCAGCTGACAGGGCTGACATCCTCCGGCAATGTTTTCTGTAATCACATTTGTGTCCTAACAGCAGGTGCATGAATGCTTTTCTGCTCTGCTCCACCCCAGCCACGACCTCACACCTCACCCGGGACCCGAGGCTGGGCCTCTCCCGTCTCCACTTGCCCTCTTTGTTGCGGGCCAGCCAAGATGCTGACAGCCGCGAAAACGACTTGTTTTTGAGAGTACAGATACCGGTGCTGACTGAAATGACGCACACAGGCTCACCGAGGGAGACTCTCACGTCTGACCTGCCTTCTTCCGTCCGCAGAGAGTCACGTTGCTGCCCTAACCACATCACTAATTCCGAAAGATGGGGACTCCTACACATGGCCGCCGCATCAAGGCCTCTCCCTGGGGCAGGAACGTGGAAGGCATCCAGCCCCAAGTTCCTGGCACCTCAACTTCTCTCTCTCCATCACCAGCCGCCGAAGCTCATGGTTGTAACTGCGCTGCCCAGCCAGTGTTTTCTACATCTAGCCTCTTCCAGGTGCTTTTTTAAAAAAATAAAATAACAGACTCTTGAGTCCCACGTAAAAAAGAAAAAAACTTCTGAATATCTGGGCTGAGGCTAGAAAGTCTGCCCTTTGACTAAGCAGGCCCAGGTAATTCTGAGCCAGGCTGATGTTGAACTTTGCTCCTTCAAGACTGAATTCCTCTTTGGAAAAGGGGACCACTTTGTTCTCTCTGCCCTCCCAGGGCCACTGTTCCAGCTCTTCTGACATCTTGGCCAGGTTTCCTATTGCTTTTTACACTCCCCACAACTTCCTACCTGTTCTCTTCCTCAAGGAGAGTTCTAATCTGCCGGGAGACAGGCCTTCTGTTTAAGGCTCCTAGTTAACTTTTACGGGAGGGTTCAGCTCTGTCCATTTGGACAAAGGGGACAGGACACATAGATGGAACTTCAGAGGGAGGAAAGGACAGTGTTGGAAGAGAAGAAACTGGGTTATGTCCAAAAAAAAATCCATATCTCTAGTATGTGATTCAGAATTGAATTATGAGGGGATGACTCAGTCTTTAAGTTCTTTCCCAGTGAGCCTGGGCTGTGGAATCAAATACACATAGATTCTGTAATGACTCTCCTGCACCTGGGGCAAATTACTGAAGTTCATTCGGATTGAATTCCTTGATCTATAAAATGGAAGTGATCGCCTAGTAGGGCTGCTGCTCGTTTTAACGAGGTGACATATCTGAATGCTGAGTACGGGTTTCGGTGCATGATAGGCAGTCAGAACACACTATGTACTATTAGTCACAGAACTAATGTCCACCTTTCTCACTTCCCTCCTCTTGTTGCTCTTCACTTTAAGCTCCAGCCAGCCTGCACGACTCACTATTCTCAAGGACCCTGCTAAGCCATGGGTCTTAGCATCCAGCAGAGTTGGTTTAACCTGTCTCCATCACCAACTCCTGGGCTGTATGACCTCCACCTGGAATGGCCCTTTCCCACTTTCTGTTTGTTGGAATTCCTCTCAATGCTGTCTTCACACTACTTCACACACAACAGGCAAGTGCCCAGGCAAACCGCTCTTCATCACAGATAGAGTCTGTATTGAGTCTAGAGTGTGTCACGCACTGCTGCTAGGGCCTCGGGTTAGGCAGATAACTGAGGTCTAGTCCCCAAGCACAACAGGTTCAGCTGACTTAACACAGGAACGAGTAATGTGATACTAAGAGGTGAGAGTGGCAGCAGAAGAGAGAGTTCTTGGGTCAAACGGGTTGGGGACGCCTTCACAGAGACAAAGACCTAGGGCTGACCTGTAGGGTGAGGTATGATTGACAGGCAGAGACGAGGGAAAATCTGTCTAAGACGGCCCCAGGTCCCGAAACATCTGAGGCAGATGGCGGACGAGCCAGGATGGCGGCTGACCTGAGTAGGGAGGGCGTGGAGGCAGCAGGAACGGCAGGAGGGGACCAGGGTACAAACTGCGTTGACTCTGACCAGGGAAAGGTCCCAAGAAGTTGGCCCCCTTCCACCCCACCAGGTCCGCGGGGATGGAGAGATCTGCCGTCTCATGTCCATCCCAGAACAGGGGCCGTCTCTACAAATCACCTCTCTCTAGCCCTCCTCGTGGAGGGTTATAACTCACTGGACGTGCGGGTATGGAGGGCCCCTTGTTCTGACCTTTATTTCAACCCAAAACAGCAACTTTTCGTTTGATTTCTTAAATTCAATTGCAAAATTTAGAAAATCCCGCTTTGCTCACGAGAGAGTGAAAGTTGGAAGATTCAGTGCTTTCTGAAGGTTGCAATTTGGGAGTAAAAAATGTCATGTCATCACCCAGCCACCTCTCTCTGTGAACCAGAGGTCAACCACCACAGGGCCGGCGCAAGGGCTCATTTCAGGGCCTTCTAGCCATAAACACCCCGGCCAGGTGTTCTTGCTGGTCTGCGAGCTGTGCCTGGCCCCATGCCTGAGGCAGCCAACATCCCTTCTCCCCCCACCCCCTGCCCAGGTGCCCCTCAGCTGGTCATCAATACTTCCTCATCACCCCTGGGCTTAACACATGAGGGCAGGCAAGGTCCCGGCCAAGTTCACCACTCTTTGCCTGTGTGTTCACTGTGAATGTCTCCATGCACCAGACAGGGCCACCCCGTCACGATGTGTGACATCTCCTTTGCATGGCCTTTTCTGGAAGGCTCTGATCACCATCACTCCTAGCTCATTGTTCCTGCTCCCCACCCCTAAACACACACACACTGACATACCCAACTCAACGCTCTCCTTGACGAAGTCCTGCCTTTAGTCATTACGTTTAGTCATGGGTCACGGTTTTCAGTGAAACCTCCCTCAGCCACCCCCTTCCCCCCAAGGTAGTAAATCACTCTCTTTGGAGTCTTACAGACTTCGCCCCGCTCCTGTAAGAGCACTGTCCTGTCTGCAGTAACAAATCTGATGATGTGTCTGTGACGCCTCCAGTCTCAGCACCCAGCCCGAAGCCCACCCAGTTCAGAGTGACGCTGTTTACGGACACTGTCCACCACTGCGCTAGGAGCTGGGGGCGTGAGGACGCCCTCTGTCGTGGTCAGTATTGTAGGCTCTGCCTACCCTGGGCACTGCCTGGTAGGGAGCAGGCACTCCATAAAACTTGGCTGAATTAATTAATTGGTTGAATACAGTGAATTGAATCAACTCAAGAGAGTGTGATTAAATGAAAGAGTTGGCCGAGTTGTTTGAGTTTCCTGAAAATGGACTTGTTGGGGAGCCTCAGGACTTTGGAGCACATGAGCAGTGTTTTTGAATAAGCGGTGAGATGTAGGAAGATAAGTGAGAGGCTTACAGACACGTGGGCCGGGGGGGGTAAGGTGCTTCTCCAAGCGATGCTCACACAAGGCAGGAAGCCATAAGCGCCATGCAAGAGGGGCAGGTGAGGCGCTTGGATTGGTCCATGTCCCAATGCTTTTTTATCTAGTCTGACCCTGTCTGCCCCATGACCCTGGTCCCCTGGATGTAGCGAATTGGCAGGGTGACACCTGACTTGGGCTGAGCTATGAGTCTCTGCCTCCCAGGAATTGGGATTGGAGACTTCAGAGCACTCATCAGCTTTGGCAGGTCGCTTGAACGATAGATGAGTGGGCCCTGGAGTGGTGGTGTTCTGGTCTTTTGCTGACTGCTCGGAAATGCAGACAAGCTGGCCTGGGAGAACAGAAGAATGCAGGGGCACCAAATACTAGAAAGAAGTTGCCGCGTGGCCTCAGAGCGTGAGAGGCTGAGGCCTGGCTTTCTAATGACTCCTCCTTCTCATCCCAGCCCCTCAGTGACCTGCTGCTTCTGCCCGTGGACCTTCCGAGACACCCCCTTTCTGCTCCAGCTCACTGGGAGCCCAGTCTCACACACCCCTGGAATACACTGGGTATCCCTGGTCCCAGAGCGTGACTCTACAGCCAAGGTCCCTGCCACAGAAGCTGCTCACCCCTTGGCAGAAGAGTGTTCAGAAGTATTTGCACGTATGCGTGCTCCCAGATGGTGAGGAGTGCACGAATTTGTTCGTACATGCTCCCTCTATCGACTTCTTGGAATCATGACAGTGCATGCAAGCATCTCTCTATGGAGAAAAATCGTAGAGACTCATCATTACAAAGAAAGTCATCATCACTACCTTCTGGTGGCTTTGAGGTCTACAGAAGTGCCCACGCGGCAACCTCTTTACAAAAATTGAACCCAGCTATTCTGAGCCACATCACACCTTCAATCAAGGCTTGTGCTGTGTGGGAGGGTCCAGGAGGAGGGATAGGCAGTGTTTCCCAGGGAGCTGTGGGACACTGACATTTGCTGATTGGGTGGGGGAGGGGCCAGCCCCATCTGAGGGGCCCTGAGATGTTTGTGTAACATGGAAGGCAAGACTCTTTGAAAAGGCGCACAATCACTAACAGAGCAGTGGGGCCAGGGCTCTAGAAAGGGCCCCTGCAGGTGGGAGACCCTGAGGCTTCAGAGTTACTAGCTCCACAGGAAACCAACTTGGATGGGGAGGACCAGAGCTTGAACTTGAACTTCACTTCTTTTCTTCTGTCCTTGTCACTTCCATACAAATTGAAGTCCCCAGAGGACTGGGGTTCCACAGAAGTCCTGCTTTCCTTGAAGGTGGTGCAGGAGGTGCTCCTATAAGACACACACACACACACACTCAGGCTAGAGCAGCCAAGCTGAGCAAAACACCCAGCAGACAGACACGGTGAGCGAGGCGGCTTGAGACGGAGACACATGAGCAGGGGTCTGGGAGCAACGAGCTGACAAGGGGAGCTTGGAGTCAGGCCCCCTGGGTTGCAGGTCCAGCTCTGCTGCTTCTTAGTTGAGTGACCTCAGGCAAGATAGTTCAGCTTTCTCTCTAACTTTCAATTTCCTGGCTACAAAACTGAGATGAAATGTGGCCCCACGCCACAGGTTAGTGTACAAACACTTCAAGAAAAAATGTCTAATGCAGTAAGTGCTTGTAAGTTGGCTCCCAGGCATCCTAATTTGCCCCAGGCCAACAGCTGTTGGGTTTTAATGCTCCAGGCCACCCCCCCCCCCCCCCCCCCCCCCGTGAGATCACACCCTCCTCTAGATGGAGTCTCTCTCCTCACCATTCCTCCAGAGGACGTCAAAGCATGTGGAGCCATAGACAAGGCAGCTGCCACAACGCTCCTTACCTTGCAGCTGACAGGGGCAAAGCCTAGAGCTGTCACTGGTGGGGCCAAAGCTTCCCAAGGAGCAAGGCATGTCTGTAGGGCCTCTCAGTGCTGTTCTCTGGACTGGGGAGCAGAGTAGACAACCCCAGTAGGGTTATCTTTATGGAAGCTTGGACTCTGGAGGCCCCAACTCGTCCAGGGGATGTCATCTGTCTCTACAAACTACTACAACAGGTGTGTTGGGCTTCTTCCTTCACCTCAACTCAGCACAACCAAACCTAGAGGATTCTGGGTCCCCTGAGCTGTCAGGAGCTCTGTGGCCCAGGTCACCTGCTGTGCCCCCAGCTGGCTCTAAGGTTCTGTTCTTTTGTCTCTTCGTGATGGCCAAGGTTCTTATCTTAACATCTTCAGAAATGGTTGTCCCTCTAAGTGACCTGGAGAAAGAGCCAGGACCCATATCCCAGAATGCCCTGCTTCCTAGAGCCACGACACCCTCTCTGGGCTTCCATCGCATCCCAGGGAGTCCTGGTCCCTGAGAGGACATGGCCGGAAATGACCATCTGTTGTCATCCCATGGTCATGGGACCACTAGAGTGTGTGACTAAAACAGGTGAATCTGGAGGCAGAGGGAGAAACTGGCTGGACCGTGAGCAAGAAACAAA
Organism: Craseonycteris thonglongyai; assembly: GCA_004027555.1. Classification (NCBI taxonomy): domain Eukaryota; kingdom Metazoa; phylum Chordata; class Mammalia; order Chiroptera; family Craseonycteridae; genus Craseonycteris; species Craseonycteris thonglongyai. The sequence goes on along the minus strand of PVKE010000048.1, from coordinate 38,456 downwards.
ATGAGGGAACTTAGGTGCTTCGATTTGGAGAGCAACGCTTACATGTAAATGAGCATAGACACCTGCCTACTCCCATAGGGGCAAATAAGACAGCGAGGAGCTCAGTATCAAATTACAGTTGCCAATATTTAGACAGTTTCGAGAGGAGCTGTCCTTTCGGAGGTGTGGGATGCTAAAAGGGGTGGTCACAGGTAAACGTGGGACCACTTTGGTGCCTGACTTCCATGTGTTCCACTTAGGAGGATATGTAATGTGATCCTCACCCCACCCGCCCCCACATGGATCGCCTTCCTGCCTGAGAACTCTAGAATTCTGCATGGATTGAGCAAGAAAGTACAAAGGAAGACCGAGTGACTTGGCAAAAGGAATGAGTTTGGCAATGAGTGTGTCACAGTGTGAGCCCAGACAAGTTACTTAACGTGACCATTCAAGCAGCAAGGATGCTCACATCCTGTCCCGCTAGCAGCCCTCCGTGCTGCAGGGGGTGACCCTGACCTTCAGAGACTGACCCCAACATGAGGGTTAGGGAAGGTTCTTCCTCAAGTCTTACCCCGGCCTCAGCCTCAGCACAGAGAGACTTTGTGACCTGGGTCATCAGGCACCGCCACCCACCTCCTAGCCAGTGAGCATCCCTGAGTGTCCATCCCTGAGCTGGAGGAAGGGTAAGAATGTAGAGGAAGAAGACAGTGGTCTTCTAGAACAGCAGTGGAAGCAAGCTTATGGACTCTGCCCTCAGCAGCTGCCAGACTAACGGGATTGATAAAGAACTTGTTAAAATAATCCTACAGAAGCTCATGGATTCAAAAACAATACCAAGTGACAATGAACCTGGCTCAGGAAAGGATGGAGCACGAACTGAGTTTAGTCAGAGATGGGTTCTTGGAGAAGGTGGGTTCTAAGACTGTAGTAGAAGGAGGAAGGAAAATAGAGCCATTGATTCAGACACAACCGACAGACCGAGAGTGGGTTCTGGGGAATCGCCTGAGGGCTGGCTCTGGTCCTGGGATTGGCAGGTGCCCAGCCATCTGTGTGTGGAGATCGTCTGAGTTCAGCACAGTTACTTCCAAGCCCGGTCCCCCCATCATAGAGTGAGGAGGGAGGTAAACCCACTGGGCCCTACGGCTCCCTTCCAGCCAGCATTCTGCATCTTACAACTCTACGCTAGAGGGACAGGGCTGAGGGTGCATTGACTTGGGTGGAGTAGAAAACAGGTGGTAAATAGGAAAGGATAGGCCAGGCTCCTGGGGCATCTCATCTGAGAGTGATCCAGGCATATCTGTGTGGTCTGAGCCAGCCCAAAGCCCACGACTGACCAAGTACCACCCAGGACAGGTTTCCATAAAGACACAGCCTTGGAGCAGAAGGCAGCCTATGTAGGTGACAGAATAAACCCAGCTAGAGGCTAAGAAACTGAAAATGAGTTCAGAAGGTGGAGCTGAGTCTGGAAAGGTCCTAGAGCTTGAAGATGACTCATCCATCCCCTTGAACATTAGACCACTGTCCACAGACTGTGGTCCCTGAACGGGTACCAGCCGCGGCTGCCTGGGGTCACTGTGATTCTCAGATGGGTCAGTGGGCCCATGTGTCTGGGTCTAGACTGTGCCCTGCGTCTTAGTTGTTTGTACAGAGAAAAGAGAGGCCAGGTCAGGATGGCCAGGATTGCTTCCATAGAAATAAGGAGATGGGGGTGGGAGTTGAGAGGCATGGTCTACAGAGCATTAGGTTGGGGAACCCTCGACCCACCCAGAAGGATATGCACCGACTGGCCTTGGCCCCAAGATTCCCGAATGTTCCATCCACTGCAACTTTGCCAAGTCCAACAAGTGTCATGGGAAGGAACAGGTCAAGAAAGCAGCGAGTGGGTCAGGCTTGCCCCGTACAGGTCCTGAAGCGGCTCCAGGGAAATCCCCAAACAGACTTGCCCCAGCTGGTTTCCCCGTCACTGTGGGTCCCTTTCCATTGCCACTCTCCACCCCCACCCCAGGTTCCTTCTAAAGAACCTGTGGCTCATTGAGGGACCTGCTGAACATGGGAGTCAAAAGCAGCAACGAGCCAGTTCCTGAGCTAGAGAAAGGAGTCTGCCGGGGAAGACAAAGCATTTGTTCCTGCCACCACTAGGAGGACTGAGCGCGACAGAATGATCGCAGCCAAGCGGGGACCAGAGGCTCAGGGAGGCATGTCAGTGAGAGTCCAGCAGCAGGGAGGGGCTTTGTGGGGGCAGGGGCATCTAGAACACTGTGGCCTGTCCATCAGCGAGTGCACGGGCAGTGAGAAGGCTGGGCGAATAGTTTAGGGAGTAGGGGACAGAAATTGGAGTACATGATGGGACAGACCGCGGAGAGAAACAAGTGAAATAAACCAGCATGTGTTGAGTGCCTCCTGCAATGCATGCCACTCACTGTGTTGGGCATTTTCTGTTACTTCACTCTATCTTCCCGATAAGAGGGGTAGTACAGCAAACTCTCCATTAACCAGAATTCAAGCAACCAGCACCCTCAAGCACCCCGGTGGCTTAAATTCTACTTCTCAGTGCGTCTACTTGCATTTATCTGACATCTACCCGTCCCCAAAGGCGCCGGTCACCTGAGAGTCTACTGTATTTTATTCCCATGTTGCCTATGGGGAATCTGAGGTGTTTCTAGAACTTTAGACTTGACCTGCTGACTGGTGACAAGTCTCTGCCAGTGTCTTGATGGAACCACTGATGGAATAAGAGTGATCTGAGGGGTGTGACATCCGGGCTGCTGGCGAACATTGCCCACATCCCACTTAGGGATCAGCAGGACCCAGGACCCTGGCCCTCTAGATGTCTTTGGGAAATTGGGTGATGCTCTCTGACCTGGGGTTCGCCCTCATGACTCAGGGGCACAGGCATCCACCTTCCTCCCCACCCCCGGGGTCTTTGGCCACCCCTGGAGTCAGCGCTCTGCCTCCCCTTTGCCCTTGGGCTCAGCCGCTCGGTCTCGTCAGCGGGAACATTCCTTCCTGGTTAGGCAGCTGGATGAGGTCACGGCCATCACCACCTGCTAGCAAGGCCACCGAGGTGTTACCATCACAGCCACCCCAACGGCGGCAATGACTAATGGAGGGGTGTCTGGTTCAGAAAGCGCTGCTAACTGCTACTAGTGCTTGTTGCAGCCTGGGCGCTTTTCTGATTTCTGAGGTCCCAGGTGCACAATGAAGAGGGAAAGCAAGGCCCAGGCTTTCCAGGAAGTGACAGGACATGCCATTGTGTTCAGCCTCCTGGCCAGCCTCGTGGTGGGTGACAGGGGTGCCCACCAGGGTCCTATGTGACTCTTCAAGCAGACCCCTGATGGGACTTCAAGGGTTACCAAGCAACTGGGGGGCTGGGGTGAGTTAGGCCAGATGACAGAGTGGGGGGCACTGTACCAGAGTGTGGCCCCCAGGTGAGCACATTGGGGAATTTCTCAAAGGCACCGGGACCCTGCTGACCCAGGCCGGCCCGAAGGGAAACCCCGTCTTGCTACACGAGGCCTGATTCATGCCTTTCCCCTCCTGGTACTTGGCTCACGTGTTGTCCTTGGAGATGCCACCACCAGCTGCCTCGCATTATTTAAAAATTAGTCACCCCCACCCCCAAATCCCTCAGACAGCAAAAGGTTACCTGCAGAAGGCCTGGTCAGAATCCCACTCCTCGTCTGGTAACTGCCAGGGGCCTGCGTGGGAGCTCCACACATACGCCCCCACCCTCTTCCTGATATACTCTGTATTGACCCAAAGCCCTTCTCTCTCCACTGTTGTTAGAACTCACACCATTCCTGACAGAGGGGCAGAGAAGGGGACCAGGGAACGTAACCCACATGGGGTACCTTCTATGAACCAAGCGTCATCTGGCGAACTTTCAATTCTTCGTGTCAGCTCATTGTCACACAGCCCTGTGAGATGTATTATTGTGACTCTTGATGGGAGATAAAACTGGGACTCCACGGCTCCTGTTTGCCCAAGGCCACCGAGCAGAAGCCTTCGGGGCTGGAATTAAGACCGAAATGCCTTTGATTCCAAAGCCCATGGGTTTTCTTAACATGTCAGCTGGGTGCCCTGTAACTCTGTCTATTAAGGGACAAGAGAGTGTCTCCGCACACTGGCTCTGGCCCTTACTAAGCTGTGTGCACTCTGAGTGGGCATCTCCACTCTCCAACACTCAGCTTCCCAACTGTAGGCTGAGCTCATGGAAGAGGCGACATCAATCACACAGATCTATAGTAGGACTGTCCTGACGCTCAAGGGCTCTGTCTATGTACCCCACTTTGAACAATGCCGAATAACATGCCGAGGGCTAGCTCTCATTCGGTTTCTACTGGTTATTCTAAAGCAGACACAATACTCACATCAGGCCCGGCCCTGAAAAAGCTCTTAATGAGGGAGGGAGTGTGAATGTGCCAAACCACAAAGGGACAGACCATCAGGGTGATCGCGTTTCCATCAGCACCCAATTTTTTCTAGGGTGGCCCATCTGAGAGCACACGCCTCTGCTCACGAAGTACAGCCTTTAACCTGATGGGGAGGGAGCACGAGACCGTGCCAAGTTGAGGCTGGGGAAGGAGAAGAGGGTTTCCAGAGTTCAGACCTCCCTCCAGGCTCAGGACTACGCAGCCACATTAACTGACAGTCGTGGAGGGCGGGGGTGGGGGAGTGCTGGCATATTATTTCCAGGGTGGACTTTTTCTGCTCTTTCCTGGGCTTTCTCAGAGCTTAGAAAAAAAGAAAAGACCTCTGAAATTCAGCCCTGAGGAGCCACAAATGTTACCAGCATGGGGCAATTCCAGAGACGTGGGCATGTGCCCGTGACTGACACAGCTCAGCTTTCACAATGGGAAAGGCAACTAAGATGGTAACTCAACCCAGTGTGGGAAGGCCCGGGGCCTGCCCACACCCTGACCTCCGATGAGTGTGCACACAGACACACGCGCGCACGTGCACACCACAGGAATACCCCAGGTTACTTACACACCCCATCTGCAATCTTGCTGGGGAAAACTCCTGGCGTTTTCCCGGGAGAGTGAGAAATTACAGTTATAACCTATTTTGTTTTATTTTTATTAAACGGATTGGGGTGATATTGGTTAGTAAAATGACTCAGGTGTACGAGTCTACGATACATCGCCCATGTGCTGCGCTGTGTGCTCTCCACCGAGTGCCAATTCCACTTTCATCACCACCTATTTGCCCACCCCGCCCTCCTCCACCACCTGAAACCTATTTTTAAATGTCCAGCTGGCTGGCTACCTTTAAGAAAATGGTTTTTTTTCAGGGGGAGGCGAAGGGAGCACCAGTAAGAATGAGGATGGTGGGGAAGAAAACCACACCGAAGCTTCAGGAAACAAGAGAGCTGATGAGAGGGTTCGGGAGGGTCAGGCGTGGGACACAGGAATGGGGGAGGGGGTGCTGAGCAGTGTGAAGGGAATGAAAGGTCAAGACCTGGGGACTGCCCCCCGGATGCAGCCAGACGCAGGACCCCGGGAAGATGCGCAGCCCTGCCCTAGTAACGAGCAAATCAAGGTCGTTGATTTGTTCTCTCTATTCAGTCCCACAGCTGTTCCAGGAAACAAGCTCCTTCATCCCTAGAAAGATGTGCCAGAGGTCACGCAGGCCCTTTAATGGGAATCTGACTAAAAGGGGACGTGCCAAGGGGATATGAGGGCTGCCCAGAAAAAAAATCCAGCCATAAATGCCTCTGTCGTTCATAGTACATGGCTGGATACTTTCCGGACAGCCCTCATGTGTCAAACAGAGAAAGACAGGTGCAGGTGATTTCACTTATATGTGGAATCTAAAGAACAGAACAGAAACACATTCACAGATACAGGGAACATTTTGATGGGTGCCAGATATAAGGGGGTAGAGGGGGGTAGGTGAAAAATGAGAAGGGATTTAGAAGTACAAATTGGTAGGTACACGGTAGTCTTGGGGATGCAGGATACAGCATAGCAAATATAGTCAATAATATCGTGGTAACCATGTATGGTGACAGATGGGTACTAGATTTATTGGGGTGAATGATGCAAGGGAAGTTGAGGGACAGGGTAAAAAGGGGGGAAAGGATTAAGAAGTACAAATTGGTAGTTACAAAATAGTCACGGGGACGTAAAGTAAAGCATACGGAGTCTAATCAATAACAGCAATAACTGTATAGTGTCATGTGGGTACTAGACTACTTAGAGGGATCGTTTCTTAAATTATATAAACGTCTAACCATTATGCCGTACACCTGAATATATATATATATATATTTGTGGTTAACCTTTTAACTTATTCAGAATGGCTCTTGATGAACAGAAGTTTAAACTAGCAATAAAATTTCATATATCAGTATTATCCTTCATAGTTAGGAATTTTTTTATTTTTCCTTTGTGTCCCTATTCTAAACACCTGAAATGAATATAAAATAATATGGGATGTTAACTGTCATTGAAAAACAGTTTAAAAGGGGTGGGGAATGTGAAGGGAAATAGGAGGTTCAAATTTCCAGGGCTACAACAAGTAAGGCCTGGGGATGTCACGTACAGCATGGGAAATATAGGCAATCATATTGTGACACTATGATACGGTGTCAGATGGTTGCTAGACTGATCATGATAGTCACTTCTTCGGTGTATAAATGTGAACATCTATGGTGTACAGCTGAAACTAATATAACATTGTATGTTTCCTCTGTTTTTTTAATTGAAAATTTTTTTAAACTAATAAAAGCTCTAAAAACCAGAAAACACGCGGATGTGATGAGCACAGTCCACCTTGCGTGTGGCAGTGAGCAGATGTGATGGTGAATCTGATTATCTCCGGGGAAGCCCTCCACCTACAATATCTCAGGCGTATAAGCACCGCACAGGAGAGGATAGCTGAGCAAGAACAGATGAAGAAAGATAGCAAATGTCATCTCTCAAGTCATCCTGAACTTTCCAGAATGTTCTGGAATCTAGGGTCTTGTTGTGTTCCACTTACTCTGCAGGCTCATGCTAAGGGGATTTTGGAGGTGACAATACCCAAACTTTTCCAGAACCTCCAAGTGCTTCTGCCCCCAGCTGATTTGATCATGTCTGGGTAGGAGGGATGGTGGAGCAAGATGATGAGGTGTCAAAGGCCAGAATGAATCCCCAGACACCTGCCAGAGCCCTATGCCTGAGTCAAAGTCTGTCTCCCTCAAAAGGAAAGAAAGCAAGTGCACCCCAACCCAATCACAGGAGCCGGCATGGAAAATACAGCTCTGACCTGAGCCGTTGGCTCTGGGGAAAATTCTGCCCATGAACCATCTTGAGACACTACATTGTTTATCTTCTCTGATCTTCAAGCTTGGGTTTCCTTTCTCTCTCTCTCTCTCTCTCTCTCTCTCTCTCTCTTTACCTTTTCTTTTCTTTTTTTAAGATTTACATTATTGCTTTTGACAGAGACAGAGGGAAGGGGAGGGCCCAGAGCAGCCCCCACAGCTGTACATCATCAGTTCTTCAACATGGTTTCACTCCACACGGGGCAGGGAGCACACAGGGCAGGGACCGGGCCAGGGGCCTCCCTCATGGAAGACACGCCCCCTCGAGCCAGGAGCCAAACCTGGGGGGCAAGAACCGAGCTGGGGGCCTCCCGCATGGGAAGCACACCCCAGCTCAGCAAATGGGTCTGCACGGGCCGGGGCTGGAACTCAGTCCTTGGTTCCCGGGGCTGCCAGGCGAGCGCTTACCTTGCTCTTAGCTCGCTGAGCCGTCCCGGCTTCCCCTCCTCTCCTTCTATCTGCGAGATAGTGGGTATGTTTATTATGTTGCAATGGCCACATCAGAGAGAGAGGATGAATATCAGCAGGGATGAAATTTCACGGGGCTCAGGTTCTCTTCGGAGACACTGAGAGGCAAGGGGGTGGGGAGGACCACACCCTTATGACATTTTTTTTAGATATAATTGACATATAACATTATATTTGTTTCAGGTGTCATGCCTATTTGTCAACCCTTGAAAAGTTATTGAAGCCACGTTGCTCATCGCCACAGGTCCTACTCCACCCCTCAGGCAAGTTCTTTAAAGGCTCCAGGCTTCCGTTTCCTCATCTGGAAAAAGAGAGAGGGTTAACCGGGACATAAACTGGAAAATAAACCCAAAGCTCTGCCCTGTCCTAGTAGCTCTAAGCACTTGAAGTTGAGCCTTAAGCCTCTACACCCTGGCCACCTGGCTGACCTCGCAATAAGCCTCCATTTCTTCGTCTGTAAAACTGCAGTGAGCGCCCTGGCCCTGCCCATGTCCCAGGGTGGCTGGGAGGACCCTATGACACAGAGGCAGGCACTTTGTCAGCCTTGACACCTTGGACACAGGGAGACAATTTGCCACTTGCCAGGACAAACGGTAACGGAAGAAGGCTTAGGTTGCCTGGTAATCCCAGGGCGCCATGAAGTGAGCAACAGGCTTATAATAAAGCGGGAAAGGGTTCTCGTTGGATTGAAGAAGATTTTCTGGCCACCAGGATCGTTAAATCTTGTGGAATATTTTCCAAAAGGCCTCAGGAAAAGAACATACAAGGGCGGGAGCCAGGTTGTGCAGTCATGTCTTGAAAGCAAGGACTTGGAGCAAATGACCTACTTTGCTTCTGGTGGGAGACTTTTTAAGTCTCCTACGTAAGGGTTAGAGTAGGAGAAATCAACACGATAATTTGGGATTGAAACGGACAACTGCCGATGTCTCACGCTTCCTGGAACCTGGGGTGGCTTCCTGAGGGATGCCAGGAAAGGATGTGAGCGCGTGAACCATGTCTTCAAAGTGGTGGGTTGGGAGGATGGGCAGAGTGGGGAGAAAATGACGTTTCAAAGGAATGCAAAGAAGCAGTTTTGGAGTTTTCATAGAGGGACGGTCAGTGATATGGAGTGGCGGCTTTGGGGAAAGTCTTGACATTGTATGAAGCTACACATACGATGTTGTTGAAGGGCTAAGTTTTGGGGTCCAATCTGGGTTCACATTTCTGCTTCAACCACTAATACCTGTATGACCCAGGGGGGAGTTACTTCAGCCTCATTTTACTCTTCTGTAAAATAGGATTAATAACTGGGTCAACTCTTGAAGTTGTTATAAAACCTAACATGAAATAATATAAATGAAGTGCCTGGCATGTAGTAAGAAATCAGAGTAATAAAAGAAAACCAGGGGAAGCCGGGATGGCTCAGCGGGTTACGTGCTCGCTTTGCAGCCCAGGGGACTGAGGATCGAATCCCAGCCCTGGCCCATGTGACCCATGTGCTCAACTGGGATGTGCCCCCGATGCAGGAGGCCCCCAGTTTGGTTCTCACCACACCCCCTCCAGCTCAGCCCCTGGCTCAAGGCACTAAGGGTGTGTGCTTTCCATGCAGGAGGCCCCCAGCTCAGGTCCTGCCGTGCAAAGCCCCCGGCCCACCTGTGTCAAAACCATGTCCAAAGCTGATGATGTACAACTATGGAGACTGCTCTGGGCCCTCCCCCTTCTCTCTGTCTCTCTCTGTCAAAAACAATAAAATACAGCTTTAAAAAAATAAATAAATAAAATCAAGGAAAACCAGTCAAGCCAGGCAGGGGTTGGTTATGCGTACCAACAGGGCTTTGGCCCTGGCACATAGTAGGTGCACACTGTGGAGAAGCAGACAGCTGGTCTCAGCCATAGAAGAGCTACAGAGCATCACACATCCCATTCAAACAAGCGCACACGCACACACACTCACACCCCCACCACGTCATTGCTTAAGTGTGCCCTCTCGAGATGGAGGAGATGAATAAGAGGTCTGTGGGCCAGTGTGTTTCCCCAGCCCTGTCACACGCAGAAGGTCCACAGGGTTCCATGAACCCTGGGCTGAGGGGGATTTCAGAAGGAAGTGTCCTGGATCCCCATGGCTACAATGCAGCCAGTCAAAAGGCAAGTGAGGCAAGGCCGGACAAAATGCACTCAGTGGGGCCATGGGAAAGATCGAGCCCAGGAAACAAAAATGTGTGGTTTAGTGGCTTGTGGCATGGCTAACAAGGAGAAACTTCTGGATCTTAGTCCTGTTGCTCATTCTGGGGAGAACCAAGAGGCACTCCTGAGTCAAGGACAAGACCACAAAGGCGCTAACTCTTTGTGAGCTATGTTGTGGCCTCCCCGTATGTCACCTGTTGGAAGGCCTCTTTGATCTTCGGTGAAGGAGGAAAAAGAACTGAGGTGTCACCCCATTTCACAGAGACAGAAGACTGAGACTCCCCTCTGAGGCCCCCCGAAATGGAAAGACATCCCCATAGTCACCCAGAAGAAAAATGAAAACTCAAGCAGGCTTCCTGCCCCTGGACCGAACTCTTACCCTTGGAGAACCTGAAACCCACGTCCTAGCCAAAGCGAGCACCATACCCACCCCGAGCCAGACTGGGTCTTCTCTCTGTTCCCGGAGTATATGGAACATGGGTCCAGGCCCCAAGGACAAAACACACCCCCACACACCTGCACGTGTGAGTGCACACACACACACACACACATAAATGCATACACAGAAAAAGGTGTTTTGCATTTGTAGGCGTTATACACTGAGTGTGGTCATGTAGGCTCATAAGCCCAGGAAGGCTCACAGAAGAGCTGACACAGGATTCTGCTGGAGGAAGGGGTGGGTCTGGGGGGTCCTTGCCAAGGAAGCCGACTGGGGACCAGGAGCTGGAAGAGAACAGGGCATCTCTGACCACAGGTGAGAGCCCTGGTTGTGGCTGGAGACCTTGTGCAGAGAATTCGTGGCAAAGAAGGCTGCAAAGGCAGCTGGGAGCCTGAATGCCATGCTCCCTGGCTGGGCTCTGTCCACAAGGCACTGGGCAGCCACTGAAGACTCCCGCACACAGGAGCGCGGTGATGACCTCGGTGCCTTGGGACACCGCGCCTGCGGTCTGGAGGATGCATGGCTTCAAGAATGCATTCTGGGAAGCCGGGATGGCTCAGTGGGTTAAGCGCTCACTTTGCAGCCCTGGGGACTGAGGATTGAATCCCAGCCCCGGCCCATGCAGACCCATGTGCTGAACTGGGAGCTCCCCCAGTTCAGTTCTCTCTCTGTCTCTGTCTCTGTCTCTGTCTCTCTCTCTCTCTGTCAAAAACAATAAATCTTTTTTTTTAATAAAGAATGCATTCTGCTCTCTGGCTGCCTGGAGTTGCAGGGTATGATCCGCGGGGAGAATTCCCTTGCTTGTCCTTCGAATGGTGACGGCATCACTACAGCAGAACCTCCCCAGGCCTTGAACTATGTTATGGCACCAAGTGCAGGGGACAAGGTGGGAGTCGGCATGAAGAACTCGCCACTCTTCACACCATTTCTGCAGCCCTGCATCTCCATTCAGTGACCCGGGCAGCTCCACCTCAACTCTCCCACCACTGCAACCTACACAGGAGCAAGCTCTGGACTCCGTGTGACTCCCCACTGCACCCCAACCCCTCCTCCTCACCTCCCCTTTACCCTAAAGCCCTCTGATTTCACGTGAAATGAAACAGAAGCCGGGCTGTGGTCATAGGGACCAGAAGTTCTTGCGTGCTGCTCCTCAGCTCATCTGCCCTCATCACGGGCCCTGCCTGACTGGTCCCTCACTGCCCCCACCCCCACAGGAAGACGTTCAGTGGGGACAGTAACTCTTTCTTCGAGGGCACCACCCTTTGGATGTTCAAAGTCATTTCAGAAAGCCCAGAAGAGAAAGCGAAATTGTAGTCGCATGGCTCCCTAATAGTAGCTGTGGTAGCAGTTGTAGCCTAGCCATAGCGCCGTCATAGTGTAAGCAACAGTTGGCCAGATAACAGTCACTGAGCCCTCACTGTGTGCTAGGTAGTGACAAGCATGTGTCACCTTTTCTACTCCTGACCGGGAGAGGGGTATTAAGACTTCTTCCATCTACAGACGTATCCGTAGCTTTCCTTGGTGGAGGTGGAGGTGGGATTCTAGGTTCCAGTGGCAGAGCCACCAGGCCAATGTGCCCATGACATCTGCTCAGGACATCCTGTTGTCCCTCCCCCACCAGCTATGCAGCCCCAAGTCCCCATCACTACCCCTTCCAAGCACACGGTTCAGGCTGGCAGGTCACTGGACCAGGTGCATGTTTGTACACTTCAGTGCAGGCAAAGACTTGGGAGTCGCTTTTTTGAAACCTGGAACCATGCCCTCATGGAATTCGTTATAAAGGCTGATTCGTTCCTATCCTACAAGGCAGCAGAGAGAGACTGTGAACAACACCTCAGTTCAGGCTTGTGGGAGCTCGGAGCTACACGATTGACAAGGAAGGGCTGCCTTCTTCTACTGGGCATGGGAACAGCCGTAGGCAGCATCTGAAATGGTCAAAGGTGTCTTGGATGACCACCTATCACACCCTACTCCCTGAGACACCTCCTCTGAGAGGTTCCTACCCACTTCCCCCTTCGAGGGGACCCTCATGTGAAAGCCCCCATTGAAACCCCTCTATTGAAGCCCCTGCCTTCTGCCCGGCTTAACCAGGAGCTCCCAGGGGACCCACTCTCCTATCCCAGCTCATAACCAGCCATCCTCGGAGCTCAGCCCCTGGGGATCAGCACACCTAAGGGGCTACTCATCCTTCATTGCTTCTTCTGTAACTCCTCATTGCGCCCAGCATCTCGCTACTGGTGCCATCATCAAGAACTTCTCAGAAGCAGAACCTTGAAGTACAGGCTTCCCTACCTCCGAAGGGTAAGAGAGTACCGATGCCGCTCGCATGGGTAGAAAACAGGCATTTCTAAACAGGTGGTGGCCTCTGCTCTTTGGCACCATCTGAACGTTTCTGTTCTGTGGGTCTTCAGGCTACAGGCCCCGGGGCGCTTTCTTCGCAGGGTCCCTGAATAGGTTCATGAGAGCCAGCATGATGGTTGCACCATAACCGTTCAATATCCAGTCCCCAGCACCGGTCATTCCCTCCTGCCTTCTCTCCTTTTCCCGTGGGTCACAACCAGGGGACGGCTCTAGCAGCTGGGACTCCAGTAGCCCCCTAACTGGCCTCACTGGGCTTCACCACAGGAATCTAGCACCCCACAGTCACCTCCACCAAGAACACCTACAATCTGAGAATCCAGGCCTGAGCCAGACACCACAAGAACACTTCCTGCCTCACAGCAGACATCAAAATGACCAACGCCTCCCCACACACCACACAGATGATCTCTTCAAAAGAGATGAGAAGCAAACCCGAGGGCTTTCCAGTAATATTCTTTCCTCCCAGAGACTGGCAGTGTGAGAAATCCACTTCCGGAAGGTGATCACCTCGTCCGGCCGCCCCCGCCCCGCCCCCGCCCCGGGCCTCGCTCTTGAGGAAAAGGTAACATCACGTCCTCCCCACATGCCCAGTGGAGGCCCCTCCGGTTTCCACTGCTCTCAGCAGGCCTGACTCACACCGAAACTGCAACCTTAAGAACACGAGGGGCCTGTGTTGCGAGAAGGAAACAGGTGAACACACACAGAGGCTGCCCGGGGGAAGGTTTTGTTTCTGTTACAGAATGGCACTTCTAGACGTGAGCAGAGGCTGCGGGCTGGAGGCCGCGGGAGCAGCCCGTGGTGGGTGGTGCTGACCCAGGGAACTTGGTGGAGGACTGGGAAAGCATGCACCGGGACCACCCATGTCAACAACCTTGTGCCCAGGAGGGTCGAGGGGGCAGGGAAATCACAAAGGTCTAGAACAGGGGTGTCAAACTCAATTAAAACATGGGCCATTTGGTGCAACAGGCAAGATTCACGTGGGCCACATCCCATTTACAGACGTCACCAGAACTGAGTCAGCGCGTTTATACACACCCACAGGCCCCCAGGAAAGGCGCTGGGCCACGTGTATACTCGTCTTCAGTAGTTAAAGGGTTAATAAGGGAATTGTGTGTACGGTATTGCCTCCATCTCCCCTAAGCGCTATTTTCTTCATAACAGTTTTTTCTATTTTCATTTTATTTCAGAGCATCGTGGGCCACAAAAAATTACCTCAGGGGCCGCATGCAGCCTGCGGGCCACCAGTTTGACACCCCTGGTCTAGGATGTTTGATCTGGAACAGACCTGAGCAAAACAACTCTGTGAGCCCTCCCCCGCACCGCACTGGAGGACGCAGAGAGCAAGGCTGAGGGAGCAGATAGTAGAAGGTCCAGAGCTGGTGGCCATTCCCCTAGATGCCTGAATTAGAGCTCTGATGGACAGCTCTGTCCCCCTGTGACATCCTCAGAATTGTGGGGCTAAGAGCCTGCCATGTTTCGCGTCTTCAGGTTCACAAAGGGATGCATCCCACTATGAGGGGAGCTTGCCCATGGGAAAGTGTGAGCAGCCACAGCCCAGATGGTCGGAGGGCTTGCGAGGGGCCAGGCACTCCCCCAAGAGCCCTTGCAGACACACGCTACTCCGTTCAGCCCTTTCAACACCCTGACAGTGCCTGTCAACACCTCCACTGTAGACATTGCTGCACAGAAGAGCTCAGTCACTTGCCCAAGGTCACACCACGGCTGAAGGGCAGAGCTGGGCGGCAAACCTCGTCTGACTCCACGGTGCACCCGCTTAACCGCTACTCTACTACAAAGACCAGCCCAGACCCAGGGCACAGCGTGTGGTTTGCCATAACCAAACGCTTGGACCCCAGAGGTGGCGGGGAGGCGGGTGGCAAAATGGGGAAGATGGGTGCTTTGCGCTCAGAGGTATATGAGGTCTGCCACAAAAGGGAAGCTCCTGCACACTCTCCTTAGCCACTCTCTCGTGAAACCAGTCAATCCACTCCTTAATGCCAGTTTATAGCCAACCTCCTGCTTGAGGTTTCTGACTTGGATACTCCTGAGAAGAGTCTCAGGTCACCCAAAAGTGAAGGCACAAACGATTCTCTTCCATTTCCAGTAAATAAATTATTTTTTAAAGCAGTGGTGTGATTGTCACACGTGATCAGGACCTTGTTGGGCTTCTGTAAAGCTATAGCTTATTGGTTTGCTGTTTAGAACTATGCTTGAAGGTGGAAGCATTATAGAGCCTGGGGAGCTCGTGAATCAGCTCTGGGAAAAAGGACGTTCTGTGTCCACTCTTTCTCCAGAGAGTGTCCCACAGTTGATTGGGCAGCCAAGGATCAAGCTTTCATTCGAACCCATGATGTCTGACCCAGTTCCTACAAGGGTGCCCACCTTATCCATGCTCTCCAAATTAGTCGGGTCCGTCAGGGCCCCCATCCCCAATTGTCTATGTCACTCAACTGTGCACGAAGTGTGAAGAGAACGGAAAGCAATTATATTGACTTGATTAGAGAAATCCCAGCCAATTGGACTGGGAAAAGTCTGACTTTATTTTTTAGGTTGTTCTGAAAATGGAGAAAGCACAAGGCTAACCAAAGAGAAAGCAAGATGTTTTAATTGCCTCTCAGAACTGAAGAGGAGACAGAGACAGAGACAGACTTGCAACAGAGAAAGAAAGAGAAAGAGAAGAGTTAAAAGTGGAAGTGAAAAGTAGAACCCAAAATAAGCACGCAGTGGAGCCCCTGCAGTGGCCTGGTGCCCCCTGACTGCTCACAGCCCCTATGACCTGCTCTAGGCCCGGAGGCCCCAGAGAAGGGGTTTACAGTAATAGGTAGAGCATGGCTGCCAATCAGCCCCAAAACTCCCATGGTTTCTGACCTGAAACCACAAACACTGCGTGTGAGGAACTTCAGCTTCCATGACATACGTGAGGCTCACAGGAGCTGAAGGATCATGCTGGCCATTTGGAAACTCTGAATAGAGAAGACAGCAGTGTGCCGTGGGCATCTCCCTTGGCCATGCAGGCCAGGTGCCCTGTGAGTACATCCCCCACCCCTTCCTCAGAGGCCACACTTTGTTCATCCTCCTCCCACTCAGCCTCAATCAGAAACTTTTGTTAAACACTTAGGCTGGCAGCTCTCCAAGTATTTATTTACGTGAGGCTGGCTGTTCTTCATATACTTCAAGCCAAGCAACACATCCCAATTGATTGAGTGTCAGGGCAGGTGTAAGAATCCAAGTTGAAGCACATCTTGAAGGAGATTGGGACGTAATGTCGAACCATGTAGCTCTTCTCCCTAAATGCGTTCTGCCTCAGAAAACATACGGATGTCTCATAGAAATTATGTCACTCGTGTCAACTTATAATGGGTTTTATAACGATTACTTTGAAATGTCATATAAGCAGATATCTTTTTAATCTGTTTTTTTTCTAGGATAGACATAACTCACATAAGTAAAAACTCTTTGGGGTCTCCAACAATTTATCAGAAGGTAAAGGGGTCCAAACCTGAATGGTTTGAGGACAGCTGACTTAGAGAACCCAAGACCACATGGGACACAGCGTCCCACTTCCACTCCCTCCCCCAAAGAGTTTACGACCTAAGGCGGGCATGTCAGTGACACACTTACAATAGAAGTGACATGCGTCAGGGTTGGGGGCAGCACCTGGCTCTTCCCAGGGTAAATTGAGTCAAGGAATTAAGTACTGATTTGAGAAGGATAACATAATAGAGCTTAGACTCCACCTTCATCATTAACTAGCTCTCATGCCTACAGGAAAGTCACCTGTCCCCCTGGGACTCAGTTTACCCATCTATAAAAATGAGACGTACGGATTAGATAATGTCCAAGGTTCTTCCTCTTCTGACACCCGGTAATGCAGGACATTCTTATCACACCAACAACCACTGGAGGATTTGGTTAACATCTTCCTGGAAGAGTGTTGGTTAGTAATAAGATTGATTTCTTTTCTTTTTTTTTAAATAGAAAAGCTAAATGGAAATAGGCATATATTTTGGGACGGTAGCTCTTTCCGCAAGTGAATTTATTCTCTGCCTACACAAGACAGAAGACAAACATATAGCCAGTTACAACTACATAGGTTTAGAAAGCATGCAGTCAGTCAACAAATATTCCGTGGGAAACTTGTATGTGCCCAGAACGTGGTAAGTACAGAAGACTCTGGTTAATCAGAACTCAAGCTTGAGAGTGGCTTGAGTTTCAGTTAATAAAGAATCTACTTGCATTTATCCAGCATCTACCCATCCCTATGGGTGCCGGTTCCCTGAGAGTCTACTATCCTAGGCAAACAGTGGTGATCACACATGGTCATGGGCCCTGCCCTTGTGGAAGGTAGTCTAATGGGAGAGCTGAAGATCAATCAAATGCCCACATGCTCACGTGTATAATTACAAACTGGTGTAAGTACTAGACAAGGAAGGCGCAAGGTGTTCTGAGAAGATACACCAGGAAGGCCTGGCCTGGGGAGCAGGCAAAACCTCATTTAGGAAGTAACTTCTCAGCTGGGACCTGAAGGAAGAAGAGAAGGGGAAGAACAACCCAGGAAAGGGGAGAGGGGGCAACATGTGCAAAGACCCTGAGGTCTGAGAGAGAGCATGGACTATTGCGGGAAAAAAAAAAAAGAAAAAAAGAGGAAAGCCCATGAGGCTGGAGAGCAAGGGGAAGTGGAAAGTGCTGAAAGTCAAGGGAGAAGAAATCGACGGGGTCAAGTGATACAGGGGGTGTAGCCAGTGTTAGGAATATGGAATTTAGAGTCAGAGTGGGTTTCAGAGATAAAGATCAGAGCAGTTCTGCCCTTTTGAATAAGGGTTCTTGAAGCAGATGATGCTTTGCAGGTGCTGTGGTGGGAAGGCATGCCAAACTGTGCCTTTAACACCACTGTAACAGGTTTTTAAATTTATTTTATTATTTGAGAGAGGGTGGGATGCAGGGGGGAGGGCCCAGAGCAGTCTCCATAGTTGTGCATCATTAGTTGTGACACGGTTTCATTCCACTCTGGTGGATGTGGGGCAGGATCCAAACTGGGGGTCTCCTGCAGGGAAGGCAAGAACCTTTGCCACTATCTTGGTCATTACCAGTTGTACCACTGTTCAGCATACTGGTTTGCATGGGCCAGGTCTGGGATTCAATCCCCAGACCTCACAGTTGCAAGGCAAGTGCTCAACCTGTTGAGCTATCCCAGCATCACCACCATTGCAACACTTTTAGCAGGCATGTCTCAGAGACCAACACAGTGGAAACCTTTTCTGTTTGCACATAGTCTAAGGCTCAAAAAGGAACCTTACCCAGAAAGGAAAAGTGGCAGCCATTGAGGGCTTCAAGCAGGAGGGGATATGATCAGGTGGGTGTGTGGAAGTAATCGTTCTGGCTACATAGTGGGGAACAGTTGAAAGAACGGATGTTCAGCTATCAGTGAGGCATTTATTGTGGAGTCCAGGAGAGAAACCAACCAGTTATTTGTCTCTGAGATCTGACTGCTTGGGTTCTGGCGTGATCCATGGGTTAGACGGCGGTGCCATTGCCTGGTTAGTGGATGGACGTGAGACCAGAGAAAGACGATGGTGAGTTTAATCTCATACACAGAACCGACGACAGAATCTGGGGGCCCAGTGCCCACTCAAACGGGAGGCCTCTCATTCCACAAGTATTAAGAATTTCAAGACAGGGGCAGAGCAAGGACAGGGCTCTTCTCAACAGGGGACCCGTGGGGCTGACAACCCAAGTGATGGGGCCACAGAGCCAGCCCCATTAGGGGACATGCTGGGTTGGAGGTGTCAGCCACCCAGAGGCGGTCTGAGTAAACTCAGCCCTATTGGAGGGACGGGCCCTGGAGCCGAAAAAACCCGTTTGCGCCCCAGGCCCGGAAACAAACCTGTCGTTCTAGGTGGTCATGCAGACCGCACCGGAGTCCTGGCCCCCCGGTGAGCCAACGGTCTCAGTTCAACAACAGAGTGTCTGTCCCCTAAGGAAAATCCAAACTGCTTGACTGGGCGCCCCATTGCACAAAGGGGAATTCCACACCGGCTGTCCAGAGATCAGCCCTTCCGCTGTGGTTTCGAGCGTCTGCCGGCCACGTCCTTGGAGGAGCAGCCAATCAGGTTTGCATAACCCCTGCTCGATTTGGCTGACGGGCCGGCCCCAACCTGATGCCTTTAGGACGTCTGACCCTCCGGGCCTCTATTCTGAAGGACTCCAGCCCACCAGACCAAAGTCAGGGGAGCCCAGAGGACAGTGGGTCAGACCCCGGTCCCCTAGGGCCCCCGCCTGTTCACCCTCAGGGGTGTGACTTCAGCCTGCGCTGTCCGCCTGTTGCTGCACAGGCAACAAGGCAGCTGAGGAAGGTTATTCAAGGGAACGCTAGAAACGTCAAGCTGGGGAAAGGATTGTACACACTAGATGTCCCGGATAAGAAGAAATGAAACTCCCATTACCAGCCTTTAAAGAGTCACAACCAAGGGGTGAGTCAGGCCAAGCCCCATGGAGCATCTTTATTAGGACAGCAACCCCCCCAGCCCCCAGCCAAACCACTCACTTTCTGTACCTGCAGCACAACCTTTCCTGGTCCCTCCCACGGGGCCCGGTAAGCAGGTAAGCTGGCTGAACCCTGAGTCCAGCAAGCCTGGATTGCTTAGCCTTCCTTTTGCAGCCCCATGGGGCTGGTTCCCGGCTCTTGGGTCTGAATTGTGGCAAAGCAAAGGGTAACTCCACCAAGAAGGTTGCCATTTTGCTGAGTGGGACGCACCTGGGAGGTGACTCCTTATAATAGGTAGTCCACAGTAAATAGGAGCCACCAAAGTCCACACACACGCACAAACACACACACACATCTCTTGTCTGTCTGAACCCTGGTGCAGTTCAAGTGACGAAACTCATTGAGTAGAAACTTCCAGAAAGATTATTAGGATCTCTCGGGCTGGCATGCCTTTGGGCCTTTGCCCTTGACTCACATCCCTTCTGACATGTTGCAACAGTGGACAGGGGAGTAGGGAGGCAGAAGAAGCAGGCTGTGCATGGCATCCGACAGCTATCTCCACCTTGAACAGTAGACTCCGGTGACCGGCCCCCCCGGGGCTGCCTAGATGCCGGATAAATGTTAAGTAGATGCTCCGCGAGCTGGAACTCAAGCCACCAGGGTTTTTTTGGCCATGCTTCGCCAGGTTTTCTTTTCGTTTGCAACTGAATTCAGAACTCAGGGGGTATTCTGGAGTGTGGGGGTGGGGTGGAGGAGGGGAGGTGTTTCCCACAACCTTCCTCTAATTTCCCAGTGAGTCCCCACTGGGAAAATTCATTTAAATTCAACGTAATCAGCATTTACTAAATACCCATGATACATCTGGACTTGAGGGACTATGAGACTCGGGCCCTTTGCCCTCAAGTTGCTCCCAGGATGCCAAGTAGCTTTTGTGGCCTCTTGACATCCTCAGGACAAACAGTGAGCCAGTCTCACTCACACACACACACACACACACACACACAGACCCAAGACACCTGTTCTCACTTCCTTTCCTCCACGGGGTCTTCCCTCGGCCTGAAGCCCACACTTAAGTCTACAAGCAAGCAGATCAGTGACGTTCATGGCTCAGATGTGACCCATACGTTTGGGACTTTTCCTCCGGGATCCTAACGACTTCACAGGCACACAGATGAGCCTCACAGCCCCGGGAAAGAGCGCAGGTCCGGTTTGTGCCGTTTTCATTGCTTTATCAGCATAAACACAGAAGGTCTTCCCACTCCCCACCCCACCCCCCATGTTCAGCCCTGTTCTCTTGCATCAGATGGATGTCCCCCTGTGAGGTATGGTGACAGGGAAGATCTTGTTCTCTTTGTTCATTTGGGAATTGCTCAAGCCGTGTGCCTGTGGTTATCTCCGGCCACTTAGATTCTGAAATGTTGAGATGAGAGAGGACCATTTCAAATCAATAGGGAAAGGGCCAGCTCTTCCACAAATGGTTTAGGGATTAAAAAAAACAAAAAAGGATACAGATATCTTTTGCATAGTTCCATATATTTCTCAGACTCTAAGAAGAAAGTGGAAGAGACGTTTCCTGCCTCTCTGAGCGGCCCTCCCCGGCTGTCAGAGCCCTTCCTGAGCCGAGACCAGCCTCCTGCTCTTTGCTTCCTCCAGCCCAGACCAGGGTTCCCAGGGCTCCCTAATGTAAGAAAGAGGCGAGTGTGTGCCTGTCACCTACCATGAGCCTTGCCAGAGGAGAACAAAACTACAATCCTGCACAGGGGCCTACCACCTGATTGAGGGAGGGAGCTGGGAGGTTGTAAGTATAGTAATGGAGGGCAGTACAGAGCATGCTGGCAAACAAAATTGGGGGGTCCATGCTCCCCGGGTCGGGGAGCAGAGACTCAGAGCCCCGCCCGGGGTTCCGGACCCCTGGCCTAACGGTTCTGCCACGTATTGTCTCCAGCTCAGAGAAATTAAGTCCCGTGGGCCAAAGCAGATGCGGCCCAGGAAACCCAGGAGCCAAGAGTGAAGGAAAGAGAAGGCAGAAGGGCTGCAAAGTTCCGTGCTTCCTGGTGGCGGAATCAGAGCTCCTAAATCCAGTGTGAATCCCAGGGCAGCAACTGTCAGCTAGCACGATTCCTGTTCCGAAGGCTTTCTCTCTTCGTGACTGTTAGGTTTCTACATTAACGCTCCCCAAAGGCTTGAGAGGAGAGGCCGCAGGCCCCTGGGTCTGGCACAAGGTGCATCCCCAGGCTGGGCCTGGGCCCTCCCCTTCTCCTCCCCTTCTCTCCAGACTGGCCTGGTCCCCTCTGTCCCCCTCACTTGCTGTAGTGGACCTTCCCACTGGGGCAGGCTCAGAACCCGGTGTCATCCGATACAACCCAGCGCTGACCCAGGAGGGCAAGGAAATCACAGGAAGCCGGGAGATAGCCTACAGCCGGGCCCCCTTGTGACCTGTCCAAGCCCCACCCCTTGGGAAGCCCAAGGCCCCAGGAAAACAGGAAACAGGTACGGTTGTCCCCTTGGGACAAATGGAAAACAGACTCGGGAGGTCCAATCATACTGGGTTTAAAGAGGGACAGAGATCAGGCCTCCTGAAGCCACCAGGTCAGTGCTCTTCCCAGAGGTCAAGGCACGAGGAACCCCAGAGATGTTCCAGACACCTGGAGAACAGATGGCACCACCCCCATCTTTCCTAACGAGAGGTAGAGTGAGGTGCCTCCACACACCAGGCTGCTCCGGACACACACACACACACACTCACGTTCACAAATCCAGGACAAGATGACTAAGGCTTCTTTGGAAGGGGAGAGAAATAGGTCAGAGGAAAGCACGGGGTCAGTGCTCAGCCTTCAAGGAATCCTGACTTCGCTTCCTTGTTCCCTCGACTTCTCCCTGCTCCTCTTTCAAGCTCAAGGCTCCAGCCGCAGAAGCTTACAATGAAAAGAAGCCTTCAGGACGCTTCACTCCGACCCCGTCTTTCCATCTGAGGGGATGGGATAGAGCAGGGTGAGGCGCATGGGGTCCGCCTCAGATGGGCCTGGCTGCAAATCCTGATGCCCGCGCTCAGCACCCACAGAACCTAACGTCTCCGTGCCTCAGCTTGCTCATATGAAACGGGGGTGACAAGGGTCCCGGTGGCTGGCAGGGGCCAAGTTCTCCTTACCTGCAGACTGCTCTTACTAACTCCTCCACCTCAAGTACTGGGACAGGTGAGGAGGCGCAGTCATGGACCTGAGGCTCTGTAGGAACCCAGAGCCAGAGAGGAGACCTGGAGCCCACCCCATACTGCCACCTGTCCTGTGGGAGCTGGCCTCGCCCATGGGCCATCTTGGAACAGAAATGAAAGAGCCTGGAGTCAGATTTGAGGATATTTACCTCACCCTCATGTTTTCCCTTGGGGAAACTGAGGCCCAGAGAGTTGAGGTGACCTCCCAGGGCAGCAAGGAGAAGTCCCGGGTCTTCAACTCAGGTTGGGGAGGCATCCCACTATTTCCCAACTGTGCCTTGGAGTGGCCGATCTGTCCACGTCACTGTGACCCAGGAGCACGCGAATGGAACCCACAACTGTGGGCCCGTGCGCACAGAACAGCTGTTCACCCCAGGAAATCAATTTTTTTTTTTTTTTAACTAAGAGAAGCTGAAAGATTATGTTAAAAGAGAGAGGTAGTTCATCCTAAAAATAGCCATAATGCAGAAGTTCATTTTTCAATCGTTCCTTTTGCTTACCATGCAAAAAAAAAAAAAAAAATTAAACTTATAGAAGTTCAACGTTGGCGAGGTCTAGGGAAGGGAGGAGCCTTACCAGGAAATCTGTGATTGTGGCTTTTTTATCGATGGGAGGCCTCATAAGCCCACAATATAAAAGGGGGACATCGGAGATGAAGGTCTACACATCAGGGGCTCACCCTTGCTCAACCCAACCACAAGGCCGGCTGGTAGAAGCAGCAGACAGGTCTGTCATGCCCAGCTCAACACTGCTATGTTGCTTGGTCTTCCTGGCCGGGGCGGGGGCCCACCAGAACCAGGGCACCCCATCTGAGGGCAACTGCACCCAGTTTCTAGACAAACTGCCCCATTTGCTGTATGATCTCCGAGACGCCTTCAACAGCGTGAAGCTTTTCTTCGTGAGTATATATGACGCCCTTCTGTCCTTCCTTCCTGGGGCCGCCTGAACCAGGCTTCTTGCTCCAAGAACCTTCCTTCTGGTCCACTTTCCACACCCCCAGCACCCATGCACTGCCAACTTGGCTTTTTAAGATGCTCCCCAAGTCAAGCCATGGGTTCGATGCGTTAAGCTGAGCCCGGATGCAGGAGAAGCAGCCTAGGAGGGAGAAGCAAGCAGGCTCAGAAACTTGCTCTAAGACTCTGTGGGAGCTCCATGCTTCATGGGCAGAGGGAAATGGCCCAGGGCCTGACTGAAGGTGCTCCCCACACCCTGGGGCTGGGAGACTCAACCGCCTGAAAGACTGATGGTTTGGGGGAACCTGCAAGGGGAGCTGCCCCCCATTCCCAGAGAACCTTCAAAGCTGCAGGCAGATGTCCACAGGCGGGCAGGGGGCCCTGCCACGGGCCACCCCTTCCAACCCAACATGTCTGTGCAGAAAGGCGGCCAGGGGCCCGAGTCAGGTTTCTGCCTCGGCTTCCCAATCAGGCAGAATGTTTTCAGTACCTTGATCCCGAGAGGCAGCACCTCCAGCCCCCGGGCATGTCGTGTTTTGAAAACTCTGCTTTCCCTTTTGGGGCCAGGGCTGCACTGATTAAAAATCAAAAACTCTCTACACAAAGGACATCGATGTCAGGGATTTCCCCCGACCTCAGCTGCCTTCTCCTTTTGTTCTGGCAGCAATCGCAGGAGGATGACCTGAACACCCTGTTGCTGACGGAGTCCCTGCGGGAAGACTTTAAGGTGAGAGCAGGGTGGGGACTGGGGTGCCTGGGGGAGGGGGGCTCCTGAGCATGAGACCTGGGGGTGCTGTGCTGTGTTGCCTGCGTGCGTGCCTGCCTGCAGGGAGCCGGGTCTGCTTCCTGCCCTTGGAAAAGGAGAAGTGGGAAGGTCTTAACTCATCACAGAGCCAGCCACAGGGCCCCAGAGGGCTCAGTCCTAGTGAGGACCGGGTCCTGGGGACAGAGCTGTCCCTTCTTCCCACTCAGCACCCCTCTGCTCCTGCCCACAGGGTTACCTGGGCTGCCAAGCCTTGTCGGAGATGATTCGGTTTTACCTTGAGGAGGTGATGCCCAAAGCAGAGCGCCAGGACCCCAACATCCAGGGTCATGTGAGGTCCCTCGGGGACACGCTGACCAGCCTCCGGCAGAGACTCCGGCGCTGTGTGAGTAGCAGGTCACGCCTCCCCTGTGCAGCCCCCCGGCTCTTCCCAAAACCCCAGCTCTCCCCCCTCCTGACACCACGCACCCCCAGACACCCAGACATGCCGTGGCAGGAGGGCTCTCTTGGTTCTCTCAGAGCCAGTGGGGGTGGCTGCTAGGCATTTACTTGTGGAGATCTGCAAGCAGCTTTCCTGTTATTCGTGAGTCATGTGCGGGTTATTAGTTAGTCCCCTCTCTCTTTATGAAAGGGGCCCAGAGCTCCAGTCAGGGTTCCCTGGTCCCTTGGGACCTGAGCCCAGGGCCCTGCATGAGAAGAAAAGTCCACTTCCATCTTCTCAGCCTTTTGAGAGCGAGGCTCTCAGTGGGGCTCAAATGACTGACAAGGTTCCCCCCATCCCCCCCACCCCTGTGGTTTAGAACTCGCATCTCTAGCTAAAATGTTGCCCTTGATCTCACCGATGCTGGGAACCCCGCTGACTTGGGTCTTTATCTGTAGCATGGGACTCCTCAAAGCATTCGGTCCATAGCGTTCAGACTGCGTCTCTCCTCCTGGGGGACTTAGCCATGGCCCCCGGGGGCTGGGGCTGAAGGGAAGGGCGGGACAGACCGGCGGGCTCCGCATGGAGCTGGTGCTGCGGTTCTGGCCCGAGCGGAATCTCCCAGACCTGGGCTTTGTGTCATGCAAGCTTTGCAAACCGGGTTCAGTGCCTGAGCTACCGGGAAGGGTGAAAGGTTAGGGTTGGGGGGGCACGCCAGAGGGGTCTCAGCCCATCTCTATGCCGCCTGCTTGCCCCCCAAGTCCAATGGACCCCAGAGCTGGGGGCCGGCATCGCTCACACTTTCTCTTTTCCTCCACAGCATCGCTTCCTACCCTGTGAAACTAAGAGCAAGGCGGTGGAGCAGGTGAAGAGCGCCTTCAACAAGGTGAGCTGGCAGGTGCCGAGGGTGTGGGGAATTCGACCTGGGCCCACCCCCCGACTGGGCACAGCTGCCAGGTGCTAAGCGGGCCCCATCCTTCGCTGAGAGGGTCTGTGGGAACCCGACACATGGTGTGACCTCCTCAGCCACTGAGGAGCCGCCACCTCGGTTCTGTTTGTTTTCTGTGAAGTGTCTTTGGGGGTTTCTAAATGACTGCTCCCCGCCTTCGCAGCCCTGCGGGTTGGGCCAGCCCACCCGCCAGGGAACACAGCGCGCCGAATCGAGTGAGTGACACAGGAAACAGAAAGTAGCTCGTTGGGAATCCAGGCTGAGGCCACACGTGCAGGAAGCTGGCACGTGAATGTGCACGCACAAACACGCCCAGGGGTTCAGCCCGGCCGCCCCAGAACTCGGGGGGGAGCAGGAAGCAGGATTCTCACTTCTCTGGAGTTGATCTGTGCTCACTTTCCATCTGTCACTCACACCTCCCAAGGCGCCTGAGGGTCTCAGAGCAAATGGGGTTTCACGCTGCCAACTGTCCGTGAACGTTTAAACCCCATTTCTCAGCAGCCCTGTGGCCTGGGCCTTTTTTGGGGACTGGAGGCAGATGGTGGGCTGGGTTCCAACACCAGGGGCCACAGATCCTTTGGGCGGGGCTTGCTCAATGTCTTGGTTGACAGAGGAGAATCAATCTTGAAGGGGCTCCCCGTTTCCCCTCACTGTCTTTCTTTCAAAGTGGTTCCTCTAATGGGGTATTTTTGTTTGTTTTTTTGCATCAAATTCTGAATAAGCATCATGTGAACAACATGATCTTTGAAACAGTTGAAAAGGCACCATGTTGAAGACTGGGTTTTGCAGAGTGGATGTCCCTCTTGCCACTGCAAGCCACACCTCCCATCAACATGCACAGTTTGTCCCAAGGCAGCTGGGCCCATCCTCAGGTTCCCTGGGTCCGTCTTTTACTTCCTGACTCAAGGCATCAAGGGCAGCTGCTGGGCCCCAAGGTCATGACCACATCCCCGCGAGGGACCCGCTGACTCGCTCAGAGGGGTTTCCACTAACCATTTCTTATCTCCCCACACAGCTCCAAGAGAAAGGGGTCTACAAAGCCATGAGCGAGTTTGATATCTTCATCAAATACATAGAAGAATACATGACAATGAGGATAACAACTGAGATGTCACCCTAAGGAACAAAACGCCCTGGGGATGGTGGCTCCACTAGATGCTAGCACAGATATTGGAGAGATCCAGGGTTCCAGGAGAGCCAACCCAGCCCCTTAGAAAACCCCGTCCCCTCGTACCTCTCTCCTAGAATATTTATTACCTCTGATACCTCACCTCCCACTCTATTTATTTACTGAGCTTCTCTGTGAACTCTTCAGGAAGAAGCCCAATATTATAATTTTTGTTCAATATTTATTACTGCCACCTGTGTTTAAGCTGTTCCCACAGGGTAGAGCCCTATGGTAGTTGAGTATGTTTTGAGAGAAATTAAGTTATACAAGGAAAAGTCATGTGCCTTGGGGAACCAGCTGAGGCTGCCCCTTCGAGCCTGACCACACTTCACGGCGGTTCAGCTGTTTTCCTTCCTGACCACCTCTCATTTCTTTTGTCTCTAAGCCTGGGCTCCCAGCGTATGGCAGAGACACTTCCCCTCTTAGGAAGAGAAACTAGGGAGCGCCTTTGATCATTCACATCCCAGCGGCCCGGAGAGATCCCCCTGACCTCATGTGCTAAGCACTTCATCCTTAAAAGCTGCAGCCAGCTTGTTATTTATAACGACCTAAAATTGGTTCTAATAGAACTCAGTTTTAACTAGAAGCAATTCAATTCCTCTGGGAATGTTACATGGTTTGTCTGTCTTCATAGCAGATTTTAATTTTGAATAAATAAATGGGTCTTACTACAATTAAGTCATGGTGTCAGTTGACTTTTGTCTCAAATCACTCCCTCAAAGTCTCCCAGATAGGGGAGGCCAGGATGGCTCAGCAGGTTGAGTGCTCACTTTGCAGCCTCGAGGTCTGAGGATCGCAGCCCTGTCCCAGTCCTGGCCCTGGCCTTTGCAGACCCATATGCTGAACTGGCAACGTACAACTATGGAGATGGCTCTGGGCCCTCCCACTTCTTTCTGTCTCTCTCCATCAAAAACAATCAAAATAAATCTTTCAGAAGTGTCCCAGATAGAAGAAAGTGGATGAACGAATCCCACATTCTAGATTAAGGAGCCACTACCCTCTCCCAGAGAGGGAAAGCTCCAAACCTGGGCAGGAAAAAAAGGTCTTCTCCCTGCATGAGCCCACAGCCAAATCCACCATAGTCTTCCCATATTCTCGATCCTTTAAGAAATTCTCCTTAAATCCTTAAAGATCATGCTGATTTTTAAGGCTAAGCATGAATTATTTATATACCACAATTAGAAAATAGCAGAGGAAGTTTTTTAGCTTGTTTTCACTCCCTTAAACACCTAAGGTCCAGGATGAATGCTAATTTGCCTGGGGTCGTCATAAGGATGAAGCTACAGCCTTTCGTGGCTCCTGCACTAGATGGTCCCCATATGCACAGTTGGTAACTATTGGTATTCACAGCTAAAAACACCTACCCAATCCTTGGTATTCACAGCTAAAAACACCTACTCAATCCTTGAACTGAGGTCAGCGGCAACAGGCTGGATCCAACAGAGGAGAATATGAGCCCATTAGCCCAGTCAACAGGGTAGCCAGGGATTCCAGCCACAGCCACTTGTCCTTGAGCCATCAGAACAAAGTGAGATTGGCTTCTGGCTGTGGTGGGCCGGGAGGGGCGTGGCGGCTGGGGAAGCCCTACGAGCCTGTGACTTGGAGGGGAGAGGAGGAAAGATGGGCTGAGTAAACCCTGACCCCCCCTTTCGCTCTGCCCTGACAGCCCTGGTCCATGAGAGGGTGGGAGCTGCCTAGCTGTGGTCAGTTTTTCAGGAAGACCTGACTCACGTCGGTTAAAGTAACCATAGGAAGGAAGTGGGGAGCATCAAAGCTGAAACGCTGAGATGAAAGGCTGGGTCTAAGAATGGAGGCTGGCAGAAGATCAGGGAGACGGCGTGGGGCTGTCCTCACTAAGGCTCTCTCTACCGAAATAGAGAAGAAGCCTTAAGCCCTGAAGCCTCCTGCCAGGGCCACGTGTGACACTGACCTCCTGTGAGGGGAGTGGGCATCTGAAACCAGTAGGCAGAACTTCACCTGGGGAAGCCACACAGCTGACATGGTGTTGGCAACAGCTACAATTTATTGAGCACTTATTCTAAGCAAGACAGTACTCTGCAGACGAGTATATCTATATCAGGCATACTCTATGGCACTTTGCTACTTTTTTTTTTTTTTCCTTTTTTAAAGATTTATTTGATTGTTTTGAGAGAAGGTGAGAGAGACAGAGAGAAGGGGGAAGACCCAGAGTAGTCTCCACAGTTGTACATCATTAGTTGTAACGTGGTTTCATTCCACACAGGTGGCTGTGGGGCTGTGCAGGATGGGAACCGAAATGGGGGCCTCCCACCTGACCTTCGCCACTGTCCCAGCAGTTACTAGTTGTGCTGCAGTTCAGCATGAATTTGCACGGGACAGGGCCAGGATTCAACCCCTGGACCTCATGGTTATGAGGCAAGTGCTCAACCTGTTGAGCTATCCCAGTATCCCCACTATTTTCTATAAGAGAAAACTGATGCAGAAATGTTGATATGGCCTGGCCACATGGATAATGTGGGAAATGGAGAACTGGGAATAGCATAAAATGCCTTTCCCTTGGTATTAACTATCTATTGCCCCCTACACACACACACACATACACACACAGTTTAGCAGCTTAAAACAGCAAACATTTATTAATTCACAGCTTCTGTAGGTCAAGAATCTGGCAGAGACAACAAGAGGTTCTGGCTCAGGGTCTCTAAGGAGGTTGTAGTCAAAATGGCAGCCAGGGCTGTAATCACTTGAAGGCTTGACTGGGGCCAGATAATTCACATCCACGGTGATACATTCACATGACTATTGGTTGGTGGCCTTGGTCCTCACCACATGGGCTTTTCAATAGGATAACTTGAATGTCTTCACAACATGGCAGCTGTTTTTTCCAGAGCTCATGACCTGACAGAGAGCAAGCAGGTCATCTGAGGGTCTTTTAGACCAAATGTCAGAAATCTCACACCATCACCATCACTTCTGCCACATTCTGCTTGTTAGAAGTAAGTTGGTAAGTATAGCCCCCAATGCAAGAGGAGAAGAATTCAAGTCCATATTTTGTAGGAAAGAGTATCAAAAAATTTGTGGACAGAATTTTTAAACTAAGAATTTAGAACAATGGCTCTGGGCTGGAATGGCACCTCAGCCTCCTGGGTTGGTTGGGGGAAGAGCGAGTGGAGGAGGCATCAGTGTCCGTGGAGGAGGCATCATCACAGACACTATCTTCCTTCAGTTCTCTCTCTTGTTGGCTTAGTCTAGTATTTGTACTCCTCTAGGTCTCCGTTTCTCATCTGGAAATCTAGCAAAACTGCTATGAGATGAATGCTTATATTTGGAGATGGGGCCTGAGGGAGTTAATTATTGAGTTAGATAAGGTCATGAAGGTGGGTCCACATGATGGGATTAGTTCCCTTAAGGAGAGGCACCTGAGCTTTCACAAGCTCTGGCTCTCTCTCTCCTCTCAAAACAATAAAATAAATCTTTAAAAAGAAGACATAGGAAAGAGGAGACCTGACTGATGGCAGAGGTTGCCCATTGCACGACACATGCTCCCTTAAAACACTTGTGTGAGTGGATTTCATTATGGAACGTAGGGGCCAACCTGAGGCCTGGAAAATTTTAGGGAAAAGCCGTCAAAGAAATAGGTGCTGCATCCTAAGAACATGCACTCAGAATTCAAATTGGCCAGAAGATCTCTGAAACTTCGTACCCTGATGAACTGGCAATAGAATGAAACCGTCCACTCTATTCCCTGAGTGGTAAATGTGTCCCAGGTGACATAGGCATCCCATTTTTCAATATTCCTTTTGCATACTAACTCACTTAATGATTTTGGAAACTTCCCTTACCTGGTCTGGGCCTGGGGTTCCCCGGTTCTAAAATGAGGCAGTAGGTCTGGATCAATGGTCTCCCATGGGGGCCACTAGATTCACACAGGTTCTTGGAGGCACTGATGGCGAACAGAAGGTTACCTTCAAACAATTTCCAAACTTTGAACAATCCTGTTAAAATTGTACATTTTCCACCCCCGCCTCCAGACGGCTGTACGGGCTCGTTAGAAAGCACTTCTATGTATTGGCTGGAGCAATAGTCACTTTGTATGGACAGACAAGTCGTCTCACACTGATCAGTGACCCTGGTTGGTAGTTGCTTTCATGCCTTTGATGAACAAAATCAGAAAGTGGAATTATTTCCTTAAAAATTATTTAACCAGCCAAAATATTTCAAAATAGAGATTCTCTGGGAAAAATTAACAGCAGCCGTCTTTTGTGGTCAAAAGCTGCAAAACCACTGCATGGGACAACCTCTAAGTTTCCTTCAAGCCTGTAGTTTCTAATTCCAGCATCAGATTCTTCAGCCAGCCAGCCCGTTTCCCCTGGGACCTGCCCCTGGGACACATACCTATGTCTCCATAATCTGCACTGGGAATTTTCCAGACATCTTCCCAGTCATCTGTGTGCTAGCAACAGCTCAGAACCCTGAGCTTCCAGAAGCCTCCACAACACTCTGCCTACAGAGAGGATATTGGGACATCAAGGGGCCGAAGGAAAGTAACACCGCTCACCTCTTCCTTCACAGCACAGGGATGGTGCGCACGGTCTGGGGTCTGTAAAACCTCAGGTCCCATCCAACCTTGGCTCCAAGCTGCATGACCTTGAGACATCAGCTACCTCAGTCTTCTCCTCTGTAACATGGAGAAAATCATCATTCCTTTAAGGTGTGGTTGTTGCAAGAAATAAAGGCATGCGTATAACTAAAGCACAGAATAAACTTTTGGAGAAAGCAGCCCTTTCCCTCAGACATTTGGGGAAATGCTGGACACACCTTGTATGTCAATCACCAGACCCAGACCTTACCCGTAACACCTTCTGCCTCTCTACCCACCATTCTGGATAGAAAGAGAAAATGGATGGGCCCTGCACTTGGGAGGGAATAAAGAGAAATGATAGTTTTTTGAGTTTCTGAAGTTGGTTTCAGAAATACTTGGCTTGATGAAGTAAATATCTACATGTGGATTGCAGCCACTGGAGTTGTCTAAGTGAACTGTTTAACATAGGTGTCTAATTGCCATTCAGAGCACTAAGTTATACATCGCATTAAACATTGTTAGATGAGCTATGTAGAAAGTTTTATTGATTACAACACTGAGCTTTATTCACAGATGTTTATTTACCATTATTTTTGCTTATCCGCTATGAGTAGCAACCTGAAAAATGAGACTTTCAGGTACCCTGCTTTTTCCCTGACCATTATCCAAGAAAAAATATTTTTTCCAAAGTCAAGAAGCCATTGCATAACAGAGCCACAGTTAATCCATTATACAACCCAGAATCTCATGCCTATTCGACCAAGTCTTAGATTTGAAAAGGGAACTATTCTCCTCAGTGACACCCCATCAGACCCGCTCCATGAAGGCTGAGTTAGGAACTGTGGCTGGGATGCAGCATAGGTGACAAATCTGGGCTCCTCACAGAACAATCTCTACGTTCATACATGACAAGGATGAGAGTCCCATCAAAAAAGAGGCAGACAGGCTTCTCCCTGACCTCGGCCCCAAATCAGAGTTTATAGGAGATGCCCATTTATTCACTCAGAACACATTTGCTCTCTCAGTTCTGTGTTGGGTGCTGGGAGAACAGCGCTGAACACACAGACATGGTGCCTGCCTTCATGGATGTAATAACAAGTAGCAGGAAAAGACACTACCAAGTAGACAACTACACCATTGGATTATAATTGTGGTAACAGAGCAACTAACTTAGACTCGGGGTCAGGGGGAGGCTGCCATGAGAAGGCAGCTTTCAGCTAGATGTGCAGGGTGACAGGAAGTTGGCCAGATGAAGAGGGAGGTGACAAGGGCGTTTCGGCACAGACAGCCACACATTTAAGGACCCCTTAGAGCCCCAAAGAATGGGGAGGGGGCTATCCTTGAAGTAAGGGTGGGTTTGTGCTGGGCCATGGGCCTCTTTAGGCCTCTCTGCTTCTCTGTCTTCTCCTAGCACTGAGGCCCTGAAATAGGAAGGAACTTTATTTAAGGAACTGAAAGGTGACGCACAACAAATGAGGGACATTATACACACACAAGAGAGAGAGAGAGATTAAGATGAGCTGGGAGAAATGGGCAGAAGCAACAATTTTAGACTTTTAACCTAAGAGCAGAGGATAGCCACCGAAGGCTATGAAGTAGACAGGAGAATGAGTATCTGCTGAATGAGAGCCTTTAGGACCCTTTAGGGGCCATTGGTTTGCAGTCCAGATGAGAGGAGATTGTAGTCTAGACTAAGGTCATAAAAAAAAATAGAAATTGGGAGAGCCAGATGGCTCAGTGAATTAAGCGTTCACTTTGCAGCCCCAGGGACTGAGGATCGAATCCTGACCCCGGCCCGTGCGAACCCATATGCTGAACTGGGACAAGCTTCCCATGCGGGAGGCCCCCAGCCCAGTTCCCACCCTGCACAGCCCCTGCCCCACCTGTGTGGAATGAAACCATGTCAAAAACATATAACTATGTAGAATGCTCTGGGCCCTCCCCCTTCTCTGTCTCTCTCTGTCTCTGTCTCTGTCTGTGTCATAAACAATCAAATAAACCTTTAAAAAAATAGGAGTTGAGAGAAGTGCAAGTGTTCAAATATCAGCAACCACTGCAGTGAGATTGGGGACAGCAGGTGATGGCTGAGATAAACCACAGACTTCTGGCCTGAAGGTTTGGAAGGGGGAGGGTCCAGAGCAGTCGGCCCTGTCTCTGAGTGACTGTGTCCAGAGTGCCCAGCTGGACCCAGGAATGCAGTGTGGAGACAAAGAAGTGGGTGTCATTGTTATAGGGATGATGAGTGACATTATGGGAGTGGAGAAAAATCACCAACGAAATGAATCCCAAGTGAGAAGAGAGCCCAGAGCCAAGCCCTAAAGAACCGAGATATGTACAGCAGAGCGGAAGATGCTGACAAAAGAAGTTGTAAAGGGAGGCCTAAGTGGTTAAAAATCAATCCATCAATCAACTCAATCAATCACCAGGAAAGAATGGCATGCCCAAGGTCAAGAACATGTGATAAAAAAAAATTACAGTGACAGTGACTGCCAAGTACCATGAAACAGAAAGGCAGGGATCTTCAATACGGAAAACAGCACATCGAACCTCAGCAACAGTGTGTGACAAGTGTCAGCATGCTTGGTGCAGTCAGCCAGTTGGGAGCTACAGTGGAGAGAAGTGTTCGCAAGTGGGCCGTACATCATGGATCAGGAACAACTCATTAACATCTGTTTCTGTCAAATCAAAACACTACGGTGTATCCTCGTCTGCCTTATTCACCAGCTCTGGCACTGTGCGACTTCTGGCTCTTCCCTAAAGTCAAAATGACCATGAAAGGTTCGCGTTTTGAATCGATTCAGGACATCGAGGCAGCCACGACAGCACCGCTAACGACACTCATGAAAGAGGACTTCCAGAACCACTTCAGAAAGTGGCCAGGATGACGGAATAAGAAAATGTGCTCGAAGGAAGGGAAGGCAGTGTGTCTTTTACTGTCATTAATCTTTTACTTAAACATTCACCATATGTTTTGGTCACAAGAAAGAGGGTCGGATCTGCTGGATCACATGCTATCGGGAGGTGAAGTAAGGTGAAGAAAGAAGAGTTCCTGCTGGATACAGAAAGAGGGGGCATCGGCGCCTTTACCGCAGGGAGCGCTGGGCAGTGTCACGGAATCAGACAGCTGGGAGTGTGCGTTAAGCGGGAGGCGGGGAAATGGGCTCACAAGTGTGGACGACTCTTTGAAGACATTGGGTCAACAGAGGAGAAAAAGAAGTAAAAACTCAAGGAGGGAGGAAGAAGAACTGGTGAAGGCTACTTCCTTCGAAAGCAGGAAGAGGGAGCGTGCAGGCAGAGGAAAGGACTAGAAACACCTTCGCTGAATAACAGCAGAAAGGAAGTAGGGAAGGTGGGTACAGAGCAGGCGGCTTTGAAGCTCTGTCGGCAGGAAGCTGAGGTGGTTTCCATAGAAGGGTTTCTATTTTTTCCTGAAAAGAGTGAAGAAAAAGGAGAGAACAAAGGAGATGTGAGGAGAGAGAAAAATAAAAGACTTGAAGTGATGTTTGTAGAGGTGTGGGGAGCAAAGGACTCTAGAGAAACGTGGATGTCCGGGCTACAGGGAGCCCAGACAGGCAGGTGATGGTGAACAAAAGGGGTCTGTCAGATTGTGTCATTTTTCTCAGGATTCTCTTAGCAGCCTGGAGTGAACACGTAGAAAGCCGAAACGGTTTGCCCTATGGCTATAAGAAAAAGACGAGGGGGAAAGGAAGTTGAGAATATAAGCAAGAGCCAATCTGAAAGGGTGGGCCCAGGATTCAAAGCGGAATAGTGAGGGAAGTGAAGACTAGGGGGAGAGCTGATGAAAAGGGGTGATTTCGATGAGCCATTGGACCGATGGTTCCATGGAAGTCAAGGAACTGTTGTTGATGGGATCGGAATCACCCAGGGGAGGGGGCCATGGCCAGAGGGGGCAAAGACTGAATGAAGAGATTTTGGAAGTGGGCAGTTTTGAGAAATGACAAAGTCCCTAACAAGCCGATGGCTGAGTAAACGCAGAGGAAAAGGTCACTGGAAATTTGGAAGTCATGAAATGGAAAAGCCACATTTTGGAGAAGTCCTCCACAGGGCACTGAAATCGATCAGGCTCGGGATACTAGGACACTGTGGAAGGAAGGGTATGAGGCAGGTGCTCAAGTCATGTGTGAACAAAAGAGCAATGGAGACAACTGAGCACCCTGGAGCTTCCGGTAGATTCCAGTTTCCACAGGTGTGGCCTTCTCAGAGTTTCATACATTGGACAAACGATCAGTTTAGATTTTCTAAATCTTAGAGAAGGACCAGTCTAAGCAGGGACTTCTTGGATTTCTTGGGAGATTCCCTAACATAGACTTCTTAGACTTATAAGGACCTATATATTAGTAAACATAGCTTACCAGACTGAAGTCAGTTTTACGTCAGAAAAACAACAAATGTCCAAGCATTAATCACACACAACACTAGAGTCACTCAAATCAAGAAGCTTATAATTTTTTGTCACGATGAGTCATCATTCAATGACACATCCAAATGGGAACCTCCGGCAAATCTTCCAACACAGATCATTTTCCTTCTTTATGTGGGTTCTTGACCCCCTCAGATCTCTTCTACGTCACATATTCCCAGGGGACCCATCTCTTTCCTACTCAGCAAGAGAATGGAAAATCACTATTGAGAAAATGTCTCCCCAAGTATAATATAAATCTGTTGATGGAAATAGAAAGTGTTTTATTAAAATGTTGATCCATAGTAGAGTGGAATTATTTTTTAATTTGGTTCTTAGCTGAAGGTAGTTTAAGAAGCATGGGTTCAATTCATAGCCCCTGCCTTATTTCTAGACTCATGGAAATTTAAGTTGGAAGAAAGAGGTAGTGAGATACAAACAGTAGAAAGGTATACGAGGGCTGTCAGGAAAAAATTCAGCCATAAATGCATCTATTTTTATATTACATGGCTAGATACTTTCCAGACAGCCTTTGTATATTCTGCTTAGAGTAATCGGATTTCAAATCGCCATTCTACCACTTACTGTTGACCTTGGGTAAGTTACCTAATTTCAGTTCCTTATCCACAGGGAGGGAGAATAGTCCTTAACTTGCATATTTGACATGAGGATGACATCAGATACTGTGCTACTGGCTGGCCTAGGCCAATGGCAGGCCCAGAGTTAGGGCTGTGAGTTGCCTTCAAGATCATCTGGTCGACCCATAACCTACTGCTCCAGTGAGAATCTCGGGCCCTGCCAATGACCTCCAGTTCAGGCAAGACAAGTGGCACTGTCCAGGTCATCCCTCCCCTTGTCTTCATCATACCTAAAGGACTCAGCATCCAAACGAGGGACAAATGTGGCAGCCACTCTTGGCTGCTGTTCCCCCATCCTCTCATGATAA
The DNA here is from genome assembly GCA_004027555.1 of Craseonycteris thonglongyai. NCBI lineage: Eukaryota > Metazoa > Chordata > Mammalia > Chiroptera > Craseonycteridae > Craseonycteris > Craseonycteris thonglongyai. The sequence continues at coordinate 1,864 of PVKE010000048.1, read as the reverse complement.
AGAACCCTGACTTTGGTCAGGCATCAGGCATCCATGTGCTTAAGGGGACCTGGGCCCTCCGATGGTCATTCCATTTTCCCTGTCCGGTGACTGAGTTAGGAAGGGGGTTCTGATATAACCTGATCCATGAGACATGAGGAGAGGTTGGCTGAGGGACTGTTGGGAAATGTCCTTAGTCTTATAAGCAAGGAAAGTAGATCATCTTCTACCTCCTGTTGTTGTGCACATTTAAAGCTCATTATTGTTAGTGCCTACCTGTGACAATGGAGGCACTCAACCTAAAAGGATAAATCAACTGGTGGGAAATGGCAACCAGAATAGTGGAAAGAAGTCAGTCCTGGGTGAGGCTGTTAAACCCATGAAGGAATCAATCCTAGATGAGAACTATTTCAGAATTTTTAATACATGAGATAATAACTTTCCTTTGACTCCGTCACTGTTCTTTGGATTGGGGGTTACTTGCAACCAAAAGTATGTACAAGAAATATGCGTGAATTCTTGGTCTATCAGCAGTCAGACAACTTTGATCCTGGGGCTTCCTCGACTCCCTTCCTGGTTCTGAATGGTTGAGTCCCTTCTACCTTATCCGCTAAAACCCAAGTATTTGAGGGCATTCAGGACAGGCAAGGAGTCCATTGGCTTTAACCACTGGACATGACTCCTGCATTTTGTCAGATTCTGAGGCTGGCCCCCTCCCATCTCCCTCATCGGTTTCCAGGGAAACCAGAGCAGTACAGAGCTGAGGGCAGCCTCTGGTGCTGCAAGTGAAATGTGCGAGGAGCCCCTGCTTATGTGTCTGACCCCCGCCTCCCTTTCTCGCCCTCTCTCTCCTGAGCTGGGCTCTTCTTGACAGCTCTTCCCGATCCTGTAAGGCCCTTTTCAAGTGCTTCCTCTTCCAGGAAGCCTTCCACCATGTGGAAGACCACACCGTTACCTCCACTCATTGGCCAAACCACTATACCACACATTTAAATGACTGGTGACGTTCCGAAAGGTTCTGCCTTCTCATTGCTTCTTAGGAGTGTGACATTGTCCCTCAAAAGTGCTGTGCACCTTGAATGCAGGCCTAGATCCCCAACAGCATCAAGTGTAGAGAAGGCATTAAATAAATGCTTGAGTTCAAAGGAAATGGAAATGATCCCTACAGTCATAAAACCATAGAGATTTTAAGTTAGACCCTCAAAGGCGCTTTTGTCCAACTGTCACCATCCTAACAGATGGGCCTGTAGCTTATCCTTCCATGCTTGCAATGAAGTAGATAGAGCTCATGACACATATGCCACCTGCTTCATTTGCAGACAGCTCGCATTATTGAAAAGTTCTTTCAGTTTTATGATCAGGTCCAAATTTGCTTCCCTATAACTTGTCTTCAGTGGTCTCACTTATACTTTCTGGGATAAAAATAGAATAAATACATTCCATTTACACATAATGGCTAATCAAATATGGAAGGAAGCTATTGTATCTATTCTAAATCCTTATTTCCTCAAGCTAACTCTATAAATGATTCTGTAAAAGGTGTGGGTCCCAGAATCATTTCCAATCCCCTCTCTTTCCTTGTACGCACTCATTAAGGGTTCATTTCTCAGGGATGCCAGGATAGCTCAGCAGGTTGAGTGCTTGCCTTGCAATCACGAGGTCCTGGGATGGAATCCTGGCCCTGGCCCGTGCAAACCCATATGCAGCACAACTGATAACCACCAGGATGGCTTGACAGTGATGGTTCTTGCCTCCCATGCAGGAGGCCCCCAGTTCAGTTCCTGCTCCAAGCAGCCCCACATCCACCTGTGTGGAATGAAACTATGTCACAACTAATGATGTGCAACTATAGGCACTACTCTGGGCCCTCCCCTTCTCTCTCTCT
>PVKE010000047.1:113302-248264 GCA_004027555.1 Craseonycteris thonglongyai | reverse complement strand
GCTCTGCTCATCCCTGCGGCTCTGCTCATCCCTGCGGCTCTGCTCATCCCTGCCGCTCTGCTCATCCCTGCCGCTCTGCTCATCCCTGCGGCTCTGCTCATCCCTGCGGCTCTGCTCATCCCTGCCGCTCTGCTCATCCCTGCCGCTCTGCTCATCCCTGCCGCTCTGCTCATCCCTGCCGCTCTGCTCATCCCTGCCGCTCTGCGGGGCAGCCTGCTCAGGGCAGCTGGCCCCATGGGTTGTCACGCAGTCTCTGACCAGGCTGCCCTGGGCCAAATGCATCCTCTACTGACCTAGTCAGTGGTCCCTCCTGCCAAAAAAAGGTGACCTGGCCTTGCCTCTTGGAAGGGGGTGAGGAGGACTATGGGAGATGCAGCTAAAGGGAACAATAAATGAAGCAGAACAGCGCAGTTCACGGCACTGAATATCCCCGGCAAACATGCTGATACACGGGACAGACACGCAGAAGAATGACGAAGTGCTGGGTGATGGTTATGTGCTGGATTCCCCCCATGCTCTTCACACGGAATCACGCATTGGACCTCTTCAGACGTAGTGTTAGGATTCCCAGATTTAGGAAATAACAAAATACAGGATGGGTGTCCAGGCAACATTTGGGACATCCTTGTGCTAAGAAATGATCTGATATTTATCTTAAATGCAAATGTAACGGGGCATATTGTAATTTCTCTGGCAACCCTGTTTATCCCCATTTTGCAGATGAGGACATCGAGGCCCAAAGACACACAGCCAGGAAGTGGCAACGCCAGTTCTGCCTCAGTTCCTGTGCTGTTGACCACTGTGCTAAACGACCACTTTAAACCCGTGTCAGTGGCAAACACACACACGTGTGTGCACATGCACCCTCATACAAAAGAGCATCTTCTGTTCTTGTCATCTTTCAAAAATAAAAATTGAACACCAAAGCATTTTCATCAGAGCCCAGGCAAGAGAGAGAAATCACAGGAGACATTTGAACACGGGGAATTTAATACAGAGACTTGTTCAGTATTCAGAGCATCATTAACGAGTAAGGGGTGGGGGGTGGGGAGCCGGGAGGGCTCAGCAGGTTAGGTGCTTGCCTTGCAGCACAGGGGACTGAGGATTGAATCCCGGTCCCGGCCCATGTGGACCCACATGCTGAACTGGGGTGAGCTTCCCATGCGGGAGGCCCCCAGCCCAGTTCCCACCCTGCGCGGCCCCCAACACCTGTGTGGAACGAAACCATGTTGAAAACTGATGACGTACAACTATGGAGATGGTTCTGGACCCTCCCCCTTCTCTCTGTCTCTCTCTCTGTCAAAAACAATAAAATAAACCTTAAAAAACAAGTAAGGGGGGTACATGAAAGCACCAAGGAACAGAGAGCTGTTGGAGGCAGCTACCACCCCTGGACTCAGGAGAAAGGGAACAGGAAGGAGCTTGGAAGCTCAGAGCAAAGGGTCTGAAGGGCGGGATTCAGGCCTCCGGGGGGTGTGTCTGGGGGTCCCAGGCGCATGCTGCCTGCTGCACAGTGATGAGGAAGCTGGCAGGAGGGCACCCACTGCTGAACCCCAAAGGGTGACCTGCCGCTGCCTCCAAACACCGGTGGCCACCAGCGTGCGGACCTGCTGCCCGCTGCACAGAAAACCGGAAAACCGGAGGGAAGGGCCCCGGCTTCTCCTCCAGCCTTGTCCCCCCCTACACACACACCGCTGCTGTCAGAACCTGACATCGCTGACATCGAGCCAGCTGGCCAAAGAGGAATGGCGCTGTGGAGTCCAAGTTCAGTCCCCACGCAGGATGAAGCACGTAGGCTGGGCGCTGCGAGACGTTACATTAATAACTGGCGCAGAAAGAACGTTCTTCTTCCCGGGGATGGAAAGACGCCTAGAACATGATGGTGCAAAAGGAAGCTCGATTAACCAAGAGAGGCGTTTGGGCGTGAAACGCCGGCTGTTTGCCTGAAAACGTCTCTTGGGCCAGGGCTGTGAAACGCCATGTGCTGCCAAGAGGTGGATTGGACACGCGAGACGAGGTGTGACAAAGCCTCACGTGGAGAAATACACAGGATGCGGAGAGGTTCTCAGCTGAGCAGGTGCACAGGGGCTGATAGAGCAGAGAAATGAATTCTCTGAGCGACTGCACAGAACACATCCATCATCGTAGGACAGGAGGCCGTGGGAGCCTCTTCAGTTACTCCTTCCAAAGGGACAGCGATAAACATTTGCGGGGCCAACTGTCCCTCAGCTCCTGGACACTTGGCGTTTCTGGAGAGTCCACAACTGATGTGGGGGTGGCCGGGCATGGAGTGGATGGGCTGTGAAGACCCCATTCCCTGCCAGAGGGAAGGAGACTGAGGATGATGAACAGAGATGGCTCCCTCCACGGGAGGGAGACTAAGCCAGGGGCCGGGTGTTCTGCCTTCGCCTGTGAGAAGGAAACATTCGATGCCGCCAGCAGTTACTTGTTTTCCTCTGGAACCCTCGCTCTCCTGCCTCCATGGCAGCTCCTCTAATTGCACAGTGTCCTCCCTGATTTGCTCTCCACACAGTTATGTATGTCCTGCAAAGTGCTGACGCTGAGGCTTCCCGGGCAAATTGAACACATCGCTCTTGGAAATGCCGATGATGCCAAGGTCAGCCCAAGGGAAGCGTGCTTCACCCCGGCAGGGGTGTCTCCTAGTATTTATAGAACAGCTGCCCCCAGCTGCACCTGGCCGGCATGATGAGGTCAGGGCCCAAGCTATCCCGTAGGCATGGAAATGCCTCCTCCCTGTAGCCCCCACTTCACGTTCATCCTTGTCTTTCAATCGGAGCTACATCCTACACCCCTTTTCAAATACCTGTGTGCTTTAGAGGTTTTCATATTCCCAACACTTCCTGGGGAAGCAATAGGGTCTACATGCTTAAGAAGCGTGGGCCAGACTTCCTGGGTTCAAATCCCACCTTGAACGTTTACCAGATATATGAATTTGGGTGAGGTTTTTAATGCTGCTTCTTCTTCTTTTTATATGTTTGAGAGAAGGTGAGAGAGAGAGAGAGAGAAGGGGAGGGCCCAGAGCCATCCCCATAGTTGTGCATCATTAGTTGTGACATGGTTTTTTCCACACAGGTGGATGTGGGGCCGTGCGGGGCGGGAACCGAACAGGAGGCCTCCCGCGTGGGAGCCCAGAACCTTCACCGCTGAGCCACGCCAGTGGTTCCCAGCTGCACTGCCATTTAGCACATGGGTTTGCGCGGGCCGGGGGCTGGGAATTGAAAACCCCAGACCTCACCATTGTGAGAGAAGTGCTCAACCACCGAGCTATCCCACCACCCCCTTTTAATGCTTCTTACTACCTAATCTCCTCACCTATGACATGAGCATCGGAACAGTGATATGCATTTCAGAAGACTGTTGTGAGACTTACCGGGCACCTAAGCGATGTCAAGGAAGACGCATGACTGCTTTAGGCACTGCCTTCCTGTCCTAAAGAATCGGGGGGCATGGGACAACAGGCAGTAGAGGACGGTAGTCTCTGAACAAAGAGGACCAAACCCTGTGAGTCCTATATGTGTCCCAGCTTACTGACCGGAGCAGTTTATACGGGCTGCAGAGCCGACAGAGGGAATCCAAGGGAAATCCTACGGTCTCCTTAAGCTGACCAGAGCTCAGAGATTGAGGAGTCCAGAGACGATCACACGTACGAGGCAGAGCTGCCCAGGGGGGCCCGCCAGGTATTTGCATGAAGCAAAACTGTACAAGGCTGAGAAAACAACCACCAGAAACAAGGCTCTAAGTCCCCAGGCTCACAGAAGGCTGGATAGAGTTCCCATTCCACCGAGAAAACAGAGAAAAACTGTCATACACGGGACATGGAGCAGACTTTGTAGAAGGGCCACACGTTAGAGAAGACCTTTTCTCTGGACCCACTTCATCAAGCTTAAAATCAAGCATCTAGAGGAATAAACATCCCAGCTAGTCACTTCACCATATTTCGTGCAAAAATCCAACATTCCTTAAAGGAATACAACAAAATTCAGTGCTCAACATCATAAAATTCACAATGTTTATCATACAATCAGAAACTTCCTGCATCCAAAGAGGCAGGGACATGTAATCCCTCACCAGGCGGAAAAAACAAAACTGCATGGCCAACCCCAACCTGTATGTATATTATCTGAAACAGAAGAACTCAGGTGAAAACAGGGACATGAACATACCCGCTGCAGGGATATGTCACATGAAGGTTTACATTTTTGTGCCTGCCCCATCCTGTCCTCCAGCCTTTGTTAAACTGTAAAACCAAACCTCTCAAACCACAGCAGCTGCTGGGTGACCACTGAATGGCTGATCAGTCGAGTTGCTGGTTGCTGCTGTTACCCACGTGGGTTTGCTGCGAAGTTCAGGGGCACGGGAGGTGCTGAGGCATCAGTCACCCGCTCTGGGGCCTCCCCGTTCTTGTGGGCATTTCTCCTGACACAGTCATGGCAGGAGCAATTCATTCCCCAGGCCGAGAGGCATCACGCTGTCAGGGAAGTGGCGTGATGTGGAAGGAGCTCGACTAGCCTCGTCAACGCCCAAGGTCCCGCTGTATGAAATCACAAGTTATTTAGGGCTTTCCTGTCAACAGGAAGTGACAACTTATACCTTGTACGTTCAGAGACCAGGAGACTCGATGGTTTTCTCTTTCTTTCTTCCCATGGAGAATTTGAGACTATTTTTTCTTTTATTGTTAGCTGATTTCTAGATAGCAGGACTACTGAGTACTCCTTGAAAAGCTTCCTTTGTAAGTTCCCTCTTTGCCTTGTCAGCAGTTTGTATGTCGGGGAAAGACTTCAGGAAGTGTCTGTTCGTGCATCTTTCCGCCCCTAGATGGGGCTCTTTGCATTCCAGCCAGAGTTCATAGTCTCCAAAAGTGCCAGGGGAGGTGGCAGGAATTGTCACGGAAGTTCCTGCACAAAAGGTAATCCTCCCTCCCTCCCTTCCTCCCTTCCTCCCTTTTTTTCTTCCTTCCTTCACCCTTTACCTTCCTTCCTTCCTTCCTTCCTCCCTCCCTTCTTCCCTCTTTCTTTCTTTTCTTCTTCTTCAAAGATTACAGAGCCCCCACTATGTGCCAGGCATCGAAAGGGCAAAGTTAATAATGACATCGTCCTTCTCCTTAAGTGACAGCTGGTAACCGTGAACCCAGAAAGCACTATGCTGAGGGGGACACGCCTGGAAAGGAATGTTGGGGCTACATTGTGGAGGGCTGTGCAGATCATCTGAGGGGTTCGGTGTGTCTCAAGAGGCCAGCAGCGAACCCCAGCGTGTAGTAAGCAGGGACGAGTCGCGATCAGGTCTGAATGCTGGAGCGATTGTCTGGCCTTCGTGCGAAGGAGGGGTTGGGGTTGTGAAGGTTAGAGCCTCCTTTGCTGGCTCTCCCTTCTGTTCCTGGCCTGTGTATTTTGGGGGGATGGGGGGATCTCAAGGCTCAGTCCCGGGCAGCTGTCTCTTCTCTTTCTGACTCTGGTTCTAGCCTCCAAGACTGCTGTGTCAGCTGACGGCACCCAGTCCCAGGTCTTTAAATAAGATTGACTTGGTGATGGCTCCCAATCGTATATCTCCAGCCCAGACCTCTGCCCGGACCCCCGGCAACTGGACTCTAAAAGCCTGCCTGACTTTCGTTTAGCTGTTCAAACCTGTTCTTTCCCTCCGCTCTCCCCGCATAGCAACTATCTCCACCGTGCACCCGGTCACTCACCCACACCACACCCCATCAGACACCCATGTCTCCCTCATGCCCCCCTGCCACCAACCCATCAAGTCTGGTCTGTTGCCCCAATACTTCCCACATCCATCCCCATCTCTGCACTTCCTCCCCACCCCACCCCCGAGTCCAAGCTTCGTGTTGTCTCATTTCCCTATTGTAGCCGCCGCCCAGCTGAGGTCTCTGCTCTCCTTCCACCCGCTTCCAGTCCATTGACCACACGCAGGTCAGGGTGATTCCTAGAAACATCCGTCAGATCATAGTCCTCCTGTGCTTCAAACCTGTCCATTCACAGCCACGTAGAAAAAACCCCACCGCAATCTGAGGACAGAAGGCTTCCCATCTAGCAACCTCGTCCCCAGTCTCTCACACTCACTGTGCTCCAGCCCCGTCCTTTCAGCCCCTGCGACACTTTGCATCGGTCCCTTCTGAAAAGTTCTGGGCAAGGCTGGCTGCTTCAGTGCCTCAGACCTTTGCTCCCACGTTCCCTTCTCTCTTCACCGCTCTGTGTAGACCCTCTGTCCTCCATCATCATCACAGTCCAGGTCTAGAACACTGTTTTCATGCTGAAAATTTTATTAAGTTTATTTACAGTCAATATCTCTCCTCGTCCTTTACTCCCCTTTTTTGTGTTAAGTAAATATTTTTAATCATTTCAATTCCACTGTTGATTTTGCAGCAAAAAAAAATTGCTATTTTTTGTTGTTTTCTTAGTGGTTGCTCTAGGTATTGCCATATGTATCTCAATTTATCATAATCTAATTCAGAATAATACTAAATTAATTCTAGGAACTTTATTCCAATATATTTTCCCTTCCTCTCCCCTCCTTTGCCCATTATCATAGTAACTATTTCTGCGTGTGTTATATACGCAACAATACAGTGTTATAATTTTTGCTTTATACAGTTTTATATATTTTAAAGAAGTTAGGAGGAGACATGAGAAAATCCACTTAGAGAGTCTTTTGTATTTACTAACATAGTTATCATGTCTAGAACTCCTCAGTCTTCCTGTGGATTTGAGTATCATCTCATGTTCACTTCTTTTAGCCTGAAGGACTTTAGTATTTCTTTTAAGGCATGTCTGCTAGCAAAACTTCCTCCTGCTCTTTGGTTATCTAGGAATATCTTTTCTTTGCCTTCATTTGTAATGAATGGTTTTGCTGGGTATAGAATTCTTGATTGACAGATACACTTCAGCACTTTGCATATGTCATTCCACTTTGTTTCAATATGCCTCCATTGTTTCACAATTGATTCACTTGTAGTTTCCCTCTTTTTATTGAGATTTTAAAATGGAGTGAATTGTTGGCATACTTTACTTAAATATTTGAACATAGTTTCTTGTAGTTCCTTAAATGTATTTATAAATAGCTGCTTTTAAGACTAGTTTAATAAACCCAAGTCTTAGGAACACACACAGATAGTTTCTATAGACTGCTTTTTTATTTTTATTTTCCCCCAAATATGGTCACACACTCTTGGATGCTTTGCCTGTCTTATCATTTCTTGGTTGAAAACTGTATATTTAACATAGTGCGTGTTAGCAGCTATGTATTTTAATTCCCCCTGAGTGTTGGTGTTGGTTTGTGTGTGTGTTTTATAACTTTGCCTAGACTAAATCCTCAAGACTGCCTCCTCTGCACTGTGCATCCGGGAATGTATCTGCTGTTTTGTTTTTCTGGCTTTTTATTCATAACACATTTCGCTGCCACGTTCATTTAATTTCACATAAACACACTCTTTGAAGCTGAAGCAAATCTGACTTGTTTTCAATGTGAAAACACAGTATAAAAACTGTTCTTGGAGTCATTTCTCACAGAACTTGTCTCTAATCCTAACATAACAGAGACGTATATGAAGATCAGTATTTAATAATTTTTTCACATATAGGAAAGCTACATTTTCTAGGGTTTGACATCTTCAGCGATCAAGAATTACTGTATTTTGGAAATGGAAATACCTCTACTAAAAGCAGGATTCTATAAACAGAATGACGTCACTTGTTTCCAAAGACTACCCGTATACTAGAGCGATGAGAAGATAGTAACGAAAGTGCGATCTTTCATGACAATCTTTGTAGGTAAGGTTAGCACTGTATTCCGCGAGCTATCTTGGGGTAAACACTGCAGACACCCAATGTCACTGGTGAGTATTCTTGGGGCAAATTGGAAGTGGGTTAAGCCCAGCTTCCTGTAGTCACCCATGTGTCTGCCTAGATTAGTGTTCAACCAAAGACCAGCCCGAGGTGGCGTTCCTATGCCTTGAGCCAGTCAGGCCTCCGTTCTCCGCCGATAACAGACCCATGAGTAGGATGGGGAGCACATTCAAATAGCCAGCTTTCGCTTTTAAGTCTGCCCGGACTTCCTTTTGCCATCCCCGTGCATCGTGGGTGAGCTCTGCCGGCCAGGGACATGTGGGCCACAGGGCTGCTCCCGGCTCTGCAGCACACGCACACAACCGTGGCCAACCCACAAAATAGGGAGCCTGTACCCATCTCCCCATGGCTGCCCCACCTCCCACAATTCCCTGTTGAAGACCCAGGGGGACCCCAGTCCCTCGTCTGCTCTGCAGTTTCAGGCTAGCAGAGCTGCCAGCCCTCTCTGTCCCCTTGCTTCTGAGATCCACGTTTCAGCCGTTGCTGCTCCCTATGAAGTCTGGTGACTGTGACAGGGACACAAAGCTGCTGGTCTCTACCCCTTGCCCCACCTGAACTAGCAACCAACAATGTGCAGGGCATGGGGGTAGCTCCAGGCAAGAACCCACCCACTGGGGCTGACCTCACTCAAAATACAGTCGTTTTTATGTACAAACGCTCCTTCATATGTTACATGTCAGTCAAGTTCCCGGGAGCTGCTGACATGTTTTTTCTAATGGTTCTGACCAAGCAGTAGGGCTGTTTTGGGGGAGGAAAGCATGGTTTCTCGGCCTCTTCCCGTTCTCGTGCTGGAAGGCACTCTCTGAGCATCAGGGTTTCACGGTGTCCGTCTCTGATCTGGGAGGTGCTACGCAGGTGGGTGAGTGCTCTGGCCCAAAGCGCTCCAGGCTGCATGCGCCCCCGACTAGCTGGCCGCTTGCAGCTTCCTCGGCAGAAAAGTGATGGGTGTTGGACGAGGCTCTTCCCACAGCTCCTTGAATCTTGAAAATGGTCACTGTCTAATGGAATTCAGAATTCAGCTCATGAATGTACACGGTGGCCCTGAGGAGATTAATGGATTCCACCCTGTACACGATCTGGATGTCACTGTTACATAACATTTTGTCTTCAAGGAAGGTGATGTGTGTGTGTCCATCTGAGATGAAGCAATGGTTCTTCGACTGCACTAGAAATGGAGGCTATGGTTCTCTTTCTCCTTCCCCTCCTCCCCTCCCCTCCCCTCCCCTTCCCTCCTTTCCTCCCCTCTCCTCTCCTCTCCTCTCCTTCTCTTTCCATCTCTGCCTTCCTCCCTCCTTCTCTCTCACACTTTCTTCCATCCTAACACTGTGGGCCCTCCCTTAGTACCAGACATTGTACCAATAGTTTTTTGGGTTTGTTTTTTTTTTTAACCTAAATGACCTCATTTACTTCTCCTAACAACCACACCTGGTAGGTCCTGTGCTTAACTACATGTCACCGGTAACTGTGTGACATCTGAGGAAGCCCCTCCACCCTGCCCGGTTCTCCTGGCTATAGCCCGATATTCAAGTGGACAAGACACAGATTGACAGGAGAAACTCACACGGAATTCCGTGCACAGGGGAAGCCCGCACCCGTGAGAACGGGGAAGCGTGGTACGTGTGCTGTGCTGAGCTGAGGATGCGGGACTGCATCCTGGGGCCTCAGAGGGTCATCGCAGGGGCAGCATAAGTTCAGTAATTAGTAGTGTTCTTGCCTTAGAGAGAGGTCAGCACAGGTTATGTCTGGCACTCGCTTAGTATGGGCCGGGCCCCTAATTTAAATTCTTCTAGATCATTAAGGGTGGTGGGGGTGGTGCAGAAGTTTCTCTTGAGCCCACAGGGATCTCATTTGCTTTTAGCTCAAAATAAAGTGCACACCAGTCAGGCACAGCTAGGGAACTGAAGATCAGAGGAATTGCCGGGTTTGCTCAAAGCTAAGTAGTTCACGGGCTCTAGCACCCAACCCCCTTCCCCGACACAACAGCGGCTCCACAAATAAACCAGACACAAGGCAGCCCGTGGGCCTGTCTCTAGCACAAGTGCACAGGGGCTGGGAGGAGAGGAAGACCCTCCCGCCGTGAGGTGTGAGCGGCGGCTCCCAGCAGGTGGCGGGGTTAGAGCCCCTGTCTTGCCTGAGACCACAGGTTGTCCCGTCTTTTGGCCTCCCTGGGCCACATGGGAAGAAGAAGAACTGTCTTGGGCCACACATACACTACACTCACACTAATGACAGCTGATGAGCTTAAGAAAGAATCTCACAATGTTTCAAGAAAACTTATGAATCTGTGTCCGGCCGCATTCAACGCCTTCCTGGGTCACATGCGGGGCCATGAGGCGCCGGTTGGACAAGCTTTCCCTGGACTTGGGAGGGCCCGCCGGGCAGCTAGACATTGTTGCTGGGGGGTAAAAGTGGGGTTCCTTATGGCCCGTCTGCGGCAGGTGACAAGCTGGGCAGTGGCCTTGGAGGCCCAGCTAAGGATTTTGGCTTCTGTTCAGAAACCACAGCAGGTTTTCCTGGGCAGGGAGGGCACACGTCCAGAACCGGGACTTACATGTGTCGGACCCAGCTATCACGTGCAGGGCACGGTGGATGCAGCAGTGACTCACAGTACAAGGTCAAGGTAACAGTCCAGAGAGAGGGGACGGCACCTGAGGGAGGTGAGGAACTAGGGACGGAGACGAAGGGGCATTACACAGGAGGCCGTGGGACTTCGCAGGACTCACAGCCCCCTGAATCAGCAGCAATGTTCTATCATAATTCTGATACTTGTTTCTAGCAAATTAGCTGTCTTCTAGCCTCTGGGTTGTTTGTCCTAGAAAGAGTGTTCAGCCATCGTTGTTTTGATTACTTTTGTTTTCTAATGGGTCAAGAGATGGCCATATATATATATTTTTAAATAGGTCATGCAGGTTTTCTCTTTCTTTCAGAGATGAGAGAGAGAGAGAAGGGGGAGGGCCCAGAGCAGCATAGTTGTGCATCATTAGCTGTGATGTGGTTTCATGCCACACGGGTGGGTGTGGGGCTGTGCGGGGCGGGAACTGAACGGGGGCCTCCCGCATGGGAGCTGAGAACCCTCGCTGCTACCCCGGCGGTGACCAATTGCACTGCAGCTCCACACACAAGGTTGCACGGGCCAGGGCTGGGCATCAGTCCCCAGACCTTGGGATTGTGAGGCCAACGCGCAGCCGCTGAGCTACCCCCGCATCACCATCACTTAGCTTTTCTTTTATCTTCTCAAATTCTAAATGTTCAACTAGCATTTTTGATGTCAAAAATCTAGTATCGCTTGAGAGCAAACACCACCTTAGAAAAACTGTTTGTTTTTTTTCCTTTACCGAAACAAAGCATCTCCCCAAAATGATGATGGACCTTGACAAACTTCTGACGGTGGAAGATTGAGGAACGGTGGAGCCACCCCATCGTGTGATGTGTCTTCACCACTTGGGGAGCTCATGGACTCCACCATACACTAGGCCTGAGAACCTTCTTTGGCTCACAGCGCCCTCTGCTTTACTTTCCGGTATTTCTCATTTCCTTATTTCGCTCGCGAACAGCCAGCGTTCTGTGGTTGGCTCTTGCGTATATGGGTGGGCATGCCTGAGAAAGCAAAATGAAGGGGAAAGAAGACCTGTCCTTTCTTTTCTCAAACATTCTATAACTAGCAGAATAGCGGATATAAAACAGCAATTTCAGTGTTCCCAGAGGAGCTAACTTGGCCTCTAGCGTCCTGTACTTTGTGGGCAATGCAGTCTTCATGGTGGGGTCTTTGCATTTTTGTTGGGGTTTTTTTAGTCCAAGTAACGCTATGGCTTCTACTGTCAGGAGACGTATCCTTCACTAAATGGTGCCTTTTGGCTCTCCACTCTATAAACGTGGGATTCGGAAACACGTGATAGGAAAACCAGCGTCCCACGCACAGGGGCCACGAGGTTCTCAGTGGCTTGGAGGCCGCGTGGAGGGAGGTGGGGATGGGGTGAAATCCTGTCTGCAAGGCCAGCAGTAGTCATGTCACCTGTCCCCCTGGTCCAGTCGCCTGGACCATAGTCCTCTCACCTACGAGGGTCCATCTCTCCCGGTTCTATGGCTCTACAACTCGCCCTGACCTGCGACATCCATTGCTGCTGCTGGAGAGGAAGTTGGAGGTCATTGCTGTCCCTTGTCCTGCCTCTGAAGGACTGCCGGTTAGTGCCCCCCATAGACGCACATGGCTTTCTCAGATCTCCTCAAGGAACCTTCTGTCTCCTGCATTCGAGCCTTGTTTGTCACTAACAGCTGTGAGCTGGAGCTGGCCCCTGTGACCTGATCCACAGGACGGAGGACAGCAGACGTGGCCACACGGCTGCTGTTTGAGTTGGCCTGAGCCGGGAGGTGGGGCGCCCCCGGGAGAGTCAATACTGAAAGGCCTGTTTGTTTTTCTGGCCTCCGCCCCATGGAAACTGTAACTGGAGCCACTGTACAGAGGAAGGAGGGCAATTCCTGCACTCACACAGGGAACCTTCCCGCTGTTCCCCGGGGAGCCACACAAGACAAACGGGCCTTCGGCTGTGGCCGAGGGCAGCACATGAGTGAGAACGCGCTGTCGGGGACCCCGGGGGGCCTGAAGGGGACCCAGGAAACAGCCTCCTGGAAGGGTCTCTCTGCCCTCCAAGGCCACCTGCTTCCCTCCCCTACAGGGTGCTCCCCTCCCCCACAAAAGGGAGCAGCAACTCACAGCTCAAGTGTGTCCTCATCCGCCTTCATCTCCTTCCTCCCGCTTCCGGGACTAGGGCCTCTGCACCCCCCTGCCTCTCCTTGAGCCAGGCCTCTGTGTCTGCGCCATCCCCACCCCTTCTCTTCCAGCAGGTTCTTACCTCCAGGCTACAGACGTAGCCTGCGGCTCCTCTTCTGCCTGTGGCTCCCACACCACCTCCTTCCCACCCGGGCCACGCTCCTCAAGAGCACTCCATCCTCACGCCCCTGTCTCCCCACTTCCCATGTCCCCCCCAAACCACGGGGCAACCGGCAACCCTCTAAGCACACGCGAAGACACAACCCAACAGAAGCTCCCCGCTCTCCTGAAGTCAACTAGGCCTGGCCCACAGAGGGAACCAAAAGCCAGTGGGAGTCTGGGGGAAAGGGGAGGGTGCATGCGGGACACGAGGAAGGCTGAGGGTTCTAATGACCCAGTGTCCCTGTATGACCAAGACCCAGTTTTGGGTCCTGCCAGGTTTGGGGGTATCCAGAGGGGCTACAGGCCCCGGTGCCTTCACCACGGCCACTGTCCCAGCACAGAGCACCGTGGTAAGCAGCTAGCCGCAGGGGAGGACAGCACAGGTCCCCGGCCCATCCCCCATGGCTCCCCTGCCTGTCACAGCCTCTGCCACATGGCAATGGTCCATTTCACACTGACAGCCTCAAACTCGCGCGCTCCAAGGGAGGCCCAGCAGCTACACAACGTGCAGAGTTCAGGGCGAAATCGAAAGGCAGGGTCCCTGTTCCGAAAGCTTAAGAATTTCAACAAGCTGGAGAAGCTGGGATGGCTCAGCGGAGTAAGCGCTCACTTTGCAGCCCTGGAGCCTGAGGATCGAATCCCGGCTCCGGCCCATGTGGACCCATGTGCTGAGCTGGGGTGTGCCCCCAGTTCAGTTCTTGCCAGGGCCTTTGGGGGAGGCTCCCAGCCCAGTTCCTGCCCTGCACAGCCCTGTGCCCACCTGTGGGGTGAAACTATATGGAAAACTAATGCTATCAACTATGGAGACTGCTCTGGGCCCTCCCCCTTCCCTCTGTCGCTCTCTGTGTCAAAAACAATAAAAATAAATCTTTAAAAGGAAAAGAATTTCAACAAGGTGATAGCAGAGCCTTGGAGCAAGCAAGAGGCTCTCCGGGTGTTCAAGTGCATGGATCCCACGCCGGGATCGGGCCCCGCCTAGCGTTTCCACATCACCTGCAGCTTTTCCGCATCAGCTGTAGCGCCCCCAGAGCACTGGATTAGGGTCCTGGGCCCCCTTGGTAAGGGGAAGTGGAGACCCTATGTTCCCTGAGCTGCAGGCTGCATGAGCTTGGGGCCACACAAGCAAGCTTCCCCAGAACGGGGACAGAAGGGACCAGCGCCTCAGGCTGGGGAAGGTGCATCTGGTGCAGCCGCCCTGCAGGGCTGGGTGGGGTGGACAGAGGCTGTGAGCTTCAAGGCGAGGAAAAGACACCCCGCAGCGATTTAGGACAGCAAGAAAGCATGTATTTCTCCAAGAACAGGCTTAGTGTGGAGGGAGAGAGAGGAATGGGGCCCTAATATATACATGAGAATGTCCAGCTCCCCAAGGAGGGCTGGGCTGTTCTGTGGGGGCCAGTGTCTGGGGAGGGACTCCCTGAGCCAGGGACATTTCAGTGGGGCCAGGATGGATGACAGAGAAGACCGGGCGGGCATTCGAGGCCGAGCAAGAACTTAGCAGGGGTGCATGTGTTTTGGGGGGATATGGGGGGTGGGGGGAGCTGAACAGTTAGCTCGTGGCAAGAGAGCGAGAGCACAGGGCCTTGTCTGCCAGGCTGAGGACCACCCTTCAGCCCAGCGCCCTTGGAAGGTTCGCTTAAAGCTTTTTTAAAACACAGGCATTGGGTGCTTTTTGTTACAAAAGCCTTGACGCCCACCAGACAATATACAGAAGAGACAGAGGACAGAGAGGACAAAGATCGCACCACATACCCGTGGCAAGGGGCCTGATGCTGCAGGTTTTGGGGGTGCATACTCAGACCCCACTTCTCTCCCACGGGGGGTGAATTCACCTCCTTGAGAGAAACGCGGGGCTCTGCAACCTTAAACATTCTGGAATCGGGGCAAGGGGCCCGCCGGGAGGCGGGGGGCTTGGGAACAGAGGGGTCCAGGCAGCCAGACCAGCCAGGACAAGCCCTCAGCAGCCCCGCCCCTGCCCCGAAAGCTCCCAGTCCCTCTGACTCCCGTGGTGCGCGCGCGTGCAAATCCTGGAGGGCGCCCAGGGGGCGGCGGCGGCGGCCGGCAGCGCGGGATCCCAGGCGCCGCCTCCCCTTGTGCACCGCTGGGGGTTCCGGGCTGAGAGCGGCGGGCGGAGAAGCCAGCTGGCCGGGCAGCGGCTTCTCAACAGCTGGGAGCCGAGCGGAGCGGCGGCGCCTGCCGGGCGAGGGGCAGACAGCGACGCCCAAGGTACCGGGAGGGGCGGCTGCGGGGTGGGCGGTCCCCCAGCCCCCGCTGCCCGGTGCAGCCCCGAGGGCGCTGCTCCCTGCGCGCTCCCTCGGGGGCAGCCAGGAGCGCGCCGATGTGTGTCCTGCCCAGGGGTTCCCTGAACAGCCGGCTGGGGACCTTGCACCTGGGAGGGAAACAGCTGGGCTTCCCAACCCGGTCCCCAGGCCTGCCCGGGCCCTGGATCCCCTCTCTCAGGTAACCCTGCCACTTAGGACCTAGCGGGGCACTGGCTGGGGGCGAGGAGCCATGGCACTGAGCTCAGGCAGGGGCCTCAGGGACCCTTTGGCCACATCCAGCCTGTTCATTTTACAGGTGAGGAAACCGAGGCTCAGAGCCGACGGGGCCGGCCCACGGTCACAGGTCTAGAACTCACTTGCACGTGGGTGCTGGCAGAGACCCTTGCTTGCCACGTGGGCCAGGAGAGCCGCCGGGCTGTTGTGAGGTGTACAGACCAAGAACTGGGGGACACAGTCAGAAAGACAGAAAGAGGCGAAAAGAGAACGGCCGGAACAAAGGCAGAAGGTCAGGAAGTGGGCTGTGACCGGCTGCGTTTCCTCCCTGGGCGCATGGGTGCTGTGGGCTGCCTGTGACTCAGCTGGCCTTGCCGACTCTGGCTCAGGTGTGCACGTGTGTGCATGTGTGCATTCACGTGTGCAGGCGCGCGTGTGTGTGTGTGTGTGTGTGTGTGTGTGTGTGTGATGCACGGGGAGGCTGTGACTCTACCCAGGCATGTGGGAAGCCCTCTTGTCTGTCCACTTACACAGAATGAACGTGGACAAGGGGCACGGAATAGCAGTGGGCCACGTGGCCAGGAATGTTGGAATTGCTGGAACTGTGGTGAGGGGTGCTGGGAGGCCTGGAGCCTTAGGCTGGGGAACTTGAACTTCATGATTGGGCCCCGGGGCTGTTTTGATGGCTTATGGAAAGGGTATTGGTGCTACTGGGGCTGGGTTCAGAACTTGGTGTTGGGCAGCCGTATTTGGGATACACTAACAGGGAGGAAGCTGGCGGGGAGAACCTGGGAAGGGTACCGTGACCGTGGGGGCTGCACAGAGCTGTTGGGATGGGGAGGAGGGGGCCATGACCACAGTCATTGCTAAAAGGGGGGGGGGAGCAGAGAGCCTATGAGAAGGCTTTTCCTCATAGGATCTCATTTAATCCAACAACCTCATGAAGGAGATTATTACCTCTACTCATTTTGTAGAGGCATAGAAGGAGCTCAGAGAGGTTGAGCAACTTGCACAAGGTCACACAGCGAATAAGTAAGGGGTGAGGCAGGGATTGGAACCCAGAGACAGATGGGATAGATCTCACCGGGCAAC
Source organism: Craseonycteris thonglongyai (assembly GCA_004027555.1). Classification (NCBI taxonomy): domain Eukaryota; kingdom Metazoa; phylum Chordata; class Mammalia; order Chiroptera; family Craseonycteridae; genus Craseonycteris; species Craseonycteris thonglongyai. The sequence continues at coordinate 231,882 of PVKE010000047.1, read as the reverse complement.
TGAATAAATGTTAGAGGCCTGAGGAGACCACGGGGATGGAGCCTTGGGTTCCAGTGGGAGGCAGCCTCTCGGGCTTGGTGGATGCTTGAAGCTGTGCGGGTCTGTGATGGCACCACACCCAGGGGCAGGCCTGCAGTGGCCGTCGGTTCCGAAGCCCCCACTGGGAGGCTCCTCGTTGCGAATCTCCCCACAGCCCTCTGGGAAGGGGGTCGGGCCTGTAGACCACTGGGCTCCTGCAAGGCAGCAGAAGCAGCAGGTAGGGACCCCCAAGGACCTGGTGAGTCAGTCATGGAGGCCACTTCGCACAGAGCCATCGCGTGCTCTGTCTCCGTGCACAGGGGACCCCGGCTTTGCCAGGACTCCCTGGGGGAGAGTTAGTTCAGGTTGTCACACGGTCCCGGTTGTTACAGGTTCCGGCATTGCACGGGCTTCCCCAGCCGTTCCTCTCTCTGAATCCCCCTTAAACAACACGAACGCACACGCGTACCCCAGGGGCCACGCGATTTCCCCTCGGCCATCGGGTGGTCAGGTGATTCCTCTGACATTCCAAGCCGTTTCCTCTAAGGAATTTGGGGAAGACCGGGAAGGTGTCCCACCATGTGCACCATGTCGTTGGGGGCCCCAGCACAATTGAGGGGTTCCTGTGTGCTGACTGGGAAGGTGCCGGAAGGCGAGGACCACTGTGGGAGACGAGAAAGGGGACGGGGAGACAGAGGGAAGAGAAACGTGAAAAAGACGGGGAAGGCTGAGGTCATGGCTCTTCAGCTGCATGACACAGATGGAGCCCTCCTGGGAACACAGCTCTTAGAGATGCAGACAAGAGACAGCCAGGCTTCCAGTTTATCACTTTGGAGGCGGGAAAGGAGGGTGTTAATAACGGTGCTGGGCCGGCAGGCATGAGCTAGGACGTCCCGGGCACGAGGGTCGTCCTCGGGGCAACCAACGTACGTTATGTGCCAGACACGCACGTGCCTGTTTAAGCCTCGCCACCAGCATGGAGGCACTGCTGTGGCCCGTGTGTTATAGGAAAACGCACGGAGAGAGAGGGGCCGGCATCCCGCTCGTTCCCACAGCTGGTAAGTGGGGGCGGAGGCGGAATTTGAACCTGGGCAGCGAGGCTATGCCAGTGCCCGTGCCGTCCTCATTACAAGACGCTGGTCCTCTGCTCCCCAGTCTAGTCCTAGATGACTCCTCAACCCCTTTCTGGGACTTGGCAGTGACCTGGTGGCCCTTTGTTTGCCCCTGGAAGCTGCTCTCATTGGCCAGCTTAGTGTGACGTCACATGCAGACCATGTGTTTGGGGTGCTGAGGGGCTGGGGTCGGGGAGCACACTAGGGTTTGTCCCCTGCAGACTCATCACCTTGTTCAATCCAGCCTTGGCCGCGGGCCTCTCAGTTCTGGCTCATTCTAGCCCCATGCCCGCTCTGCCCTTTCAAACTAATGTCCCTGAGGGTCACACAGGAAACCTTCTAGAAGGCCAGGGCTGGGAGTTTCTGCTGGCGGTGGCTCCAGGGACGGCCGCCTGAGGGACATGTTTACAAGCCGGGTCTCCCCTCGCCTGAGGCATCGGGGGTTTCTTGGGGGAAGGGTTCTTCGGGCAACGATGCTTCCGCCTGTCAGTTTGTTGTGGCCTGCCGCCCTGGCTCTCTCCAAATGTCAGCAGAGCTCTTTTCCTTGTCCCGTGTGCTGCTGGTGACACATCCCGGAATGGCTGACGGAAGGACAGACGGCGCCAGAGCGGGACCCTGGCTGGTGTTCCAGGCCTTTCTCAGAGGCGCAGGGCTGTGGGAGCAGGCTGGCTTCCCACGTGGTTCACAGTCCCAGGGCGCCTGTCTTCTGTCCCCCTGGACCTGTGCTGAAGATGAAATAGCGGTGCTTCCGGGGGCCGGAGAACGTGCGTGGCCGGGCTGAGAACCTGTGGGCAGCTCACCTACCGCAGGAGCGGGTTCGGTGGGCTCAGCACCCAGCCCTCCGCCTGAGCGCTCCCCTGGTTCTGTGCAGTTCTGGGCCCCGCTGGGCTCCTGGGGAAGCCGGGAAGGACGAGGCTGAACGGCGCCTGTGCTGTGGGGACGCTGAGACCATACGGGACCCGCGCGGGGCCCTCCCGAGCCTGCGTTTGTGTTCCTGGCCAGGCAGCGTCCTTAACTTGCCCGTAAACTCACAGTGCGCGTAGCGAGAGGAAGTGGGAGGCTGGCCGCTCCGGCTCAATTACCCGCGCAGACGGGAGGAAAACTTCCTATCACCTGGGCAATTGGTTTATTTTCACTTCATTTTCTCGGGCGATTGCTTCGTGTTGAGCCCCAGGATTGGCAGCTGGCCCGCGCTCTCCCGGCAAATGCACGCGGCTTTGCCACCTTGAGGCTGGTGTGGAAGGGGGAATGGGGTGTGTGGTCACACACAGAACTCAGGGACCCTCTGGATTCACGGAAATGCGCATGGCTGAGGGCTTGTCATGAACAAACACAATTCTATCCCAGCCCCGTGAGAGAGGTATTTTATCATCATTAATCATCAATCAGCATCATTCTCCCCATTTCACAGATCAGGAAGCTGAGGCCCCTAGAGGGAGAGGGACTGGCTGAAGGTCGTACAGCTCCTCAGAGGCTGAGCTGGGACTTGAACCCAGGATTCACCTGCCACGTCTGCCTTTCTTCCCCCTTCCGTGAGATGGGGATAGTGACCCGGCGGGTCATGTCAGTGAGCTCACGGGTGTGAGAGGCACCGTGGAAACAGTGCACAGGGCCCTGCCGGCTGTGCGGCTCTACGTGTTGGGAGTTTGCTATTTCGTTCCATTCTCTGGGGTCCTCCTTCCCTTCATGTCCTTGTCGGCGTGCCAGTCTCAGGGTGAAATGCCCCAGACAGAACCTCCCACCTGTTATAATACTATAGTAATTGGCATCCTTGCTTGCTGTTAGCCCAGGTCCCAGGGCGTGTGGTTTAAGAAGAAAGGGTGTTGTCCCTTGAGCCAGCGTCCACCGTCCCCTGGGAGGGGTGACCGGCAGAGATCACCGCCAGGTGAGCAGAGTCAGGGCAGCTCTATGGCTTCCCCGAGGAGGCGGGACTCGAGGTGGACCTAGAGGAACAGGCTCTGGTGAGTCGTCACTGGACTGCGGGGGTCTGGTCACCATGTCAGTTCTTGTTCTTACTTTTTTTAAGGTTTATTATTTGAGAGAAGTGAGAGACAGAGAGAAGAGGGGAGGGCCCAGCGCCATCTCCATAGTTGTACGTCATTAGCTGTGACATGGTTTCACTCCACACAGGTGGGTGTGGGGCCGCGCAGGGCAGGAACCGAACTGGGGGTGTCCCGCAGGGGAGGCGAGAACCTTCACCTCCATCCTGGCGGTGACCAGTTGTGCTGCAGCTCAGCACATGGGTCTGCACGGGCCGGGGCTGGGAATTGAGCCCCGGGGCTCACGATTGCGAGGCCAGCGCTTGTTCTCGGTGGTGATCAGTTATGTGTGTCTGTCCCTGTTGGCAGCTTGCTGTCACTTGACTGTTGCTCTAGGCCGCGGAGCTTACCTGGGGCGTGACTATCTGGGCCACACAGATGGCTGCGCACTGGCTGTCTCTCCAGCAGACGTTCCTTCCAGCATTTTTGTCATGTACACTGTGTCTCCCTGGTTCACTTGCTGTTGTGTGTCATGACCCTCTCTATGGACTGTCCTGGCCCCTGCTGGGTCGCCCTGGACTCAGATGTTCAGGGTTCATCTTGGTTTGGGCATTGAGGTTCTGGCTTCGATAAACGTGGCTTCACATTGGGAAAGAAGTCAGCAGTGGAAAACAGCCAGGCACCCGGCAGCCTGTCACGTGAGCCCTGGGCACAAGGTAGTGCATGCGCCAGGCGCTGTCTAATCTAGGATGTAGTACCCCCATTTTACAGATGAGGCTCAGAGAGGTTCAGTACGTTGTCTGGGTTCATGCCAGTTCTGCGTTTAACCCGGGTCTGGTAGAGACACCTGAGTCACGGACTCCACACGGGGGCTTCTGACCCTGTGGCCTGACTGGTTCCCTACAAAGCCCTGGCCCTTTGATGGGGCGGGGGAAGGGTGCAGGGTCTGCCCGAGGCCAGAGCTCTATTCACACGCCTGGGAAATGGGAGCAGAATCCGCCTGACTCCAAAGTAGGGGGGCCGCTCAAGGCCCACGCGGGCGGGAATAACAGGGGTGGGTCCAGCTACTACACTCGTGTTAAAAGAAAACTTCTGCTAGAGAACTCCTTTTTAAGGAGTGCCATTTTCATGCACTGAACCACAGCTTGAATTAGAAACTGAGAGGCGAAAAGGAACGACTAAGGGACGTGAGCGTGAATGGGAAGAAAGCAATCCGTAGGCTTCCATTGTGTCATCAGAGGTTGCAAACAAGAAAGTTTTTTTAAAACACATGTGGCCCATTTACCGGAGTTAGAAAAGCGAATAAAGCGCTCTCCTGCGTCCTGAATGGCAATCCCAGTATATACCACATTTGAGTTTGCTGATACTTCAGAGGCTGGTTTTATTTCACGGTGACGCGCAAAACAAACACAAACAAACTTCAAAAAGCAAAATGGATCAACAGATACTAGTGAGCACCTGCCGTGCGTTGTTCTGGGAGAAAAAACAAGGGCTCTAAGGTGTCCTTTGACACGGACATGACTGATGCCTACGGAGCAGGAGAGAAATGGTTCTAGAAGGAAGCGGGCTTTGTGGGGAGACTCACCCAGGTCGGTGAACCGGGCCTTCGAGGGCGGCAGAATTCAGCAGGTCGGCGGGGAGGCCCGAAGGCAATGTTCCATGAAGGTCCTCGTGCCCATTTTAACCGCGTCTGAGGACTGGAAATTAAAGCAGTGAAGTTCAGCCCAGACCTCAACCCTGCCAGTATGTGATAGGGTGGCTTCCCGCAGGGCTGGTCGTCCCCAACTCAGTTCACCATCTACCACATGAACCCGGCTGCCGTGAACACAGGCGTCCGCTCCGACCTGTTTCCAGGATCCGCGTGGACGTGTGTTGTGTGCACCGCGTGCTCCATGAGGACCGCGGTGGTGGTTAGATCCCCGTGGAAGGTGCTGGGGGCTGTGGAGTAGAAGCAGGCAGGGCTGCCCTCCCCGTCTTACCCCCCAGGAGAGAGGAGGCCCGGTGGGAACTCCACAACAGGCGCACTAACGCATCCTTTCATGTCTAGCCCGAGGCAGCTCTGTGGCATCGACCATGGTAACGGGGTCATTCCCGTCCTCTTTGTCCCTGCCTGCTTGGGTCCCCGACGTGTTCACGCACTGTGTGCAACCCAGAGGCCCTTGAGGAAGAGATGTTAGTGACACAGGGACGATCACCATGGCTGACATTCCTGCCCTCACCTGGAGAACACATGAGTTCCCGTTGCTGCCGAGGGCAGCGAGCCCTTGAGCTCTGGGCTGCGTGGGTCTCGGGAGGGCCCCTCGGCCTGGGCCAAGCTCACGAGCAGGTGCCTCGTCGGTAACACGCCTGCTCATCCTGTCTCGTAAGCGTGCCCTCGTGGGGAAATGTCAGTGACAATGTGAACATACCACGGCTTTGCCGTGGGACCAGCTTGTATATTTTGCAGCCAAGTGGTTTCCATTCGCTCACTGGGTTGGGCTGTATCGGCCATTTGCTTCATTGGTCATTAGAATGGGTTGGTGGCCTGTGGGCTCAGGTCTTAGTGTCTTTTACCAATAGGGTGTGCTGTGCAGTCCCAGTGAGGGGACCGAGGTTCACCCAGTGTCCCCTAGCCCAGAGCTCCTCAGCCCACCGGAAGCAGGACTCAGCAGACGCAGAAGGTTCAGGGCTGGGCTTGCATCCAGATCAGCATGGGCGCGCCCCACACATCTCCTGGGACCCCGAGGCTCTGTCCTCTTTAGGAAACAACCCAGTGTGTCCTGCCCTCCCTTTGCCATTGTTTGTCCAGGGGTGTGGAGGATGGAGGTGACCGGAGGAGCAAGGGCCGGAGGGATCATGGCTGTCTCAGGGGGAGGATGGGTGTGGTCAGACACCTGTCACAATATAAGACTTGGTGGAGACTCAAGTCAGCTTTTTCCCTGAGCACCTCCCTGCGCTCTGAGGTGGGACTGCTACTATCACCCTTAATTTAACATTCTTGCTCACGGCCAGAAAGCCAGTAAGTGTAGAATCTGCACCCCACAGGGGTTTGCACGGTGCTGCTCCACTTATGCACTGGGGACCTTCCAACTGCATTGTTCAAGGGTCAGCTCCCAGTCTGGGGATCTGCACGTGTGTGGATTTTCAACTGCTCGGGAGTTGAGACCACCCGTAGTACCAGGGGATGGGCCTTCATGTGGCCAAAGCTCTTTGCAGTTTACACAGCATCCCCAGGGTTGCAGCAGTGCCGTAAAGACGTCCAGCTATCAAGCTGGGTATCGTGCACCCAGCTATGCACATGAGATGAACTGATAGCTGACAACCTTTAGGAAGTTGCAGGACACTCTACAGATGTGCGGTCCTGCCTGACTCTAGTTTACAGGCGGGGAAAGCATAGATGAGGAATGTCAGGGTAAGAAGGCCCGCCCAGGTCCCAGAACTTTAGGACCCGCGCTGTGTGCTTCCCGGACACCATCGAGGAGAGACCGGTTCTGGATTTGTCTGGCCTCCTGCATCTTACCTACCACGTTGTTGCCACACGAGGCAGAGAACTTGGAGACTACCTATTCTTAGCCTGATACTGCCTTGGTCTCTTTGTCCTCAAGGAAGCAGAGGGTGGAGTGAAGAGTGAAGGTGAGGAGGGTGTCTCGGTACCAGTATTGGGGTGCAGACATCACCGCAGAGAGATTGTTTGTCTGCTGCTATCTCCCAGTTGAGGGGAGGGCACTGAGGAGGGGGTTAGGCAGCACATGACCTCAGACAACTGTGGACACAAATCCTCTTAAAACCATGAGTTCACCAGGAATCCAAGGGATAGCCCTGGGGCTTATGTATACACATGCATTCTGTTTGTGTGTTTTTGTTTTTTTAATAAAGAAGTCATAGATATTTTGTTTGAAAGATCATAGGCTTGATACCGAAAAGGGGAAAACAACAGCTATAGTTCAGCTCTGTAGTTCAGTTGCGCACAATACGAAAAGCTGTCAGAATTTTATCTCTCCCCTGAAGGGGTAATTCTTCGTGGCTAACAATCTCTTATTCGCTTGTTTATTCGTTAACTTTTGAGGAGGTGAGAAATTAACATAGATTTCACACCTGCTAGAGGCAGAAGCTGTGTTGAGAGCATTTATATGTGTTGGCTCGTGTATTTATTCCTCACGAAAACCTTGCATAATAAGGGGCCCTATTATACGAATTGTTAAAGTGAGGATGGCAAGATGCTGAGAGATTAAGTAACGTGGTCCAAGCATCCCAGAAAGAAACCACAGCGCAATTAGCTCTGACTCCAAACCCATGTCATTCCCTCCACAGCAGGCTGAGAAAACCCATTTCTCACTTCCGTTGCTCCTCATTCCTTCATTAGCTTCAGATCTTCTGTCTAAAATCTCCTCCTGTTTGAAATACAGCTTTTGAAAAATGTCCTTTGGTGAGAGCCTGCTTGGGGCAGGCGCGCTCAGTTTTGTTCGTGGGGTAATGTCGTTCCCCTTACTCTTGCAGGGTCTTGTTCATTCTCGGGTAACACTGACTTTCTTCTAGCACACTGACGATATTCCGCCACTGTCTCCGGCATGAAAGCTTCGGAAGGTAGCTCGTCTCCTTCCTTGGGCTGCTTTCAAGGTACTCCCTTGGTCTGTGATGTTCTGCCTTCTCACTAACAAGTAACTGGTGGCGAATGTCTTTCAATTTTTTTTATTTGGGACTCATCGCATTCTTGGATATGTGTATGGGCATCTTCCCTGACTTTTGGAAACATTTTTAGCCATGCTGTGTTCAAATACTCTTTCTCCTTTTTCCTTCTGAGACTCCAAAGAGGCATGTTAGCCACTGTTTTTCATGTCTTATAAACACCTTCATCGTTTTCTGAGTCTTCGTCTTTCTGTGTTGCTGTTTGGTTAACTTATTTTGACCTAGCTTCCAGTTCACTACGTCTTTCTCAGACTTTATCTAACATGCTATGAAGTTTGTCTGCTGTTTGTAATTTCAGTTACATAATTATTATTTCTAAAAATTCTCTTTGGTCTGTTTTTGTTTGTTTGGTTTTTTTTCCTTCAGATCTTCTTTGTTATTCTTCATGATTTTTGTTTGTTTGTTTGTTTCCCACACATATATGCCAGCTTGTCTTTAACTTCATTAATTACATAATAGTCATCATTATATGAACAAAACCAACTATTATTACAGTCAAAACCTGGGTATCCATTATCGGAAGAAGTTTCTGGCCAGGAAATTCCTTCCTTTTCTGCTAGCTCATCCATGCTTTTAGAAGCATTGGTTGTTTTTGGTTGTTTGTTTTAAATATCTTATTCAAGATCTTCAGTGGGAGGGTTGATCTAAGTACCATACCGCTGGGAACAAAAGTCTGACCTATTTATTTAAAATTGACAAAATGACGAGAGGGAAAAGTAATCAGATGGAGGTTGTCCTGGGGAACCCAGATGAGTCTGTACCGTATTGAATGAATGTAATGGGCACCCTGAATGGTACACACGGTCACTTCATAGGCACCCAGAGTGGCAGGAACCTGGAGGCTTAATCTGCTCGGCATCATTGATGTCATTCTGCTTGCATCAGAACTGATGAAACAAGAGATTTTCAGGGGACTTCCTGTGAGGAGGCATCATTTTATCTCTGAGGGATGAGAGGCTGCTGAGGAGAGGAAGGTGTGGTAAGACCTGTTCTCCATTTGTAGGTGTGACCCCTTCTGTAGCCTCTGGGGCTTGGACTTCACTAGTACCTGTCCTTCCACCCCAATAGCCCCCCGGGATTATTCAGAATAGATGTAGAGGGACCATGGGGTCCAAGGTGGCCTCAACCTCTCCTTTTCCCCGTTCCCCACTTCCAACCTCTCAATTCTCTTGATTCCTCCTTCTAATAGTTCTAGAATCTGCTCGCCTAGACCTACCCACCTGCCACCACACCAGCCCGGAACACCACCATCTCTCACCTGGACTCATTTCCTAACCGATCTCCCTAAGTATCCACCCCCTACCCCACCCCACCCCTCCTGAATCCATTCGCCACATGCAGCCAATGTCCTCTTCTGAAAAACTAAGAAAAGGGGGAGAAACAAGAAGGGGCTGGAGGTTTGGGCACGTTGTGGCTGGGGTGTGGATTATGTTTCAGGAGGCGGTCCCGTGGTCTCGAGAATGTGGGCATGCCCGTTACTTAGGACCGTCTTAGCTATGGGTAGCAACAACACCCAACTCAGAGGACACAAGCGATAAGGATGTTTCTGACCTGCACAATAGGGAGTTGGGGGGAGAGGTGACTCTGGGTTGTTTCACCCAGGGGCTCAAGGATGTCATTAAGGAGTCAGGTGGTTTTGTCTTTCTCTGCTCGTCCCTAATGGTCACAATGTGGCTGCAAACGGTTCCAGCGTGGCTGAACCAGACAGCGTCCAGCAGACGAGAGGCTCCTGCATCTCCCCTTTTTAAGAGCCAGGACACCATTTCCAGGAGTTACCCCCTAGGAGGCACCTCTTCGTGCGTCAGTGACCAGAGGAGGGTCAGGAGCCCAGCGTTGGCTTTGACGGCGTGAGGCCCCAGAGCGGGGCGGGCCGTGCCTGACCCCGTGTGGTGAACACGGGGCGTTCTGCTGGGGAGGAGGAAGGAAGGGGGCAGCACTCCTGAGCTGAGTAACAGCGTGGGCTACCGAACCTGACACAGACCGCCACTGGAAGCTGGCCTGGGACGTCACAGGGTGACCAGCGGGTGACATTAAGGGCCTCTTCTGCCCGAGAATTTATAATGAGCTACTTGGAGTCAACGTGAGAAGACCTTTCAGTCTGTCTGTGTGTCCCTCCTATGGGGCTGGCCCTGCCCATGGCTGCTCTTCAGGGGACTGGCCGGGAGCCACAGTTGGGTCATTAGGCTGCTTGTCAAGGGTGGGGCAGCAGCAGGGACTTGTGTGTTCCTCACAAGCCCAGCCTGCCACGTCTCTTCCTGAGGTGACCACGCCAGGAGGAGCCCTGGGGCAGACAGACCCCAGAGCAAGCTCCAGGGGAGTGCAGCGAGCCGCCTCGCCCAGGCCCGCGTGGGCACCTGGACACGAGCTTGGCTTCTGGTAGGAACTGGGGGTCCCTAGAGGCGGGGTCTAGTGGGAGGCAGCACCTGTGAGAAGTCCGGGACAGAAAACGGTGTCGCTGCAGGAGCCTGCGGTTTTCTGTCCAGCCCTTTTCCTTGACTTATGACGGGGCCTCCCGGACCACACGGGCCTTTCGTTTTTCTGCTCAGCGGATTCACGGAGAGCTGTGCATAGGTTTGTCCCTTCCAAGTCGGCTTCTCTGAACCGAAAAAGAAAGCTGGAAAGAAACTCACGAGAGAATCTTTGACCAAGGGCAGCAGGTGATGATCCTGAGTGACAGTGGGTATCTCCACGGCGAGCAAGGAGTTTGGGTTCCACGCCAGGAGCCAGGAATGGTCTCCTAGCCTGGCATTCTAAAGTTTGCCCAGTTCTTCCAGACACACGGGTCAGGAGCTGCTACAGTGAAATGCAGTAGAAGGTGTGGTCTGGACAGGACAGTGGGAGTTAGTGACAAGTGACTTCTATGACATCCACTGGCGAGAGGTTGAAGCGACATGTCCTTGGTCATTAGGTTACGTGTGGTTGTATTTTGTGTCCGCCTGACATCTTCGATCAGGTCGTCAACTCCCTTGAGGGCAGTAACAGGACATGTTACCTCTTTGCTATTCCTCGCAAGGTCAGCACTCAGTTGTTTCCGGGCTGATCCTTCACTGCCAACCTGTGTCCTAAAGCTTGATCACTCACGTGCCTAGAATGTCCATTCATTTGGGGGGATTTGTCACCAGCGTCTATTGAGGCCCTAGTGATGCGGAAGCGCGTCACATTCCTTGGCCACGTGAGCTGGCCCAAGAGCGTTCCTTTCTCAGGGCAGCCGGAACTGAGTCCACAAACACGGTGATTTAAAACAGCGGAAATGTGTTGTCTCCGTTCTGGAGGACTGAAGTCCAAAGCCAAGGTCTTGGCAGGCCATTGCTCCCTTCTTAACTTGTAGGGGACTTCTTCCTCGTGGCTTCTGGCTCCTGGTGGTTCGTTGGCAGTCTTCGGCGTTCCTTGGCTTGCAGCCACATAAACCAAGTTCTGCCTTCATGGTCGTGTGGCTCTGTCTCTTTGTCCCTCTCTTCACATGACTATCCTCTTATACGAGGGCACCTGTCGTATTGCACTAGGGGCCCACCCTACCCCCAGGATAATCTCGTCTTAACTAATGACTTCGGCAATGACCCTGTTTCTCAGTAAGATCCCATGTTGAGGTCCTAGGGGTTAGGATGTCACCATGTCTTTATTTGGAGATGACAATCCAACCCAGGACATCTCATGAGCTCATTCACAGGACATGCGAAGGGCTAGGGGTGATGAACAGGGTCCGGGTGCTGACTAGAGAGACAGAGAGAATTGTCAGCAGGGGCCCAGGCTGTCTGTCCTCGTGACATTCTCAGGGGGATGATGGCTTGAGCTAGGGCCCATGTGTGTTCCAGGAGGAAAGTGGAGGTCCCCCCACCCCATCCTGTGAAGTCTCAATCATTGACGAGGACCTATCAGGCCCAGTCAATGCGTTGCCAGAAAATTCAGAGACAGTTCCAGATGCCAGATATTAAACAACCCTCTTTGTCTCCACACCTAGAACAATGTGAACTTCGTGCTGCCTACTTTCTACCCCTTTGGGCAAAGGTTTGCCAGCCAGAGGCCTGCAGGCCATTTGCCACCCGTAGATGTGTTTTGGTCTCAGTGGCTGCTGTTTGCAGTGTTTCTCTATTATTTTTGGAAGAAGCAATTATTCACGTTGTTCAACAATCATGTCGTCATAGAACGCTATCTAGGGACATCTTATCCCAGCCTCCATCTGCCGACCCTGGGCCCTCCTCAGTAAACACGGTTACTACTTTCCTACACCTGCCTCTAGCGTCTCCAGTTGCAGATACAAGTCAGTCCGAATCTACCTTCTGCCTCTCTTTCTTTTTTTAAATATTTTTATTTATTTTTTATTGTTTTTGAGACAAACAGAGAGAGAGAGAGAGATACAGAGACAGAGAGAGAACTGAACTGGGGAAACTCCCCAGTTCAGCACATGGGTCCGCACGGGCCAGGCCGGGATTCGATCCTCGGTCCCCAGCGCTGCAAAGTGAGCGCTTAACCCACTGAGCCATCCCGGCTTCCCCACCGCCTCTCTTTCTTTCTTCCATAATTGTAGTATACTGTGCACACTTTGTTTCCCCACCTTGCTTTCTTCACTTATCTTGGCGATCTTTTCCTACCAGTATATTGAGAGCTTCCTTCCTCTTTCTTTTCTTAAACAGGGACATAGTACTCCATTGTATGTATGGATGCACCATAATGTACCATATTTTTCCATGTATAAGATGATACTTTTGCCTAAACTGTTAAAGCAAAAATTGGGGGTCGTCTTCTACACAGGAGTAATCCCTATACTGATTTCTTAATGTTGTGTTAGAAAAGTAGGGGTCTTCTTATACATGGGGGCGTCTAATGCATGGAAACATACGGTATTTAACCAGTCCCCTGCTGATGGACACGGGGTTGTTTTCAGTCCTTCGGGGTTTATGACAAGTAAGGCTGCCGTATTGCACTGGACCCGATCACGTACGACACTGAAAAATTCTGAAATCTCTATATGATCACAAGGGCTGGAAACCCTCGGTCCTCATAACTACATGCTGACAGCCAGGTGGACTGAGGAGCAGCTGTTTCTCAGGGTCCCTAGAATTAGGACGAGCCTGCCCCACCTGACATTTCCCCACCCCGCCTCTCCCCCACTCAGCGCCCTGTGGCTGACTGTGGAGTGTTAACGATTGTGCTGTGTTCTTGTAGCAGATTCAGAGCGAAAGGGAAACCCGCTCTCGGGTTCGTGCTCTTTCAAGTAGAAAGTGAAGCCAAGGAGGCTGTCTTTTTCAGGAGGAAAAGGAGAAGACAGATTCTGCGTGGATGCGATCGCGCCTTCCTTGCGTGTGACTCGTCTGGGGGCCGGCGTGTGCAGCCCCGGCATGTCACAGCCGTGCCTCCCCCTCGCCTCAGAGAATGGAAGGAACTCGGCTGTCTGCATTAGCGCGGCCTGGGAGCGGCTTGGAGGGCAGCCATAGACAGGAACACGCGGTCTCATGTGTGATTCTGTTCCACGTATTATCTCCCCAGAACCCTTGAGGACGTGGTAGTCCTGCTCCCACTTTATAGACAAGGAAACGGGAGCAGAGTGAAGTCACTTGACCAAGATTCGTAACTTCTACGTGGCAGAACTAGTATCTGAAGTCACGAACGTCTGGCTCTAGAATTTGATGTTGTAGCCCAAGATATTGTGGCCTAGGGAAGCCACAGGATTGGACACCCCTGTTTTAGCCAATGTACAGTGGACTCTCAGTTAACCAGCACCCATGGGGATTGGTAGATGCCGGATACATGTACCCAAAGCTCTAAAGCATCCGGCAAAACTCTCAAGCAACCAACAAAACAATCTTCGCTCTTTGCCGGTTGCTCGAGAGTGCCAGTAGCTTTCAGTTCCGGTTAACTGAGAGTCTACTGTATTCTGCTGCCGCCAAAGGCTTTTAACAGAAGGGGCCTGGCTTCCGCTTACCCATCCCCGCTTCTCAGTTTGTTCTCAGTGGTGGCTTGGTGTTGCTGGTCATGACACAATGACACAGGTAAGAGGTGTGTCATTCTCATCCGAAAATGGGTGAGAGCTGAGGCTTCAGAGAAGGCGTGTACTAAGAACGCCGTTTTGTCCTAACACGGCAGTGGCTTAGCCTTCACGGTGGCCACATCGGGTAGCGTGACCTTGGCTCCTTCGCTCCCAGACATCTACAGAGCAACTTCTGAATGCGAGACACCGCGCCGGGCGGCAGAGAGAAGACGCATTGGCCACTCCCCGCTCCTCGGAGCCTAGTTAGGACATGTCACCGGAAAGCTGCAGGGCCACCTGGTGAATGTGGCACTAGGGTGACATGCCTGGGTTGGGCTGGCTACCGAGTGTGCTCACGGAAGCGTCATCCCTGTGGGGTCACAAGGTGGGCGGTGTCCCGCGGTCTTGGGTCTGGATCATTACTTGAGGAAGGAAGTGAGGCCCGGAAGTGGAGGCTGTGCACTGAGGTGTTGGGCCATCTGTGTGACCACAGCCCCAGGAAAGGCGGTAAGAGCTGCAGCCTGGGAGGCTGTTTAGAGATGGGCTCAAGTGGGGTTGAACGGTGGGCTGCAGGAAGCCCTTCCCCTTCGCTCTCCCCATCTCAGCGTTTCTCATTCCTGCCCCGGGTTTAGCGGCTGAGCCCGCCGTGGGGCACTTACCTGGGCTTTAGTGTTCAGCCAGGGGGCAGAGCCCTCCAGTGATGGATGGCTAAAGGGTGGGGCCGGGAGGCAGGAGGGCCCAGTTCACAGTCCACCATATTTGACCTTTGAAATCACACCTCTGCAGGCCTGGGCTCCTTGTCACAGGTGGGGCTCCTTATTGTCACCCTTTCCGTTCTTCTCCCCCAAATTGGCATGTACAGCACCTGCCATCTCTGCGTTTGTTAGAACAATGAGGGAGGGTACTTTTTATTTGTTCTTCCTCCGAATATGACACTAACCACAGCCGCCTGTAGGCAGAGGGGGTGGGGAGCACCGTGGCTCTTTCTTCAAATACTGTGGTCTTCGGTGCAGCTGATGCCAGTGGTGAAATTGGACAAAACCAAGGTGTTGAAACTCAGTCCAAGTGACGGTTGGGACTATGTTGCTTGTGCTTCTGGGGATGAGTAATGGAAGCTCGATTTTTTTTCTGGAAAAAATAAAGACGTCAGAGTCCTGATTGAATAGACCACAGGCCTTTCTAGGGCTTCTCTGTATGGACACAGAAGAGAAGTGTCCCATTCTGAGTGACAAGCAGAGGAGTGAAATAGACAGTTGACGTACTACCTGCTTGGGCCCATCTCCTCATTCGAAAGTGAATGAGCTTGGATTTTATCAGGGTTGGTAATGGGGGCATTAGTGCCCTTAGAGCCGTGCTTCACGAAGGTTTCAAGTGCAGGTCTAGTTGAAATGCCCGTTCCAGTTCCGGAGGTCTGCCCAGGGCTTACGACTCCTCATGCCCCACAGGCTCCCAGGAGCGCTGAGGACTGAGGTCCTAGACGGCATTGTGGAAATCTGTGAGGTGCCCTTGCTTTGCCACTACTCCCAGGTGACAGCTAGGCATGCTGCTCACAATCCCACATGTGAATCAACCCGCTCAGTGAAGAATTGTCACCCATCCCATCAGACTCAACCCACTCTACATATAAACCAGTCACTCCTTTTATATAGTGAAATTGAAAAGTTTTCAATGACGTTATGCCAAAAAGAAAAGAAAGAAAAAGCAAGCCAGACACCTTGGAGACCATTGTTGGGTAAAAGACGCCTCCATGGAATGAAGACAGCGCCTGGAAGTGGTTGGGCAGGTTCTGCCTGGATGAGAACGTTAACAGCTACTCAGCAGAGAAGGGGGTCAGTTCCGCAGGAGCAGAGAGAGCGCTTGCAGATGTCTCACAGGCGATTCGAGAGACTTCGTGTAACAGACAGACGTGGGCAACATGGTGTTAATGTTAAGCCAGCAGAAGCACACGAAATGCCACCATCTCAATGAACTCCTTTGGAGAAGCTGTTTTTAAAATACTTTATATTCTAATCTACCTAATATGTATATGGCACATATTTGTAGCACAATAACAAGAAATCTCTTTGCCAGCAAAGTAGATATTATAATTATTTACTGTGGGGTTGCCTTTGTTTTTCACTCTTACTCTGATATTCTCCTTAGAGACCTACCGAATAACTTTTTCCAATTTGTCCTCCTTTCCCCATTGTCCAAACAAAAAGGATATAGTCTCCACGGCTCTTTTAATGCCAACAACTGAATGTGTACCTGTCCTCTGGGGGCGGGACTTCCAGATCGATCACACGATCGATGATCCCCTATCACTGCTCTGTTCTATGTCTCAGTATAATAAATTATTATGGCACTGTACTTATACCAGGGTGCCAAAAAATGTATATGCATTTTAAGAAATGTAATCTACGTATTACTTTTCAAAGTTGAATTGAATTGCGGTAGCAATGTGTAGTATGACATTCACTCAAAAGATGGTGTTAATCAAACAAATGCTGGCATCACCATGCGACACGCAGCAGAGGTAAAGAAAATGGAGGAAGCACGGTTGTCATTTTGAAGTGGTGTTTGGAATTCGAGAACATTGTGGAAGTACAACGACATGGAGGTGTGAGTATGCAATAGAACCTCCAACACCCTTAACAATTGCACACATTCGTAGTAAGTTTGAGGCACACGGTCAATGGCAACAACATGAGCAGTGATACAAGTGGACACTTTGGTCAGTGTGGCTCAAGCAGTAGGTCACCATCATCAGAAAAGTCTGGACACTGATGCTCACCACCTTGAGCACCTCTTGTCATTGCAGACGTCAAATGTGACTTGTGTTGGTATATACTGAACATTATAATTTTAATACAGATTTTTCCTTTCTTAAAATGCATATACTTTTTTTTGGCACCCTCTCTATCTATGGCTTAGCTCAGATGCAAGATTAATATGCTTCCTTGTTTTCTCTGGCCATGTTTGTAGCTTGATTTTGGCACGTTCTCTCTGCTTCGGGTAAGGTTATTACCTTCTTCCTGTTATCAGATACAGACAGGGAAGTGGATTTGTTATTTCTCATCCTTACATTTTTATTCTGTTGTCCTCTGCTCCTTTACTTCCCTGTACTCCATAGAAGGGGCGTTGTTAAATCTAATCTTACCCATTGGAAGTAGGTGTGAGCATTGACTATGTCATTATGCCTTTCAGTGCCGTCATGCATGAGCACTTACGTAGTGAAAGACTTACTATTTTACTACAACTCACATTCCTTTGTTTCTCCTTTCTGTGTTATGCATCTGGGCTGGCTAGCCTACCTAGTGGTTTTTTTTCGGGTGCCAAAGAGCACAGTTCCATATATTTGCTCTGAAAATGGAGCGTTGCTGGACATGGTAGAGCACTGGATTAAATGATCTCTCTGACACTCTGTGCAACATTTGAAAAACCATAGATGACAGTGTCATTTATGACCAACTTGAAAATAATCCTAGAGGCAAAAGCAATCCATGAAAGCTGGTATCACAGCATGTCTGCTTGGATGAGATCCTCTGAGGCATCAAGACAGAACACAGTGGTTCTGCCCAGGTTGTACTTTAGAAATGGAATTTTTATTTTACTGTTAAGTTGATTGGGGTGACATTGGTTAGTAAAGATTACATAGGTTCCAGGTGTACAACTCTACATTCCATCGTCTATGGGTTGCGTTATGTGCTCACCACTCAGAGTCAGCTCTCTTTCCATCACCATATATTTGGCTCCCCTCTCCCCACACCTCTCTCCTCCTCCCTTTACCCTCAGGTAATCACTAACTATGGACCTTGAGATCGTCATGCTAACTGAAATAAGCCAGACAGAAAAAACTAAGAAGCGTGTGACTCCCCTCCGATGTGGAATAAAAGACTGAAAGTAATGGCAACTGGAGCCAAAACATCTCCCCAGATGAGTTCGATGCTCTGTGAGGTTGAGGATCGTGGTCTATAGTGGGGTGAGAGGGAGAAAGGCAGGTCCCACCCTCAGGCCAGAACCTGTGAATGTGACCCTGTAAGAAAAAGGATCAGTCCCACCTATCCTGCAGGGCCAGTATGTGCATGCATATCCCTCCTTCACAGTCTTCATTGATCACCCAAGTCACTGGCCTGTATTTGTTGAATTTTTCTTAACAAAGCACTAAAAGTAATGTATTTCTCATTTTTAAAAAATTAGAGAATATAGCAAACAGTAAAAAGGAGAATTAAGAAATCATGCATAAACCCTACAGAGAGGATTGTTAAGCTTAGGGTACATATTTCCCCCCATCCTTTCTCAGCTCACGCACATGCACGCACGTACACATGGCCTTATCTCTCGCTGCTTACATTTTCGTTTGTCCCGTGCATCTGTCTCTTTTAGGCTGAGCTATTTCAGGGCACAGATCATGTGTCATTGGCTTTTTGTCCTGTGAGTAACAGCAGCTTGCCCTCCGGGGTCTCTGTGGCTGCTGACCAAGCGGGACCTGCACGTAGGTCGCTCCTGGGCCTGTGGGAATCAGCACCTCGTTGTTCTGAGGAAGCACATGTATCATCCTGGTGACTGCAGTGTGCTGACAGCTCCCGTGTGTTTTCTTGAGCTCCCAGTGCCGCCCAGACAAGCCTGCTGCCCGGGAACTGACTATGAGCCCACCATGCTGATCCCACAGGGGTCTGAGACGCGGGTGGGCGACTGCGTGCTCCGATCCTGTGTGGGGAACAGAGTGTAGGGAATGTCATCACTGTGTAATGATGGCAACAGGATAGTAAAAGCAGATGGGGGGAAGCCAGGTTGTTCAGTGGGTTAACCCTCATTTTGCAGCCCCGGGAACCAAGGATCGAATCCCGGCCCCGGCCCATGTGGACCCACATGCTGAACTGGGGTGAGCTTCCCATGTGAGAGGCCCCAGCCCAATTCCTGCCCTGCCCACCCCCTCCTCACCCACCTGTGTGGAACGAAACCATGTCAAAAAACTGATGACCTACAACTATGGAAACTGCTCTGGGCCCTCCCCCTTCTCTCTGTTTTGCTCTGTCTCTGTCAAAAACAACAAAATAAATCTTAAAAAGAATAATAATGTAAAAGCAGATGTGAGGGAGATAAGCCCGTTCACCTTCGGAGGTTTTTAGTCATGCAGGGCGGCATGTTTGGGATTTAGATGTCCCGATTTTCTTTAAAGGGGGAGGTAGCATCGCTGAAGCTGTTTCTAGAATTAAATATCTCAGAGGGACTCTCGTTGTAAGATCAAGCAGAAGGTCTGCAGGGTTTCGGCTGCTGATGAAAAGCATCTATAATCACACCAAGGATCGATGATCGACTTGGGTGGTGCTCAGAAGGTGCAGCAGGGGCCTCTTCGGGAGGTGAGGAGATGGAGGAGATGCCTGAGGCTCGGCCTTGGAGATGCCTCTGGGGATGGGAGTTCTCTCGGTCCACGCTGGGAGCAAGAGAGGAAATGGATGGAATCCGGTGGTTGGCACAGAGCAAGTGAGATGGGCAGCCCGAGGTCCAAGGAGCCCCGGAGAGTCGCCCAAACCTAGGACATCCATTGTACTATGAAGGCATATGCCTTAAAAAAATTCCAAAGCTAGTTTTCTTTCTGCCACTCTGCATTGCCTATGGGAGGTAAAGGGTTGTAGTAGAAAGAGCCTTGTTTTGGGACGTGCTCGGTTTGAATCGTGGCCGTTTTAGTATGTTTTTCAGCCTCAGTTTACTCATCTGCACAAGATGCAGACTGCCACCTACACTACCCAGGAGGCCCCCTGCCTCGTTTCTCCAGGTCTTGAAAGTGCACCAGCACGCTCTGTCTCGTTCTGTCGTTCAGAGGCTACACCAGGGGCTCCGGACGCAGCAGGGAACTGACCAAGGCTCAGCCCTCAGGGAGCCTGTGTTTGAAGACGCCGAGGGATTGAAGAGCTGAGCGAACAGGAGATAATGTGCTGGGGGAGGTGGGAGATGAATGTAGAGGTGGTGGTGATCCTGTGTGTTGAAGATGACCTTGAAAGCCACGGGAGGCATGGTCAGGTCTGTATGGTGGGTCCCTTTCTCTGTTTTGTCGCAAAGCAGTCGGAAGCGTGTAGCATGCCCCTCGGCTCACTAACGTTACCTCTGGGAGCAGTAATGCTCATGTCCTGCTGTGTAGTGCTTACTGTACCAGGTACCTTAGATGCGCTGTCCCTGTGATTTTCTTAATCCGTGTAACAGTCTGCAAAGTGAGACTCATTGATTCTACTTCACAGATAAAGAAGCTGAGGTTTGAAAGAGTCGAGGAAGTTTAGGATTGAACTCACACTCTGTCACTAGTTTAATAGCTATATTTTTTGGACAAATTATTGTCCCTCTCTTAAGTTGTATCCTGGGGTAGGGCTCCTTTTAAAAAATGCAAGCTGGGAAGCTGGGATGGCTCAGCAGGTTGAGTGCTTACTTTGCAGCCCCAGAGACCGAAGATTGAATCCCAGTCCCAGCCCATGTGGACCCATATGCTGACCTGGGGTGTGCTTCCCATGCGGGAGGCCCCCAGCCCAGTTCCCACCCTGCATGGCCCCCACCCACCTGTGTGGAACAAAACCATGTCAAAAACTGATGACACCCAACCATGGAGACTGCTCTGGGCCCTCCCCCTTCTCTCTGTCTGTTTCTCTCTGTCTCTGTTAAAAAACGATAAAATAAATCTTAAAAAAAAAAAAAAAAAATGCAAGCCAGAATTAAATAGGAGCTGCTTTTTCTTTTTTCTTTTTGGATTATTCACCCATTTGGATTCTTTCTGCTAGAGCTCACCCCATTTAAACAACAACAACAAAACATGTAAGAGTAAATAAATGAGCCAGAATCATAACTGCGTGGAGCGTGTGCGTCGTGGCTCGGTGGTTAGGGGGCTGTTCTTAGTTCCTTTGCCGCACTTTTTCATGTGGATACGCACACAGCTCTTACACACCCTTTGCCTTCACTGTTCATGTCTCTCCCCCTGCAAGATGGTCAGTTCACTGAGGAATGGGAGGGTCTTGAATAGATCTTAGTATTGGTCCCAGCATCAGGCTGGCTACGTGCCTTCCACATGCCTTGGGAGACTCCAAAGATGAACTTCTCTGGAAGTAGTTGGCACAGCGTGTGACCCAAGGCAAAAAAAAGCAGGGCTTTGAGAGTTAAGAGCAAATTGCTGGTGGCAAAGGGGAAGACAGAAGGGAAAAATAGTCAGGGGTGGAGACGTGGCCAGGAAGGATCGGGGCGGATGCATTTAATAGAAAACATATACACCGTTCTCGTTACTGCTGAGCCAAGAGCATTGGCTTAGGGTGGGATTCCCAGAAGCAGATCCCGAGGCAGGAGTCCAAGTGTGAGTCATTTATGAAGGAAAGGCTCCCAGAAGGACCCTGTCAAGGGTGGGAAACAGGACAAGAGCGAGGAAGAAGCCAGAGCGTGACTTCAGGCGGGGTTTAAAGTCAAAGTCACAAGTCTTCGTTGGTCCTCAATGGGGCATTCACTCTTTGCTCCTGTTTGTCGTTGGCTAAGGGCCTGTCAGAGGTGGCGGGGAAACCTCAGATCCTTCTGGCTCCGTGGTCCTGGTGGACAAGCCTTCCAAGAGCCGTGGACTCAGCAAATCAGAAGCAAAGACACAAAAAAGCAGGGGGTGATGTGGGGCAAAATGTACACATATCCAAGGGGTGGTGGGCGGGGTGTCCACAGTGTCGCCTTGGTAACCGAGCCACTCATCATGTCCAGCCATGCCTCACGGACGTGTAGATCCCAGCTTCATCATCGGCAAAGCGCCGACAGTGTCACGCGCTCATGTCAACACAAGTGACCTAAAACAAGGCAGGGTGCATCAGCTCCTGCTGACAGCCATGACATTACATAAGGTCATGTGACCGACGGTGCCCGTCCCGGCCAGCCCGAGGCTGGATGAACTCTCGGTTCCCTCACGGCCACTAGTCTGACAGGCGTGACCGCTGTCAGCCTCTGCCCAGAGCTGGCTCGTGTTGGGAAGCACAGCAGGCGCGTTTCTAACGTTGATCAGTTTTGCGGCACGTTCTTTAACGGGCCCCAGCTGCCTTGGACTCTGTCTAGTTAGCCACCCGATAGCACGCTGTGGCTGAGTGTGGCTTTGATGTCGCTCGTCAACATAAGCAAGGAAAGAAGATTAGAGAGCTCCGCGTCAGAGGATTTAGCTCTCAAGAAATGCCTTTTATCTTCAAAGTGGTTGACAACCACTAATTATTAGAGGAATTAGGCTGAACAGAGGAGACCGCACACCATTACCGAGGGCTTTTCACGTATCTGGTCACAGAGCAAGAGGAGGATGAAGAGGGTTGTTGAGTCATCGTTGTCCAGGCCTGGGAGAGTTATTTGATAGTGGTAGGACCCATCTGTCCCCTGTGTGCCCGGAGGCTAGAACAAGGAAACCCGACCTAATCTGAGGGACAAGGAGGCAAGATTGGGGTTGCATAAGCAGCAGCGGCCCACAGAGGAGTAAGGTCGCTCTCTCAAAGTCAGTCTTACACTTGCCCCTTTGTACGGTGGGACACATGGCCTTTCTGGTGGTCTGTCACGGCACAAAGTCCCATCCAGCTGGGGCCGTCACTGGTAGACTGATGGGCATCGTGATTCTATCTCCTCATGGAGAGTTTTGTAGCTTTTCTGTTTGGTTCGTTTCTTTTGTCTGCATTGTAGCCGGGGTTGGTTGACCAGATGTTCATTTTAAAAGTTAGTGCGGTCCACCTGGTCTTACTGGGCTGAATCCAAGGTGTCAGCAGGCTGACCAGATGGACTGTGTGCACCGGGCAGCCCCACTTCTGTCCCATTTCACACGGTTCGCCTGGTCAACTGAGTCTGGGGTGGAGGAGGCCAGTTCTCACTCCACAGTGAGAACAGTAGCACGGCTCACATCTCCTCCATGTGACAACTGAGAGAAGTGGGGTTCAGAGAGCTGAAGACACCTGGTTGTGGCCACACAGCCGGTGCCTCGGGCTGTCTGACCTTAGAGTCTGTGTTCTTACCCACGTGGTCAGAGGCCGGTCAGGGGAGGAGTGGAATCCAGGAGAGCTCCTCCGAACTGTGGGTCAGGGGTGCACAATGCTCCCCTGGGAACAGGGGCACCCCGTTCCCTGTGCCTGAACCTGAGTGGGTGCAGGAGTGCAAGGGGCCCTGGAAGAATCAGCTGGGCCTCTCTGTTCTTCCCTGAGGCTGCTGGGGGTGCCAGGGGTGGGGAGGGGCGTGGCATTCGGCCCCCTGTGGTTTGCTTAAAAAAAACAACACACTCTCCCCCCCTTCCCCCCCCACCCCGGGACTAAGATGGATTTAAAATGAGCCCTGCCCGGCCAGTCTAGGGTGGGGAGGTGACAGTCTAAAGGGACATCAGCTGCCATCGCCTGTGCAGACAGTGCTGGGACGCAGAGGTCACTCTCTTAATGTTGCCGGAGAATGGGGTCCTCAGCTCTGTGTCCAGGTCCTTGGCGACCCGAACAAAGAATTGAGGGAGACCCCGAAGTACGGGGGCGAGAGAATAGTTTATGAAAAATAGACAAAGTACACTTCCACGAGATGGGACCGGGACTGAGCAAGAGACGGCTCAAGAGGCCGTGATTATCCCGGCCTCAGCCATCTTAATTTGTTTTTCACAGAAGAGGTTGCACCCTCTGGGCGTGGAGTCTATTGATTGGCAGCCTTGATTGACAGGGGGCTATTGCATCACCTTTATTCACTGTGTTAAGTTCCTTCCCAGAATTCAGTCTGATGTAACGATACTAATGAACCTCGGGGCCTCTGTATGATATTCTCATGATGGCATAATGAGGGTCAGGTGGCAGGTGGGTCCTATGGAAGCGGCCCCCAGATCCCCAACTCTAGCTGCCTGCCCGACATGATGCCCCAGATCTCTAGGAGAAGCTGAGGGGCCGAAGCTCTCTTCTGTATGTACTTCCTGCTGAGGGTGGTCCGTTGTGGGGGTCATGAAGCTCTCCCCCTTCCTAGGCTAACGTGGGGAAGGGGTCCCGAGATCCGCCCCAAAGACCATGCGGACTGGATAGGATGGTCTGGAAGCCTCGCTGGGGTATAATTCACATGCTCACGGCCCCTGAACGAGGAGAGAGATTCCGTGAGTGAATTTGAAAGCACCAGCCCCAAAGCAGACTTCAAAACCATCAAAACCCTTTAGATCTTGTGGCCCTTCCTTCAGCACAACCGGTCAGTCACTCCTGGGGTGTCTGTCATCTGCCCAGGAGGGAAAGACAACTTGGCCACCGCCAACTTCACAAATCAGGGTAATTGATGTCTGGCAGATACAAACTCCAGGTCCGTTCACTAAGGCGGGAGACTTGGCATGAAAGTGAATAACTAAAGTGGGAGACAAGAGATTCTAAGAATAATCAAACAGGGTGAGCTTCCCATGCGGGAGGCCCCCAGCCCAGTTCCTGCCCTGCGTGACCCCCGCCCACCTGTGTGGAACGAAACCATGTTGAAAACGGATGACGTGCAACTATGGAGACAGCTCTGGGCCCTCCCCCTTCTCTCTGTCTCATCTCTCTGTCTCTGAAAAACAATAAAATAGACCTTAAAGAAAATAGTAAAGCTGGGAAGCTAATGAACTAGGGAAAAGGAGATTTCTATAATGGGGGTAGAGGGGAAACTTCATTTGGCCTATACCGCACTTGGGCAGAAATCCGAGCCTCACGATTTCTTTCGCAGTGAGAGCTGATGGTTGGTGGCTTGACAGCGGCCACACGAGAATACTAACAGCCTACAAACAGGCAGATGCTACAAATTAGGTCTTTTCCCCCAATTCCGGACCCGAGACCTGGTCGTTAAATACCACAGTGTCTTTTCCCCGCCCAATACTAGTTCTGACACCAAACACATGTCCTAGGATTCACTTCTGCTCTAACAGGAAAGCAGAGCCCACAGGTGAAGGGTTCAGTCCCAACAAGGCTGTCCCCACTCAGATGCCCGGGTTGAGTCTCAGGTTGTCACCTGTGTGTCTGACTGGCCCGCTATGCATGCTGGGCTTGCCTTCCCACAACCCCCTGCTCGGGTTCAGTAATGCACCAGAACAACTCAGAGCACTCAGGAAAGCGCATTACTTACGTGTACCAGCTTATTATAAAGGACATACGAGGTGTGATCAAAAAATATGGCGAGTGTTTAAACAAAAATGTGTATTACAGTAAAAGATACATGGCTGTTAATCCCCTTCAAAATACTCTCCCTGGCTTTGAACATACGTATCCCTTGGTTCTGGCCACTTTTTGAAGCCGTGCCGGAAGTCCTCTTTCATAAGCATCTTGAGTTACACTGTCATGGCCGCCTCGAAGTCCTGAATCGATTCAACACGCTTACCTTTCACAGTCGTTTTTGACTTTGAGCCAGAAGTCGCACGGTGCCAGATCCGGTGAATTAGGTGGGTTGAGGACACACGATCATGGTTTTATTTGACCAAAATTTATGTTAATGTGTTGTTTTGTGAGCCATGATTTACAGCACACTTGAAAACACAGTTTTTCTCTACCATAGCTCACAACTGACTGACTGCACCGAACAAGTGGAAGCTTGTCACACACTGTTACTAAGGTTCCACACACCGCGTCCCATATCGAACATCCCTGACTTCCCATTGGATGACACTCAGAAGCAGCAGCCACTGTCACCGTATTTTCTGATCACATCTCATCTATTTTTAAATTCAGATATTATCATATATTTGAAATTTGAACCTAGTCCACTTCCGAAACATCCTCAGATGCAAAAATCCAAGGGTCTTTTATTACATTCATCCAGTTTTTCATTGATAACGTTTTATTGATAACGGGCGTCACCAAACCACGGGAAGTCCCTTGAGGAGAGGGGCTTTCTCCTCCATCCCTCACAGCCCCTGTGCATGTCTGAGGAGTGGGCTGAGAGCCCACCAGGAGCCAGCTGGTGGGGAGTGGTGTAGGAGAGTGTGTCTGAGCTCAGGGATAGTGTGAGAGTGATATCAAAGCCAAATGAGATGCCCTTGCATTTCCATCTCAGTGTTTGTACAAATCTCAGTGCTATGTGACCTTGGTCAAGTCATTGAACCTCTCTGAGCCTCAGTAAAATGGAAATGGCCATATATCTGTTTCAGGGAGATGAGGGGAATCAATGACAGAATGTAAGAGGGCGGGCTGATAAATTTGGCCTCCACTTAAATAGAAAATGAATGGGAAAAGCTATTTTAATGAAATTTTAAAAAGAAATATACCTACATCATCTATTTTTAAAGCAGCATAATTACTTTTCTACACAATCACCCCATACTTCAGTACACTTCCACCAATGCTGCACTCTTTTTGGAAATTTGTCATTTAAAAAATCAGCGTTTTGCTTTTGAGACCATTCGCCTCACTGCAGACTTCACCTGTTCACCGCAGATGAAGCGCCTTGACCCAGCGCCTTCCTGTCATCACAGCAACACACTGATGGCCGCAAACGGCGTGCGTTTGTCTGTGAATTTCAAGTGAAGGAACTTGTGCCTCTGCTGAGAAGTCAGTAACAGCACGCTGTTTGAACCGAGCGCCTGAACACGCTTCCGCTTCGAGGTGCGCTGGGTGAACAATGTGAGCATCTGTGTGCGCAAGGTCAAGGATGATGGAGGGAGATGCCGTGTGACAACTACACAGAACCGGTTCTATCCAGATAGGTCTAATGCAGGGCTGTCAAACTGGCGGCCCGGGGGCTGCAGAGGTAATTTTTTGTGGCCCATGATGCTCTGAAATAAAATGAAAATAGAAAAAATGGTTATGAAGAAAATAGCGCTTCGGGGAGATCGAGGCAATACCATACACACAATTCCCTCGTGAACCCTTTAACGACTGAAGACGAGTATCCACGTGGCCCAGTGCCTCTCCTGGGGGCCTGTGGGCGTGTATAAACACGCTCAGTTCCGGCGACGTCTGTACATGTGATGTGGCCCATGTGAATCTTGCCTGTTGCACCAAATGGCCGGCGTTTTCATTGAGTTTGACACCCCTGGTCTAAAAGAACCAGAGATGTTACACTGCAGGCAAAATGGATCGGCCCGCCCTCGTAGGTAGAGACCAGGGCCTGGAGCTCACCTACAAGCCAACGCTCCACAGTCGCTGGTCTTTCCATCTCTTTTTGTCTGTTCCCCTTGGGAGCCATGACCTGCAGGCTTCCTCGCCCCACTTCCTTCTGGTCTGGAAAGGTCCATTTTCCTTCCCCCTCTTCTCTCTTCTCTTTGATGAGCCAGCTGGTCTGTTAGCCATCAGGGTGCATGCCCCCTGTCCCAAGCTCCTGCTCTTGAGGAGGTGGTTGCTAAGCCGTGCTGGGGCAGCCGGTGAGATTCTGTCATTCTTTTTAGGGCTCCCTCCATCCCCAGCGCACCCACCCTGTCTCTCATCTTCCATCCTCAGCTTCTGGAAAGACTCGAAGACACTGAGGCTCCGGCATGGCCGCCCCTGAGCGGACAGCGCTCTCGACACCCCAGAGACCTGCCCAGGAACGGAAGGGGTGCGGGGCCGGCCTGGGCCCCCCGGAGGACCTGGGGTGTACGGAGACCCGGGCCCTGGGGCGGGCAGAGCGGACCATGCTGAGGAAGGCGCGGGAATTCTTTCAGACGTGCGACGCGGAAGGCAAGGGCTTCATTGCCAGGGCTGACATGCAGGTAAGAGGGGCCTGCCCACCGGGAAGGGTCTCCCCGTCATAGGTGAGGACCCACCCCATCGGAGGTGATGTCTGCAGCAGAGAAAGACGCCACTGGCCCTGCCCTGGGCATAGGGAATGAACACGTGTGGGGACCACCGGGCTCTCGTGGGGCCCTGCACGGGAAACGCGCTTCATCCCAGCTCGTGTCTGCACTGTAATGGGTGGCACGTCTCAGAGCCGCGGGCAGTACCTGCACGTGGGCCATGAGTCATCGTGTCCCTAGACAGCTCTGCCTCTCCAGGGCACAAGACCAGGACTAGGTGGCTTTTCGTGGCTCTGAGGGGAAAGAGAAATAGGAGCTAATTGTGGTTATTAAGACCGAAGGACTTTTCAAGTCGGGCTGGAAAACAGAGAGTAAAGGCTCAGGCGAGGTGTCGCTCGCAGAGAAGCCCAGAGGCAGCCGGGACTTGTGCGCAGGGATGTGAGGGAAGGACTCGGGGGCGCGAGGTGTCTCTCCCCATCTTCTCTGATGAAGGAAAGAGAAGCCTGGGTTTGCCGTGTGGACAAGAAGAGCTGGGCTGAGCTCACGGGAAGGATTCGTGCTGGAAGGTGTTAGATTCGGGCGTGGTGCCCAAGGTGGGCTAGGACAGCATTTCCTGCCTCACGCCAAGAGGGCAGGAGCGCCAAGTGCGAAGTGGGTCCCATGAAAGGCCAGGTCAGGGTCTCACGCACCTCTGGGGCTTCCTCCCAGCCTGGTTCTGGTTCCTGCACAGTGTGAGATCCCATCTCAGACCAGGTCCCAAAGGCCCAGGCCCAGGGCCGGGAGGGAAGAAAGGTGTTCCCAGGCAAAGGACTGGGATCAGGGGTGACGGGAGCTCACGTTTTCCTCACCTTCCAATGTGATGCCTTGGTTTCTGGGGTGCTAATCAGCTTCCTGCTCGCAACATGGGTTCCCTCCTCACCCCCCATTCTCTTCCTGGGGCTTTGAAGATGGTTTATGGCATGCTGGTCATCTCCATTCTGCAGTATGCTAGGCAGATGCCCTTGCAGAATCTTCTGCACACACTCTCACGCTCCCTCCTTTAAAAAAAAAGGAAACCTCACTCCTGGTTCATTCCCGTCTAAGTGGCTTCCGCATCGCCCTGTGTTCCTGCTTCGTGATGCATCGTATCCTTAGGCACGGGCCTGCCACAAGGAGCTGAGCGGCTTGTCGGCCAGCAGAGCGCCATGGGAGCAAGCCAAGCGCTCTCGCACGCTGTGTTGTGGGCTCTCGCCCATGTTCAGATGGGTGTGTACCTCCTCCTGGCAGCAGTTTGCTGGCCTTGGCTGTCAGTCGCTTCCACCACAGGTGGTTTGACGCGGTTGTCTCTTGGGTACCTGGACGGAAAGGGGAGGGTCAGCAGGGATAGGTACTGACCTCCTTGGAGACGTAGGTGATTCAGGTGGCAGAGGACGCCTGCTTCAGCTGTGCTCCCTGACGATGGCCAGGGGGCACCACTCACCAGGCAGATGGCCAGGGGACATCTCCGCCACGCTGCCCCTCATCCAGCCATTGGCCCCTGGCCCTCCGTCACTGCGTGGTCCTAGTGAGCCCGGGACCCAGGCCTTGTTTGTCTGGGACCTCCTCACATGTCACCTCGGCCAGCGCCCCCTTTAAAACACAGACGCTCTCAGGGGACAGTGACAGTCCACACTGTATTAGGAATGAGCCCAGAGCCAGCAGGGAGCAGGCGTGGGGCACAGCCTGGTGTCACAGGTGCAGGTCACTCAGGCCAGAAAGGGGCTCCCCCAGTACCCCCTCAGAGCTCACGGACCAGCATGTGTGACCACCTTGCAAACGCGGGGCTGGGGCAGCTCTGACTGTGACCCGCACCTGCATCTGCACAGGGAGATGGCTGAGAACGGGGTTCGGGCAGAGCCGGGGGAACTGGGCACAGACCCGGGCCTGCCACTCACTCACTGAGGGTCCTGGGCAGGTCGGCAGGTCCCGTCCTCTCTGTGCCACGTTCCTGACACTCATTAGCTCATTGAACTTGAGGTCATTATGCTGTGTGGGTATCATCCTACAACCGGGTTCAGTAATTCACAGTAGTCGTGAAGAACTCCAGCTTTGGGGTCAGACCTGGACGTGACTGTTGGCTGTGTCATTTACCGGCCAGGTAACCTGGAGACAGGTAGTTGAACATCACACTCCTCTAGAAATTGGGGATAGTGACGCCCACCTCTGAGGACTGTCACGAGCATTATATGCAGATACGTATACTTGTAAATAGAAATGCTGTCAAAGTAAATATATGGATCAACATCGGTTGGTCTATCTATCTATTTTGACAGAGACAGAGAGAAGGGGGAGGGCCCAGAGCAGTCTCCAGAGTTGCACACCATCAGTTTTTCAATCTAGTTTCATCCTACAGGTGGGTGTGGGGCTGTGCAGGGCAGGAACCGGGCCAGGGGCCTCCCCACATGGGAAGCTGCCCCTGGTGAGAACTGAACTGGGGGTACACCCCAGCTCAGCATATGGGTCTGCATGGGCCGGGGCCGGGATTCGATCCTCAGTCCCCAGGGCTGCAAAGTGAGCGCTTAACCCGCTGAGCTGTCCTGACTTCTCCTATCTATTTATTTACAACTCAGCAAGTTGCCTAGCCCAGGGGTCAGTATCCAATAAATGATGGACGATCTGCTATTCAGAGGAGGGATAGGAACGTGAAGCTTGCTCTGGCCTTCGTAGGACCCGGCCAGTCCGGACATCTCCTGGCAGGAGGCCCTGCGGCCCCGGACAGCCTTGTTTGCTGGTCCGCGTGTTGACCGGTGTGGTCTGGGGTCTTTTCAGAGGCTCCACGAGGAGTTGCCACTCAGCCTGGATGAGCTGGAGGATGTGTTCGATGCCCTGGACACCGATGGCAACGGCTTCCTGAGCCCCGAGGAATTCACCACCGGCTTCAGTAAGTTCTGATGGGCACGCGGGCCCCGGGGGGCGGGTCTACCTAATGCCACATAAAGTGCACCCATACCCCGCCCAATATCCTTGTAACACAAGCCCTCCTGCCCTCCTGAGGTTCCCAGGCTCTGGATTTGCGGGGGCTCTCATCGCATGCCCCGCTTGGCTGCTCACACCACAACTCTCTCATTGTTCTCTACACGCTCACTGTGAAGTCCGCAGCCATCCAGGGAGGCCCAGGGGGTGCGCCTACATCCTGGTCGAAGGCCTGGCATAACTGGGGGGCAGAGATGAGCTTTCCAACCCCTTTTGTCTGCCTAAATACTCCTGGGCAACAAAGTGGGGGGACTGCCTGGCTCACTCGACCCCGAATCTGGCTGAAGCTTCTAGGATGAAGGGGGCCAGCCATCAGAGGGATTCCTAGGGGGTGAGAATAGCCAGTCATCTCCAGATGACAAGGAGGAAAGAGCTGAGAAGACCCAGGCCTGAGACAGAGAAGCCAGATGTGCCCTCTGATCACACCGATCCAGTATGGAGTAGAGCAAGCGTGTCCGACCTGTGGCCCACAGGCCCTGTGCCGCCCAGAACGGCTGTGAACGCGGCCCCACACAAACCCATAAACGTTGGTAAAACACGATGAGATTCTTTTGCAATTTTGTTTTTTTAGCTCATCAGCTTTTGTTAGTGTGTTTTATGTGTTGGCCCAAGACAATTCTTCCAGTATGGCCCAGGGAAGCCACAAGGTGGAGCAGCCCTGGATTAGACGTATCAACAGGCACGTTCCATAGCACACGCAGCTCATACAAGGTGCCGTCTGGTTTACGTAGCGGTACCTGAGGCCGTTCCTGACCTTGGGGCTTATACTGACACGGAGGTGAGCCGGGTTGCTGTGCTCCTAGGCGTTACGCGTGTGGAGAAAGTGCAGCTGAAACCCTGAAGTAACTTGTGAATGAGAAGCTGACGGCAGGGATGCCGAGCTGACCGCGTGGAGTGGATGCAGGCTGTGCACGTGCCGTGGACGGAACGGTCTTGATGTTTAGAGAAGGGATCAGTGAAGAGATGAGTTCTAAACCAGGCTTTAAAGCCGGGCTGTCCAACCTTCTAGTTTCCCTGGGCCACATATGAAATTCACTCACACTAACCATAGCTGATGAACTACAAAACAAAAACCGGTCACAAAAATCTCATCATGTTTTAAGGAAGCTTATGAATTTGGCCGTATTCAAAGCTGTCTGGGCCGGCATGCGGCCCGCGGGCTGCGGGTTGGACAAGCTTGCTTTAAAGCAGGGGTCTCCAAACTTTTCAGCCCGCGGGCCACATTAACTATCAAACAGCAGTTTGGGGGCCGACTACACACTCAAGGTCCAAATAAAAAAGAATCAAAACATAGATGTTGTTTTAAATTATTTATTTAATATGATTTTATTCAGATAAAAAGGTCTCCACGGGCCGGATGCGGCCTGCGGGCCATAGTTTGGAGACCCCTGCAAAGGACTGAGAATCACCAAGGTGCCATAGTACGTGTGATGCATTCCTTCTTTTCCGGGTTCTAGTGTCTCGGGCAGTAACTCTTGGAACTGGGAAATACACAAAATCTAGACCATGGTTCCCATTCCCTGTTCTCTCAGTTGACCCTCAGATGATACTTGGCTACTGTGGAAGCAGAGGTTTTCCTGGGTGCGTGTTGCCTCATTCAGATTTCTGTGCCATGCGTCCCTCAGGTCGCTTCTTCTTCAGCCAGAATCAGCCAAATCAGGACGAAGCTGGGGAGCAGGTGGCCCGGCTCCAGGAAGAGAAGATGTATCAGTCCAGAGGGGAGGAGGATCTGGGTGCCATGGACGAAGATGAGGAAGCCCAGTTCCAGATCCTGATGGACAGACTGGGAGCCCAAAGGGTTCTGGAAGAGTAAGTGACCACAGCGACCTGGGGAATGGAGCCCAGCCTGGGAGCAACCTCCTTACCTGCCCCATTCAACCATGAACATGGGCTCAGCCCTCGGGGCCAGGCCCCCAGCTCCATGCTGCCATCTGCAGGATACTCCATACAGCCTGTCCTTGCAGCCACCTGTCCTGTGTCCCTTGAAGTGACCTGTCTGTGTGTCCCTTGTCTGTGCGTCACACTTTTCATGAGACTCACCCTGTCTTCTTGTCTCCCACTCTTCTCGCTTCCTACTGTACCTTTTAAGTACAGTCTTTGTCAACGGGGGTGCTCACACATCAGGGGGCTGTGTCAGCCGTAGAGGGTTTCTCGAGGGTGCCTAAGGCCTCACCATCAGCTTGGCAGCATTGCCACCTCCAATTGGAGCCAACCCAAAGCCTCCAGGGTTGCAGTGTGCCCCACACATGCCACTGCACATCACCCCACTGCTCATCACCCCACCGCAGCATGTTCCCAGCCAAGGTACTCTGTAGAAGTGTCTAGACCAGGGGTATTCAACCTGTGGCTTCCCCAGGCCTCAGTGGAAGAGTTGTCTTGGGCCACATATAAAATATACCAACACTAACAATAGCTGATGAGCTAAGAAAGGCTCGCAGAACATCTCATCATGTTTTAAGGATGTTGACGAATTTGTGATGGGCCGCATTCGAAGCTGCCCTGGGCCACATGCCGCCCACGGGTTGGACAAACTTGGTTTCTACATTGTATCCCTGAGTTAAACCAAACCTGTCAGTAAGCCGAGGTAGGAAATGAACCAGTTTTCATCAGCACCCCTACTTGGATAACCAGTAGCTCAGCTGGAAATTTTAGGTGAATGGAACTTAAAACAATGCCTCCACTCTCCCATTTGGTGTGGTGGTTTTTTTCAAAATGTGTTTTGGAATAAAAAGAGACACAGATCAAAGCCCGGATACTTGAAATGAAATGATAAAATAAAAGACGATAAAAAGCGATGGGATAGCCCCTGGAGACCAGACAGAGGCCTGAGAAGTGTGGACCCCGTTCTGCCCCCTTGTCCCACTGCCTGGCGCCTGCTCACTGCGGGGTCTCTAGGGCTGGGGCTGGGCCTGTGCTTCCTGAGGGGTGGGAGTGACCGAGTGATTACAGCTCAGGTGCCCAGAGCCAGGGAGGAGACGCGAGAGAGGCGAGGTCTGCCCACTGCAGGCTGGCCACACAAAGAGTCACTGCAGGCCGGCCACACAAAGAGTCGGTTGCTCTGTGGAATTTTCAGCATGCAAACAATTCGGTCACCAGGTGTTACCCTGAGGCCCACGTCACCTCAGGTCCACATGAGCTATCCTTCAGGAGCCAAGACCCTGGGGAAGGTTTCAGGGGTCGTCCACAAAGTTCAATATGCAGGAGATGGTGACCAGCAACTTCTATCCACATTGAAGTCGAACAAGAAGGGGGCTTAAGTTCCACTAAGATGGGTAGTTGTGTGTTGTCCTGGAGTCAGGGAGAGGGACAGAGTGACCTCCCAGACTCCATCCTAGCCCTGGATCCTGGATCCTTCCAGGAGTACCCTGGGTGTAGACTAGATATCTGCACTCCCAATTTTTTGGGGGTCTGATTGACTGAGTGACTGCAGCTCATGGGCCTGGCTTATTTTTCATTAAGGGTTGAAAGTCTTGTCTCTTCTCTAGACATCTGGGGGGAGGTGACGTGGCCATGGCTCAGCAGTTCAGTGAGCTATGGGAGAAGGTCTCCTCAGCACCTCTATCAGGAACCTGGCAGGTGTGAGCAGACACACCTGGACTAGCAAGATGGGTCTTGATTTTTATCATGTGTTTACCCCATGAGGGGAGCAACTTTCCAGAATGACAGGAGGGCCCTGGGGTGTCTCCCTGAGACCTTTTATCTCTGAAGTTCTGGTGCCGTCTCTGTTGTGCCTGCATAATAAGGTGGACAGACAGCACGTTCTGTGGGGGAACCGAGCTCAATATGGGAAACAAGGAGGCGCCTTACCTCCCTGTCTCTTGTTCCCAAAGGCCTTTATGTCATGCCGCTCAGTGCAAGGGTCTCAACAGATGATACTGTTGGATGAATGGGTAGATGGATGGATGGATAGGTGGGTGGGTGGATGGATGGATGGATGGGTGGGTGGGTGGGTGGGTGGGTGGATAGATGGATGGATGGGCTGAATAAGTAGATGGATGGATGGATGGATGGATGGATGGGTGATGGATAGGTGGATGGATGGATGGGTGGATGGATGGATGGGTGGGTGGATGGATTGTGGATAGATGGTAGATGGGGGATGGGGCGGGTGGATTGATGGATGGGTGGGTGAATGGATGAATGGCGGATGGGTGGGTGGGTGAGTGGATGGATGGATGTGTAGATAGATGGATGGTGGATGGGTAGGTGAGTAGATGGATGGATGGTGGATGGGTGGGTGGGTGGATGGGAGGATGGATGGATGTGTGGGTGGGTGGGTGATAGATGGATAAGTGAATGGGGGATGTAGATGAATTGGTGGTTGTTTGGATGGGATGCAGGAAGGGAAGGAAGGAGGAGGGACATTTAGATAGACGATGAAGTAAGTGACCAGAGGGAGATTTATTTCTCAGAGGGTAATATTCATGTTCCAGGCACATTACAAACATGGCATTACCAAGTTTCACTTCTGAGCAACGGTTCTCAAATATGGTGCTTGTTAGATAAGCCCAGAGGGTTTTATTCTTTGTCCTGAGGGTTTCTGGTTTTAGAATCAACTGGGGTACAGATCAGATTGTTCTCTGGCTCAGTGGGATCACTGGCTGTAGATACTGAGTCTCTCTAGAGAGGGGAGCAGGGCCCATGGCAGGTGCCCCCTCCCCACCCCTCCCTGCAGATCAGCGTGGGCCTTGGTCTCTGCTGCCATACGTGCACACGCGTGCCCAGTGTGTCTGTTTGCGGGGTTGGGGGTGCAGTTCTGGGCATGTCCCTCTGTCTGTCTCTGCAGGCTCCTTCCCTCCCGACTTTCTGTTTGTCTTTCAGACTTGCCCCTTCCCTTCCTTCGGCCTCTGTGTCGTTCTCAGTGCCACCAGGCCCCGGTGGGGTGCTGGGCCTTCTCTCTCATTCCCCACAGTGACAGTCGCTTTCTGTCATCAGTCAGATGGCACGTCTTTACCTCTCAGCTGTGAGGGACATCCTTCCTGGGGTGACAGGCTCGCTCTGGAGCTCCAAGGCACTTGTCCTCACAGGCCTGGGCTCCCGCCCTCCTGTGTTCTTCCGGGCACCTGTGACCTGTCGTTGGGAAAGACGGGCGAGCAGGAGCAGGTAAGGCGGCCGGCACGGAGTTGGCCTCCCGGCTGTCGCTGCCCAGCCGAGTGGTCTGAGCCCGCGTCCCCTCCGGGCGCCTGCTTCCTCCCTGTAAACGGCGATGGCAGCACCTGTCTCAGGGGTGAGCGCGAGTGCACACGGCAAGCGCTCGGGTCGTGCAGAACCTCGCCGCGCTCCTGCGCTGATGGATGCCCTCTGCCTCTCGCAGTGAGAGCGACGTCAAACAGCTGTGGCTCCAGCTGAAGAAGGACGAACCGCACTTGCTGTCCAACTTCGAGGACTTCCTGGCCAGAGTCTTCGCCCAGCTCCGCACAGCCCACGAGGAGAGGAACGAGCTGGAGTGCGCCCTGAGAAAGTGGGTACCCTCAGCGCGCTCTGTGCACGGCGTGGGGAGCGGGCGCGCCCGGAGCTCTGTCCTGGATGCTGTGACCGTGTGCGGGGCGGGGCCGGCCTGGAGCTGTCACTCCGCATACACGCACGGAGCATGCTGAAGCTCTCCTGCTAGGCCAGGCCCTAGACTAGATGCGTTACAGCCGCTGGTTCGTTTGCACTCTGTTCCTGTCGACGTTTGCAGATGAGGGAATTGTGGCCGAGCTGGGATTCAGAGGCCGGTAGACACGTTGAGAAACCCCTGGACCTGCCTGTGTTCAGGAAGGCCCTGGTGTAATGGACCTACCCCCCAATTTTGGACTGGCCCTCAGTCCACTGAACCCCGGCTCCTGGCTTCTCTCTCCCATCTGGTCTCGCATCTCTGCTCTTTGCCCCCAGGGCCTCTGCAGGTAACGGGTGATTTCTAAGACTCCTGGTTTGCCCAGAGGAGGCAGGGCCAGGCCAAGTGAACCCCATCACCTGAAGAGGGGGCTTAGGCATTGAATGGGAGTCAGCCTCGTCCCTGTGGTGACACCCACCTGCCCGTGGGGGTGCGCACGCTATTGGGGTGTTGGGCTCTCCAGAGCCATAGGATGCACTTTACAGTCGGGTGCCGAGCAGCGCGGCGTAACTAATACGTTATCCTGGAGGTGCCTTCCCCGGGGCCCCCCCACCGCTCGCATGTCAGCTACCGGGCGTGACCTTCCAGCACCATCTGGCAAATGAGCGCCTGTCCCAGAGAGGAGATGAGAGCGCAAGCCATTGCTGCTGGGTGTCCGGGCGGGGCCGGACCCACGTGTGCCTAGTCGCTCCCCTCCCACAAGCTCCCCCTCCATGCCAGGCTCCGAGTTACGTGAACAGAACACAGGGTCCTCATGTGAGAGGAGTTCACAGCCACCCCGGTGAGACAGAGCTAAGCCCCTGTACCGATCCTGCCGCACAACTCACCCGATCACCCCTGTGCGGCTGAAACTACACAGCGGTGCCCTGGGTGACAGCCACCTTGCTTCTTCCTCCTTCTCCAAACCGCACACCACGTTTCTGTCTCCCCCTGACCCCACGGACGGGCCTGGCCCCTGGGGGGCAGGGTGAATCTGACCTCCTGCCCCCAGCCCCCCAGGCTGGGCCACGCCCCTCGGGCTACAGTTCTGCTGCAGTGACTGAAGCAGCCCCCCTCCCCCATTTTGTCTGCCGGTTCACCCCCAGGTTCTGCCAGGTCGGACGACACCGCCCAGCCAAGTGCTTGGGGCAGGTTCTCCCCTCTGTTCACTGTGCAGAAGCGCAGAGAACCTCCCGTGTAGGAATTTGTACATCGGAACGCATCCTCCCTGGTTTCCTTTCCCTGAAACGAGGTCTTGGGCTCTGCAGATGCGGAAGCATTTAGACCTCCGGTTGCATTCCTGGCGGGTGTCACAGCCCCACCAGGGAGGGTCCCGGGCACTGGGTCTGGGCTGGGGGCTTGAAGTCTGCGTTTATAAAGCATTCTGGGTGGGTCCTGACTTTGGACCCGAGCTGGCATGTGCGGGGTGAGTTGATTGGGTTGAGGTTCCTGACCAGGATCGAACCCCCAGGCTGGGGGTGAGGAGGAGTTAGGCTGTGTCTCGGGGGTGCGTCGAGCTCTGGAGGGAAAAGTGCTTTCTAGATCAAAGGCCAGGCAGTCTGCTGGCCCCACTCAGGCCTCTGCTGCTCCGTAGCCTGCAGACGCCCTGTCCCTCATCACTAGGGACCACACTTGGCCTTGGCAGTTAGCAGAACTCCCCACACCCTCACGGACTCCGTTCCACGCTTGCAGGGTCTTCCCTTGTCCGGGGTCCCTTGGGAGCGGTAGGGACCCTTGCGTTGCAGCTTCTGCTCAGTCACTTAATGTGTGGAGTGATTTTCTTGGGCCCTAGGACACTGTCCAGGGCAGGGGACCATGTGTCGTCCAGCCTGACAGGCAGTCCCACCTGTAACACCCAGCACCCCGATATAAGCCTGAGAATGGCTGTCCCGAGGTGTGGGGCTTCGGGGGCCTGAGAACCTTTGGGAAGCTCATCATTTCCTCGGTGGGACAAGGTCCCTAAAACACCACCTGTGACAGGTGGCCCTGATGTGCCTGCCACCTGTGAAGGGCTTTCGCTGCCTGGTTCTCCAACGCTAACCTGCTGCAGAACGACCAGCGAATCTTGACTGACAGGTGGATGCCTGGGTCCCGCCCCCAGAGAGTCTAAACGGGTGTGTCTTCTGGGGGGGTCCGGGACTATGCATCTTGGTTCTGATGCGGGCAGACCACCGAGCGCCCACCTTTGAGAAATGCTGCTCTCGTTTATCCTTCCAGAATGTGTCAGGCTGCAAAAGGCATGTCTGGGGTGCTCTTCCGGGGTGTGATTTTGCTCCTGCTCAGAGGGTTCTCCGTGAGGGCAGGAGGTGGTGAGGCTAGCGCTTCATCGGGTCCCTGGGCTCTATGGTGCGCTGTCACCTGAGGCAGATGATCACACTGGCTCACGTCGCCCGAGAGCAAATGGAAACAGCCCGCTGGTGCTATGCAGGCCCCGTGGGCTTCACTGGTAAACCTGGCTCGGGAAAAACGGTGCGCTTTTGGAGGGTGGAATAAAGCCGCCAAGCTGGCTTACCGGTATACAAGACCACGGCATCTCATTAGGGACACACCCTCCGTCTTGAAAATTCCGTCGGCCACTTCATAGCCTTTGCGGGATTTTCTACAAAGTCTGGTTTTCCTTTCATTAAACTCTAATCATGGATGTGTGTGTGCATGAGAGAGGCAGACAGAGACAGAGAGAGACATACAATTAGTCCAGGGGAGACTGATTTCAGGGAAATAAGAAAACCCTAAGGAGTATTTTTCTAGTTACCGTAAGAGCTTCTCCTTGCTGTCGGGCGACTGCACCTCCCTAAGGAAGGCGGCAGGGGGCAGTGGTGAGCCAGAATCCCTCGTGGACCATTCTCACCTCAACCCCAGAGCTGGCTGAGAGCCTGAACTTGCTTCCATTTTTTCCTGATAGATAGCGGACTCCCTGGGACTGTTTTAGTCCAGACTCTTCACTCTGTGATCAGTGCATGTGGGGCAGGGGTGGGGGAGACAAGCGAAAGGTCGTCAGGACCCCTGTTTGACCTTGGCCTCCCCTGTCGTGACCTTGGCCCTCCCCCAGCCCTGCAGTTCCTGGCCTCAGACTTCAGGTGGAATTTGGGGCGCTGACAATCCTCAACACAGACATAGGGAGGTGTCAGTTTTAAGGCTTGGGGTGCTTGGGCAGTGTGTCATAAGGCCGGGAGTCAAGCCCTTGACCACCCCCTGCCTGGGAATCTGAATGCCCACAGATTGGCAGCTTCGCATGCAAAACAAA
Organism: Craseonycteris thonglongyai; assembly: GCA_004027555.1. Classification (NCBI taxonomy): domain Eukaryota; kingdom Metazoa; phylum Chordata; class Mammalia; order Chiroptera; family Craseonycteridae; genus Craseonycteris; species Craseonycteris thonglongyai. The sequence goes on along the minus strand of PVKE010000047.1, from coordinate 192,697 downwards.
GAAGGTGGGGCTACAGGAGCTTTGTAAGCTCAGCCTGTGATGGGCAGTTCTCCCTCTACCTCCCACCAGACCTTGCAAACAAGGGGACATGGATTAGGTCACTGCCTGCCCCCACGCAGACATGCAGTCAGCGTGATGACTCCCCAAGGCCAGCTGCCATTTTGGGGGGGTCTTCCCTGAGTTCGAGCCTTTGCAATTTATCTAAAATGTAGAGAAATGCCATTTGTTCCATCCCGGGTCAAGGCTACTTTATCACTGAGGGAAGCCGAAAGGTATTATACTTGCTTGCTGGAGTGATTTCAGCACACCCCTGCCTATAACCTGGAAGGTGGACCAGATGCCTTCCTGAAACCCTTCGCAATCTGACCGGATTTCGTTCCTACGTGAAGACAGGGGAGAGAGGAAACGGAGGGAAAAGGATTTTGAGCAGGCTGTGTTCTGGAGCAGGAAGTCCTGGCCCGTGTGTTATTAGCTGGAGGCCGAGCGGTACGGAGTATTCATGCTTTACTCTAGCGTGGTACCTTCACTCTGGGTGTGCAAAGCACTTTGTGAAGGTTAATTAATTTTCACAGTCCCCGTGGGAGGCTGGCAGGGTACATTATTGCTAACTACAGCTCACCTTCCAGCTTCCTGCAAATCATCTGTAAGCTTGTATTTCACGAGAACCGCTATTGCCCCAAGTCTCCTTCCTTCGCCCACGCGCACACAGGCACACGCACACCCTGACACGTACGCCCCCTCCTTTAGAGAGGGGGCGTCTGCCACAGTCAGACACCTGGGGTGACGTTCCCTCCTGTAAGTTGGACCTGAGCTTTCATCCTGTCTTTCAGTAGGACGTTCAGATCCATCACTGCCCCTATAGCAGCGGTCCCCAACCTTTTTGGCCCCGGGGACCGGTTTTGTGGAAGATGAGGGAGGGGGAAGGTGCTTCGCAAGTACAGTGCACAGTAGGGTTCACGGTTCTCCAACTCTGGGTCTAATAAACTCTGAGCCACTGCTAGCTGTCAGCAGGGGCGTTACAACCTAGATTGCTCTGGAATATGCGAGAAGAGCCATCCAGCCATCATGATGAGGTGGAAAGCAGGCGATCAACATCAGTGCTCATGACGGTTACTCTGACTGGCTCTTCACACATCTGTCCCTGGGTCCCCTAACGACTCCTGTCTCTTTCCTTCCCTTCTCTTTCGTCTCTCTTCTCTGTCTCCTCCGCCCCATGTAGCTCAAAATAACTAGACACAGATGGCGGAGGATGAGATAATTAGCGCTGTCCTGAAGGGGCAGGGGGAGCAGTGTTTGAGAATGACTCCTAGGAGACAGTTTTAATAGCTATGCCCACGTGTTATTAATTCATATCTCAGAGAGCTCTATTATAGATCACTGTGCTTGGGTTGGTCAATGTTTTTACCAGGGGCATGGGTAAGGGAGCTAAGGGGGAATATTTTGTAGTATTAAGTTCCACTCATAAAGAGGATACAACAGGTAGAAACTGTTATGCACCAAACAACTTAGCAGCAAAATACATAAGGCAGAAATTTTTGGAAAATCAAAGGAAATCTGATAAAAAAACAAGACCTTAGAAGAATTTTAGAAGACTTTAAGAAATCTGTCTCCTATTGGACTCATTAGTCAGGAAAAGGTACATAAAATATACACAGTATCTGAAGCCATCAGCCAGTCGGACTAATTTAAGAGATGAGCATAGTGCTATGTGCCCTACAGTAAAACACACTTTCTTCTCCTAGAACTTTAGTAAAATTGATGGTGTTTTGGGCTTATAAAGGAAAGGTTGATAGATTCCAAAAAGTAAATATTCTTTTATTACAATGCAATAAAACTGGAAACCAATAGTCTGCATGAGGGAGGGGAGTCCAAAAACACTGGAATTTATTTATAAAAAATTGTGTATTCATTCTTACATGTTTAAATGTCAGTCACCTTCACAGCCCTCTGTTGGATGCAGTACAGCTATCGAGACGCTGTTTCCACAGCTCAGAGCAGTGTTTGAACTCATCAATTATGATGCCTTTTAGTGCTTCTTTGTTTGTTTTTGTTTGTTTATTTGTTTCACCTTATTTGGCAAAATGTTTGCCTTTCAGGACTTTTTTTTTTTTTAATATCTGGAGGAACAAAAAAACATCGCTCAGGTTGAGATCAGGTGACTAGGGAGGGTGGGGCACGGGGGTCCCACCATTTATGGTCAAAAACTGCTGAGCACTCAGCGCGGGGTGGGCAGGTGCATTGTCACGCTGCACATTGTTCGTGTCAATCACCCGAAATGGGCAAATGTGTTGAAAGAGTCTCCAAAAACATTCACTGAAGCTGCACGCAGCCTCTCACAACCACGCCAGCTGGTGCACGGATGCAGATGAGCTCCTAGAACCTCACCCAGTGGGGAAGCCAGCCCTACAAGGGGCCTGCCCTCCAGAAAATCATTCCAGTTTTTTGGGGAGGGCCTCCCCTCATATATTTTAGAAGACATTCTTCTAAATAACTCTCAAACAAAAGAAGTGATCAAAACCAACATAGATCATTTAGCTTACATTATGATTGAAAATTTAAAATATCAACAAAACTTGGAAGGTCATTGAATACATGGAGCTACCAGTTGGGATCCAGGACAGCTCAGCGGGTTAAGCTCTTGCTTTGCAGCCCCGGGGAGTGAGGTTCAAATCCTGGCTCCAGCCCATGTGGACCCACATGCTGTACCGGGTGAGCTTCCTATGCAGGAGGCCCCCAGCCTGGCTCCCACCCTGCAAGGCCCCCCACCCACCTGTGTGAAACAAAACCATGTCGAAAAACTGATGAAGTTCAACTATGGAGACTGCTCTGGGCCCTCCCCCTTCTCTCTGGCTCTCTCTGTCTCTTGTCAAAAACAATAAAATAAATCTTAAAAAAAAAAAAAAAAGATAGTGACAGGCTCAAAAGATGGAGTGAGTCTAACAGGAAATCTTAAATAGATTGGCATTTGCAACCACGCCCAAACCCCAAGCCCAACGGCAGAAGTGCAAAGTGGGAGTGAGAGGATTCTGCAGCAGCATCCTTAAAACAAAAACCATCCCACGGCCACAAAGTTTAGAGGTTCTAATTGGCACACAGGCTCACCGTTCATCAACTGTGATGTAGCTGCCAAGGAAAATTATGCGGCCTTAGGTGGCATGAATAAATATGCAGCTCCTAGAACAAGCGAGGTAATTGTCCAGCTCTCATCTGCACGGATCAGACCTCATACACAAGGCATTCATTTTGGTGCTTCATGGTTTGAGAAAGCTAAATTAGAGCCCATTCAGAGAGGAGTAAGAGAAGTATAAAGGAACGACTAAAGATAAAAAAACAGAACTCCAAGTGGGATATGGTTACAGCAAGCGGGAAGGCATAGCCTGAACCCAAGACCTCTCGTTAGAGTCTCCATGTTGTTTAAAATATATGAAAGGTTTTCATGCAGAGGAGGGATAAGGCCCTAGGAAGACATACTTCTATGAAACAGAATATTCCAAAGATGGAGGAGCTGCTTAGAGACCCAGCAACTTTCCTCTCCCTGAAGGAGTTCTAACCCAGTTTGGTTAAACACTCAGTGGGGATATTGGAGCAAGGAATTCACTACTGGGAAGGTAGGTGGATGAATCCGACAGACCCTCCAATCCTGTAATTCTTCCATTCCCCTGGGCTCTGCTCCTCCTCCAGTATATGGCCCCTGGCCTTCTGAGTTTGGTAGCCAAAGTCTTAACTTGAATTCTTACAGACTTTTCAGCCTTAACATCTTGAGCATGGGTCCTGTGGATGATACAGACTCGAGTGTTTATAACCTGGTTGAGGCGGCATAAACCCAAATGAAACAGTCGTTCAGGACTTTAAGATTCAATGTCACATAAGGACACGGTGCCCTAAGTGTTCAGAGACGGGGGTCAGGGAGGGGTGGAACAAATCGATGGGGACATGTTCACCATGAGGATGTCCGCGTCTGTGTGGACGTGTGCATTGGGCAGTAAACGGGGTTCTCAGAAGCTGGGCAACACAAATGTGTGTGCTAACCAAGTGTACGTAACCGGTTGCTGCTTTCCTTCCACAGCAGGGGATGGCGTGCCGGCTGGAACACCCCACACCGTGTTTTCCTTGTGTCCCGCCCCCTCTGCTCTCATAGCCTCTGCAGTGTGCCCCGCACACGCACACACATGCACACACGAGCTGCAGGCTCTGCAGCTCCTGCCCTCCCACGGCCGCGTATGGAGCACACGGGTCTGACAGCAGTTTTTATCGACTAAGCTTTCTGTTCTTTGTCTTCCCATGGCCTCTGACCCTCTCCAAACCCAGCAGCCCGTTGATCCTGGAAACAAACACCTGCCTCTCCTGCTTCCTGCTTCCTGGTCATGACGACCATAATAAAGACTCCCTACGTTTATCTAGGGCTGGGTGGTGCCCCATGCCTGCCACATCCCTTCTCTTTGTCATTCCTCGTGACAATGCTGAGAACGCGGGGCAGGGGCCACCCTGGGATCTGGGGTCAGAGCCCTTGCCTTGCCCAAGGTCACACAGAGGAAATAAGCTGGTTCTGGGATCAGAACTCAGGGCTCCGACTCCTGAGCTGGCTTAGTGTTATGAACGGGGGGTGACTAGCACCTTAATGTTCCCCCTTCCTGAGGCTCCTGTGTCTGATCCAAGTTGGTCAGGAGTCAAGGCTCATCCTCTGAAGTCCTTCAGGCCTGGCATGATCCCGGCACATTTCCAAAGGCTTGGTTCCCTGTCTGATGAGTCAGGTTGGGCCCAGCAGCTCTGATGTCCGGGACCGCGGCTTTGTGAGTGAGCTGCGCGTCCGCACCTCTCGGGCGACCTCCACCTTCCCTCCTTTGTTTGTTTGTTTTAGCAGTTTGCAAAATTACTTCATGACTAGCATGCAGACCTGTGAGCACACAAAATACAGAGCTTATTAATTTAATCAAATAAAACTTAGAGCAAAGTTAATGTAACACAGTTAACGAGAGTATGGAATTAAAGCCCCACGTAGTTTTTAGGCATAAATGGTCAACAGCTTATATGAATGACTGTAATTAGGATTGCTTTAAAAGAGCCAAATGTCTCTTTTGTTTGTTTGTTTGCTTGGTTTTTTGACAGAGATAGACAGACAGACAGAGAGAGAAGGGGGAGGGCCCAGAGCAGTCGCCATAGTTGTACGTCATCAGTTTTCAATATAGTTTCACTCCACAGGTGGGCGGGGGGTGGGGGACTGCACAGGGCAGGAACGGGGCTGGGGGCCTCCCTCATGGGAGACACACCCCAGTTCAGCATATGGGTCCCCACCAGCCAGGGTCAGGATTCAATCCTTGGACCCCGGGGGCTGCAAAGCGAGCGCTCAACCACTGAGCCATCCCGGCTTCCCCACAAATGCCTTTTTAAGTTGCTCTCGTCTTACTCTACTGGTTCCCCAGTGTTTGTATAGTTGGACTCTATGCATAGTTTTTTCCTGACACCATTTGCCATCTAACCTCTGTGAGCACAGGAAGATCATTCCTTCCGGAAAGTTCTTTCAAACTGTATTCAGCTCTCTCCCAGACGTGTGTCTCTATGTAACGCAGGTGCCTTTTTGCTCTTTATGTCTCTCCAAGACTTCCTTCTCATTGTTATGGGTTGGCTAAGAGCAGAAGCCACTATCCCAAACATCTGTCATGGCCCAAGTGCAATTGCTTACTCTTAGCCAAAACGGCCTTTGTTACACCAGGGCTGTGAACCGCAACAGCAGACACAGGTCGTGTGTTGTGGAGAGCTGTCCCCTTCCGCTGGGCACATCCCGGGGCCATCGTTGTCCTCACTCAAAGTTAGGTTTCTGATCCTGGGGATCCAGCTAAGAAAGGGAATTCAGAGGCTGGCACTCTGCTGAGTGACCTTGACCGTGGAAGCCAACACCAGTCCTTTGGGTCAATCTGGTGGTTTCTGTAGAGTTGGAAGGCGCTGGTCAGAATGGCTTTTTAGTCATTGTCCAGCCTGTGGGCGTGGTGTAAATGTCCCCACATAGGTAGCAAGCGAGGAAGGGGCAATAGGGTACTGTGGGACAGCTTCAGGCAGCAGGGACAGCTGGCACTGAATCAGAGTCGCAGTAGACATAGGGACCCAGGGAGGTAGGGGTTAAAATGATGGAAGGCTCATGGAAATAAATCTATTCCCATCCTTGACGTTTTCTTTAGAAATCTCCCCAGTACCTCTTAGAACTGAGAACCAGGGCTATTTCCTCACTTGATTTTGTTAAGGTTTATTTTATTGCCTGAGAGAAGTGAGAGAGAGAGAGAGAGAAGGGGAAGGGCCCAGAGCAGTCTCCAGTTGTACATCATTGGTTGTGACATGGTTTCATTGCACACAGGTGGATGTGGGACCACATGGGGGCGGGAACTGAATTGGGGGCCTCTTGCATGGGAGATGAGAACCTTCACTGCCATCCCAGCGGTTACCAGTTGCATCACAGCTCAGCATGTGGGTTTGCACGGGCCAGGCCCGGAATCGAACCCCGGACCTCACGGTTACAAGGCAAGCACTCAACCTGCTGAGCTCTCCAGTGTCCCCTCCGCTGTTCTTAAAGACTCCTTGCATAAAGGGCAGAGGGGCTCACCATCATTTGAGTTTAGAATGGCAAGTGCCAACATTGGCAGGATATGTGTGTGTTCCGTGTTCAGAAGACCATGAAAGCCGTGACGTCAGCCTGTCCCCTGGAGTCTCTTTCACAGGAGGGGAGGGGGAGGGGGAGGGGGAGGAGGACGGCAGTTCGGAGACAAGGTATAATCGGTCCCCTGGGAACGGGAACACTTTGGTGTAGTAACTTCTGTCTCCCTTCACAGGCTATTACGTGGTCCTTCCTGTTTGAACTTGGGGTGGGGGTGGGTGGGGCAGCATTTGAAGGAGCCCCTGGTACTGGGAGAGAAGGAGGAACAACCCCAGGGTGACCTACACGCCTTGGCCCCCCGCCGCCTTGTCTTCTGGGTGCAGGAACTTCCCTCCTGTCCTGTGGAGCTCTTGGGACTAGGATGCTGACACTGGGGATGAGCAGGTCTCATTGTCACACTTCTCGGGTTGCCTGCTGTGGGCCCTCCCTGGAGGGCGCGAGCCGCTGGGCAGGGGCTCCTCTCCTTCGCAGGGGGTGTGATGGTGGCGGGCGTCACTACCATGTCGTGATCTTTTGAGGTCTTAGGAGAAACGGAGGTCACCCAAAAGTAAGAATGCCGTCTTAGGACAGCTCGCTGATGGTGCCCATTCTGGCTGCGCTGACATAGCCAGGCAGAGAGAACGTGTCCTGAGTGGGAACGAGATGAGCCAAGAAGGCCCCCAGGAAGCGAGCTCACATGACTGACACCATCTAGAACCAAGTCAGTGAGCCAGAGGGAGGGCGAGTGTAGCAGAGGCCGGGCGTGGTGATCAAATAAAGCAGGGACCCCGGTGGAGCCAGGGGCCTTCCCTGGGGAGTGATGGCCCCCGACACAGGAGCAGGAGAGGGTCCAGGGGCCTCTGAGGACTTGGCTCACCTCACCGGCAAGCTCCAGGACTTGCTTCTGGGGAGTGATGGGACATCAGCGTCCACGTCGTCAGACTCTGCTTTTGCCATCTCTGCAGGAAAATCGCTGCTTATGACGAGGAAATCCGGCAGCTCTATGAGGAGATGGAGCAGCAAATCAAAAGTGAGAAGGAGCATTTTCTCCTGAAAGTAAGAGCCCCCGCCCGGGCCTGGGGGGAGGTGGCTGGCTCTGCCCCCCTGCCGCATGTCCCCTCAGGCACGGTATGTGATGTGCTGGCGTATTGTCACTGACTGTGGTCTGTCTGCAGCCACGCACACGTGAGCTCCACAAGAGCTGAACTTTATCTTTCCCACACTGATGGCGCCTCAGCCCCTTGACAGTGCCTGGGGCATGGTCGGTGCTCAACCACTGTTTGTGGAATGAATGGACCGAGGAACCACTAAGTGAACAAAAGCGTGAAGGCGCAGGCTTGTTACTGCCTCCTGCCGATGGGGTCTGGCCCTGGCTGGTCCTTAGATCTGTCTACACGGCACGTCCACCCAGGTGCACCGGCTGGTCCACTCGGTGCCCAGAAGTTCCCCTCGGGGGACTGACATTAGAGCCGGACAGCCCACCGTCTCCCTTTAGACACCTAGAAAATGTAATGCCCAAGACCAATCCAATCCCACCCTCCTCAGACGGCATGGGAGAAAGTCCGGAATTCGCAGCTCTGGTCCTGAGTCTGGCTCCTAGCCACCTACCAAGCCCTGCGGCTTGTCTCGGGCGGTCAGCACTGCTGAAATGTCCTTCCCCATGCTACGATGGAACAGATCCATAAGGCGAAGTACGGGGAACTCCTTACTCTCCATCTCTGGAATATCTGCTTGCGCCAGCAGAAAAGACTTTGATCTTGAACGGTGGTCTCGGTTTGTGCTGCTCTTACAAAAATGCTATGAGCTGAGCGGCTCACAGACAACACATTGATTTGTCACCATCCTGGAGGCTAGAGGTCCCAGGTCAGGATGCCGTCTGGTGAGGGCCCTCGGCCCGACTGCAGACAGCCGACTTCCCCTCGTACCCTCGCATGGCAGGAGGCCAAGCAAGCTCTCTGGGACGGCTTTTGTGAGGGCGCTAATCACCCTCAGGGCCCCATCTTCTCACATCACCCCCTCCGGGGTTAGGTTTCGGCATACAGATTTGGGGGGACATAACAGAGAGACCACATCATCCCCTGCCACTCAGCACTTCTTTTATACTTCATTGATGTTGAAACTCAATATTATATTAATTTCAGGTGTACAGTGTAGCGATTAGACATCTATATCGTTTGAGAAGTGATCCCCCGACTAGTCTAGTACCCACCTGGCCCTATACGTAGTTGTCACCATGTCATTGACTATAATCTCTGTTCTTTACATTCCTGTGACTCTTTATAACCACCAATCTGTACTTCCTAATCCCTTCATCTTTTTCACCCAGCCCCCCCAGCCCCCATCCCATCTATCACCCCAATTAATCAACTATCCATCTGACACCATGAATTCATGGCTATTACAATATTAGCTATATTCCTTGTTCTATACCCTGCGTCCCCATAACTACTTTATCTTCTAAATTGCTGATTGGATCCTCCGCGTCCTCTAATCTGCTGTTGATTCTCTCTAATGTATTCTTCAATTTAGTTATTGTGTTCCTTTTTTCCGACGGATTCTTTTTTATATTTTGTCTCCATTTCTATGTTTTCTATCTCCTTGTTGAAGTTCTCCCTGAGATCACCGAGCATCCTCATAACCAGTGCTTGGAACTCTGCATCCAGTACCTTGCTTCTCTCCATTTTGTTTCACTCTTTTTCTGGAACTTTGTTCTGTTCTTTCATTTGGGACACGTTTCTTTGTCTCCCCATGTTGGCCACCTCCCTGTGTTGGTTTCTGTGTGTTAGGTAGGGCTGCTATGCTTTCGGTCTCAGTAGAGTAGCCTCATGTAGTAGGGGGTCCTGGGGGCTCCAGGTGTGTCCCTTGTGGGGTTGTGTGCGCTCCTGTTGTAGTTGAACCTTGGTTGCTGTGTGCACATCAGTGGGAGGGACTGACCCTCAGGCTGATGGGCTGTGAGGACTGACTGTGTCTACAGTGGAGGAGCCGTGTGCAGGGGCTGGACCTGTGGAGCAGGATTCCTTTAGGGGCACTCTGGTGCCGCCCAGTCTGCCCTTGGGGTGTGCCGTCTCTGGAGGTGGTCAGGTGATGCTCCAGCAGGGTTTGAAGCTGCCCACCAGGCGTGCCACATCGGGGCCTTATGAAAGGGGACCCCTGCAGGCCACGTTCAGCCGGGATCACTGGCATGAGCCACAAAGCAATCCGGAGAGGGCCCCGCCCACGGGGCTTGGAGGCGCCTTGAGGAGCCAAGCCTTAAACGGAGGCCGCTGCTGCAGTTGCTGGGCTTGGGGCGGCTCAGCCAACTGCACAGGCTGCTCCTGAGTCCAGAGGGACGGGTGGGTGGGCCTCACTATGGAGCAGGTTCAAGGCGGGAACAGAATCTCTGTCCCAGGCACGTTCAGACGTCACGCGTGTCTCTCTGTGGCTTGGCAGGACACGGAGCGGTTCCAGGCCCGCAGTCAGGAGCTGGAGCAGCAGCTGTCGTCTAAGGAGCAGGAACTGGAGCAGTTGGCGCAGAAGCAGAAGCGGGTGGGTACGCCCTTGTCCGTGACCTCCCACTCCGGCCCCCACGCCGCCCTCTCCTCGGGCTCCTGCACACGTTCCCTGCCTTCCACTTAAGGGCTTTTTCCTATTTAATCTGAGAAAAACAGGTTAGCTGTGCAAAGAGAGCCTTTGACATCGCAGATGAGTCCAAGATACGGCCTTTCCTTCTCCGTTGACCTTGAAGTGTTGCTAAGCATTGTGCCCTGAGGTATCTGCAGACACCACCGAGTAAGGATGCCCAGGAGCCACCCCAGTGGCAACACGCTTATTTGTCACCTGCATCCCGAATGACAGGAGAGGGACATGCTGAGGGACAAGGGACGTGGTCGCTGGCACTTTGGGAGAGGCAGCAGATGGTGCCACTTCCCCCGATGGGATTCATCAGCCTCCTTTTGTGACTGTCCCATCATCCCCCAGGGGGGATACAGACACCACGTGCTCACAGGATGCACCTGCACTCCCCACAAGCAGGCTGGGTTGTGCCCTGCGGGCCAGTGTCCACCCACCATGGCTGGGAGCACCCAGGACAATCGGTGACCTAGGCAGACCTCCCACGCACGGTCCCCTCCTCACAGCAAGGGCTCGTGGGGGACAGAGGCCCAGGTGTCACCCGTCCTATTTTGTTTTGTCTCGTGCTGGAAGGAATCCAACCCCGGGCACGTTGCATCCCTTTGGATAGAGGAGGCTGTTTTCAGCATCACATTTGCATGGGGTTGAAGAGGCCCCTGCTAAGGCTGCGGCCACCCAGGTCTTTGCGTTCTGGGTTCCTCCTTGTGCAGCGAGACGATCTCAGCTCCGGGAGTGGCCCGCAGCCGTCCTATCCGCCTCCCCGGTCAGACCTGCCTTCCCTCCTCTTCCTCCTCACGGATGTAGTCAGTCCTCACCGCGTTCATCCCTCACACGAGTGGCTGCCGCTCGAATGCAGTCCCTGCACGCTTCCTGGGACACAGGAGCCCCGGGCGTCACACACAATTCCTCCTTGTTGCTCCCGCCTCCCCTACTGGCCACGTTCATGAACGCAGCTGGGTGATGTGTTGGCCTGGTTCTCGCTTTCTTCTCAGTGAGAGGCCGGGAGGCTCAGCAGAGCATCGCCACCCACCAAGAAAAGCCACAGCTGTACACATGCGGGCGCTTCGCTGCCTTAGGGACGTGAGAAATGGGATGTGTTTGGTGTGACCTGGTTTTGTTGTTGTTGTTGTTTGTAGCAATTTTCTATGACAGTTCAGGGTTGCTGGCTACCCTACCCATGTTCTCTCGGTGAAAGGAACTGGACTTGCTTAGCTGAGAGAAGGACAGGTAGTAAATTGATCTGCTCTCAGCATTCAGTGGAGAGGTTCTCATCTCCACTGATGAACAAGGGGAAGAGACTGGCTGAAACGACAGTAGGAGGGATTCAGGGTAGAATCTCAAGGCCGTTGATGAGGTGATGACGATCGTCCTCATCGGGGTGAGAGACGTGGACGGAGGTGGAAGTGCCCTTCCTAGTAGCCTCGTAGAGACAGCAGAGAGACGGGAGGTGGCTCTGGGAGCTTCTCCTGCCTCCGGTCGTGTGAACACAGGAGCAGGACAGAGCGGACTGAGGCCTGAGGGCCATGAGGGGGAGTGGTGACCGCACGGGCCCGGCCCACCACGTGGAGAAGCTCAGGGAGGCGGGGCAGGCCAGCCTGACCGCAGTCCGCCCCCCATCCCCCCGCAGCTGGAAGGCCAGTACACGGCCCTGCATAACGACAAGCATGAGACCAAGGCCGAGAACGCCAAGCTGAAGCTCAGCAACCGGGAGCTGGCGCGGGAGCTGGAGCGCACGGCCGGGGAGCTGCGGGAGGCCCAGCACCAGATGCAGAGCCTCCAGCAAGAAGCCCGCAAACTGCAGCAGGACAAGGAGATGTGAGTCCCGCACCCGGCCCCGCACGCCCTGTCCCGCTATGAGACCCTGTGTCTTCGCCTACAGGATAGGGGTTGAGGCTCCCTGCTCCCTGAGATCGCATCTAGGCTTCCGGCGTAGCTGGCTAACCTGGGAGACCAAGGTGGACAAGAGTGACCCCCATAACCTTCTGCGGCTGCCCTATAATTGCACGGGGCCTGTGACAGGGCCCCGGAATCTTCGTGCCGGCTCAGCCCCGTTTTTTCCCACTGGCGTTTCTCGGTGTGGGGCTGTGGGTGGGGAGACCCCACAGCTCTCGGGGCCTGGATTGCTGGCGGATGGCTTTTGGTGTCCAGCAGCAAAGGGTCCCCCGAGAAGAATCGAGGGTCTGCCCGCTCCGCTGGAGACGTAGCTGGGGAGTGTCAGCGTTTATCTTGTCCTGGGACTGTCAGGCCTTGAGAACAAATGCACTCCAGGGCCAGGGAGAGGGATCCCACTTGTTTATTTGTTCACTCACTTATCCGTATCTCCCTGTACTTACTGTTTGGCAGATATTTTTTGCATCCTGCTCTGTGCCAGGTACTGTACTGGGCATTCAGCATTATCTCACTTAGGTTGGTAATTTGACGTTGTTGCCTATGAACTTCTCAGCCTCTGGTACTCTGTTTGATTTTGTTTTGTTTTTTTAATTGTTTGAGAGAAGGTGAGAGAGAAAGAAAGTGAGAGAGAAGGGGGCAGGCCAGAGCTGTCTCCATGGTTGTGCATCATTAGCAGTGACATGGTTTCATTCCACACAGGTGGACGTGGGGCCACACAGGGCGGGAACCGAACCAAGGGCCTCCCGCATGGGAGGTGAGAACCTTTACTGCCGTCCTGGCGGTTACCAGTTGTGCCGCTGTTCAGCACATGGGCTTTGAATCGAACCCCAGACCTCACAATTGCAAGGCAAGTGCTCAACCACTGAGCTCTCCCGGCCTCCTCAGCATCCGGTACTCTCATGATCAACTCAAATCTGCAGATGAGAAATCTGAGGTTCAGAGGTTTCCAGCAACTGTCCCAAGACACTTGGCACGAGACACATCCTGCTGACCCCTCCCAGTCAATACTGAGCCAGCCAGAAGGTATGATCACAGAATATGACTGGCCCTCATTCACTGACTCAGTGGGTCCTACACACATTCAGTCCTCTGTCCTTCCAGTCTGCAAAATGCAGTCATATGCCTGGTCCTGTGCTAGGTACAATGGGGAGTCTCAGAAAGGGTAGCCTTACTTCCCAAGGTTGATCTTATCTACCAAGGGTGCCAAAAAAAAACAAAATGGATACACATTGTGCGAGATGTTATCTGTATGGTTATGCTTTTCAAAGTTGAACTGAACTCTGGTAGCAATGTGTCGTATGATGTTTGCTCAGAAGGTGATGTTAAATGAATGTTAGCATCACCACGCGACAAGCAGGACTGTCAAGGAAAATGGCAGAAGCACGGTTGTCATTCAAGGAGCACAAGACCCTGTTGGAGGGGTGTTTGAAATTCAAGAACGTCATAGAAGTACAACAATGGAGGCATGAGTATGAACCTCCAAGATGCCTGGCAATTGCTCATATTCATGAGTTTGAGACCCACGGTCAATTAAAACAGCATGTGCAGCGACACAAGTGGGCACTGGGGTCAGCGTAGCTCATGCAGGTGTTCAGTGTCATCAGAAGGGTCTGGATGCTGGTGGTCACCACTTTCAGCACCTATTGTCATGGCAGAAGTCACCTGTGGCTTGTATTCGCCTTTTGTTATTGGTCTATATTGAGTATTACAATTTTCATACAGTTTTTTCTTTCTTAAAATGTGTATACACGTTTTGGGGGGCACCCTCTGTATATGTGAACAGTCCTGGTTCAAAAGGAAAAGCTGTCACCTTAGTCCATCAGCCTAAATCAACTCGTCCAGCTGTCTGTTCCGGAGCATTGTCCTGGCCCCTGGGAGACTGATTGCCTACGGTGAGAGGGAGGTATGTGGGCATGTAAAGTGTTACCCTAGTCAGATAGCCCGGTTTCAAAACCAAAACAGAATATATACATATACACCCGCAAGGAGCTGACTTAAAGCCTCATAAAACCCGTCCATTCTAATTCACGGATGACCGGCGACAGGAGCAGCATTAGTCCCTGCTCATGGTGGGCAGGCCGGCAAGGCACAGACGTTTAACTTCACAAACAGAATGGGGGACTCGGGCGCTTCCTGTTCAGTCCAGTGCTAACAGCAGCGAGCATCTGCTGGCCCGGGCGTGAGCACTGCTCGGGGAAATGGGCAGCCAGCGGGCGCCCACTGGGGAGCGAGGCGATCTTCCTGCAGTCTTGTCTTAACCAGCCCAGCCAGGGATGCAGCCACTCCGGAGGGCGGGGGTTGACAAGGAGGGAAGGCAGGTGAGGAGGAAGACACGGATGAGCCTTCATGGCTTTGGCACTGTCCTTTACATCCAGTGTCCTGGTCCCCAGAGAATGTGTCCTGTCCAGGGGGGTCAGGAGAGAAGGTCAGGAGAGTCTGGGCTTGTTTTCTGTAGAACAGAATCCCAGACCAACAGGACTGTTCGTACCTTCATGCTCTGACCCATCTCTTCATTTTATAAAGGAAGAAACCAAGGTTCAGAGAGGCATAGTGACCAGCCCAAAGCAGCACAGTGAATTAGTGCCAGAGAACCGAGATGGAGCCTCGTTCTTCTTCCCACGGTATCTTGCTGCCTGATGCTGCCTTGGGGCAGCTGGGAGAGGAAAGGTGAGGCTCGTTGTTTATCATGTAGAACTCTGAAGGGGCAACCTTAAGTTTCCTCTTCTGGGAAGATGCTGGAAGGAGAACTAGATTGTAAGATAAGATAAAGAGAGGACAATGGGGGATGCTGGGAGAGCTCAGCAGGGTGAGCGCTGGCCTTGCAACCCCGAGGTCCAAAGACCGATTCCCGGTCCACCCCGTGCAAACCCATGTGCTGAACGGCGACGCAACTGGTCACCACTGGGATAGCAGTGAAGGTTCTCACCTCCCACGCGAGAGACCCCAGTTTGGTCCCCATCCCACGTGACCCCACATCCACCTGTGTGGAATGAAATCACGTCACAACCAATGATATACAAATATGGAGATAGCTCTGGGCCCTCCCCCTTTTTTCTCTCTCTCTGTCCTTTGCTCAAACAATAAAATAAATCTTAAAAAAAATGAAAGAAAGAAAGGACAATCAAGCAGGTGACGTAATATAGGTCAGCTGAAAAGAGTACCTCTGTTTTTGTTGTTCAACGACTTGTGCTTTGGGAAGATCATTGATGACAAGGCACAAAATTTAAACAGCACAGAAAGATATATCCTCAAAAAGATGTTTGCTCCCCACCCCATCACTCCCTGGCCTCCAGTCACCCCAGGGCCACCTGTTATGGTTTCTTGAGGATCCTGACAGAGTATTCTATGAATATGCAAGCACATGCTTGCATGCACACACATGTACTTGCACATGCACACACACACTCCATTTTCATTTACCAAACAATAGCACACTGTTCCCCGTGTCCCTGCATTTTCCCCTGGACACTGTATTTTGGAGCATGGTGCTTACCCGTCTCTGAAAATCAGAGCCAACAGCGGTTCCCTGCAGGCAAAGCCAATCACCTCTCACCAGCCACGCTGGTGAAAAACGGTGCGTTTTTCCTGTGTTAACCAGACACAGCGGTTTAGAATGTCTAGGTTAGAAGGACTTTAAAAGGTCATTTCACCTACTAGCCAACTGTTGTTGTTTTTTCAGAAATGCTTTTCTTTTTGTTAACATAAAAAACAATCTGAGTGAGAGACAGAGTGTGTGTGTGTGTGTGTGTGTGTGTGTGTACAGATGGCCCTTGAGCAATGCAGGCCTGTTTAGCACCTATAAGTGAATCTGAACAGTTCACACTGCATTCTTGTCAGCTGTATTTTCTATTCCTGTTGCCAGAATCTGTTAAGGGGAGGGCCAATGTAAGTTATGCAGATCTTCAATTGCATGGGGGTTGTTGCCTCCACCCCCTGCATTGTTCAAGGGTCGTCTGTCTGTCTGTCTGTCTATCTATCTATCATCTATTCATCCATTCATCATGTATCTGTGTATCTATCCATGTCTATCATCCATCCATCCATCCATCATGTATCTGTGTGTCTATCCATCATCCATCCATCATGTATCTGTGTATCTAAGTATCTATTCATCTATTTATCATCCATCCATCCATCATCCATCCATCACCTATCCATCATGCACCTGTGTATCTATGTATCTATCCATCTATCTATCATCCATTCATCCATTCATCTATCCATCCATCCATCCATCCATCATGTATCTGTGTATTTATGTATCTATTCATCTATCTATCATCCATCATCCATCATCTATCATCCATCCATCTATCATCCATCATCTATCATCTCCATCCAACTGGATGTACATTTATCAGAAAAGGGGACATATGTGCACTTGCATCGATATGTACTGTACACTTGTGTGATAAGTGTGTTTCTATAGCTCCAAGCCACAGCCGTGCTATGAGAACCTGGAACGCTGTGTTTTGTAGGCATTAGGCCCTCAGTGCCCTTGTGGGAACCTAGACCTTGGATCTCCAATGAGTGACTGTGCTCAGCAGGTAGCACCGTCTGCTCCCGGGGGCCCCCAGAGAGCAGCAGGGCCAGGCTGGGGTCGGGGACAATGCAGGGCAGGGCAGCCTTGGCCCTCAGGATGCAGGGGCAGCCAACAAGCAGCTCAGAGTTCTGCGGCTTAGAGCAGAATCCTAGGCAGGGGGTTGGGGCTCCTGTTTGGATCAAGGGAAATGCATTGTTTTCCCTCAAGTAGAAACTCAACATAATTGGCAATAAAATGTCAGGAGCTTGCAACTCAGCAGGAGCCAGGGAAGTTTTGTGGCTTCATTAGGATTGTTTGAGGTGAACTTGGAATTTGAGTCAATCTGTTACTGCCGTAAATTGACTTTATAATTATTCTACAAAGGGGGGGAAAACCCCACCCCAGATCCTTCTTTGGGACCCGGGTTATTGCCAGCTTGGCATGAGTCCTAGGGACCCGGCAAGCCGTGCCGTCCTCCCCAGCTCAGTAAGGACATTGATGAGCTGGCAGGGGGTGACTGTCCGTGCCCAGCCCAGGACGTGCACAGCCCAGTGCCGGGACGGCCTGTAGAAATGATGCATCTATCAGGCTGTGAGATGCTCCCTACGCTGAAACCGTGCTGTGGTTTGGAAACGTGGAACTCTGGACACAGGGGTAAACCGTGGTGCAGAGGACAGAGGGCAGGGCGGAGGCAAAATTGTGAAGTGAAGCAGGGTTGATTTTCCAATGTCACCCAATTCTGCTTTTTTCCCCTTTTCCTTGAGAGGTGCTGAATGCTTCCCTAACTTACCCCTCTCTCCCTTCCTCCCTCCATTCCTCCATTCCTCCCTCCCTCTCTCCTTCCATTTCTCCATTCCTCCCTCCCTCCTGCTCTCCCTCCACCCTGCTCCCTTCTGCGCTTCCTCATTCCCTTCTTCCCGCTGCCCATTGCCTGCGGCCGGCATCCTGGTGAGGATGCAGATGCACAGAACTGGCCACGGCCCCTGCCTCGCTAGGTTGCTCCCCACCGGCACCCCTCACGTAGCTCCGGCTTCTCTCCCCCTTCCTCAAAACTGCTGACACGGTGGGCACATTCACACTGCGAGATAAACGCCTGATTATGACGGAGGCACCAAATCCCTGCTTTGTTGCTAGAGATGAGGAATCCTAAGGGCAAGAAGCACAATGATCCACAGTGGAAACTCCAGATAACTGGGAACAGATTGGAGACTTTTCGGGGAAAGGTGGAGCTGGGAAATGAAGCTTCGTGATCTGAAAACAAACTAAACCAGCCTCAAGGGGGCAGAAAGAATGCCTGTTCTGCTCCACCCCCCTGAGGCTGGTCTGGGGAAGAACACAGATTCTCATCCCCTGAACTCTGGGTCCGGCAGGACCAGAGCAAGTCTTGCTTTGCGGGTGGCGTGTGAGGTGGTTGTGGAACGAGAAGTTTGGGGGCAGGAGGTCTGGATGAGGACCCTGCAGTGTCTGTGTGAACTGAGAGAGTGGTCAGGACTCTGACTATGTCTGTACACCGGGGTTCACTCCGCCTTCCCACTACGGTGTCCATGCCGATCAACAGAGGTCAGGGCCAGTCAGCACTCCCATGGCAGGTGCTCTCCAGGGGAGGCCATAACCTCTCACGCCGGGCACCGCCTGCTGGTCCCAGTGTGAGGGGTCCGGGGTGTCCCCCCTGAGCACAGCACCTGGCCCCCTGGTGGCGGGGCCCCCCCAGAACAGTCGCTCACTGCTGCCCTGTCTGCCTCCTTCTCAGGGAAGTGTACCGTGTGACCGAGAGCCTGCAGCGGGAGAAGTCAGGGCTCCTGAAGCAGCTGGACTTCCTCAGGTGGGTCAGCGCCGTGTTCTGCCTGAGCGTCCCGGACACCTCAGGGTGGGGGGCCAGCCCCAGCGCCCCCCTCCGCCCCCACCCCACCGGAAACACAGCCGCCGTGAGAGCGTCCTCATTGCCCTGTTCCCAGCGCGTGGTCCGTGCCTGGCCCATCTGCACACCCGCTCACTTCCTTGGCCAGTGCACGCCCCTGGGGTGGGCTCAGCTCACCCCTCACGCGTCTCCCCGAGCACCTTGCGAGGAGCTTGCTCAGGTAGGAGGGGAGCGGAAGTCACAGAGCATCTGCTCCATGCCGACTCCAGGTCCCTGTCACCTTCCCTGAGCCGTAGGCAAGGAGGCCGGTCGTTGAGACAGGCACTGAGTGAGGAGGGCGTTATATCAGCGAGAGGAGGCCACACGGCAACTCCTTGGTGAGCCGGCGTTCAGGTTCCCTCTGGCCACCTCTCTTTCTTCTGCCATGTTCTGTTGGTGCTTGTTGAATGAATACAAGCGGATCTCGTTTCATCGGGCCTTGCAGGTCATTGCATTTTTTTTTTTTTTTTTTTGATTGAAGGTTTGTGGCAACCCTGTCTGGGGCCAAACACGTGGGCACCCTTTTTCCGACAGGCCTGGATGGTGGTCCGCACTGTTCAGCAGAAAGTATTTGTCACTGAGGCTCGCCCAGTGTTCTTTGTAGACACCAGGCTCTGGCACACTCAGTAGACTCCCGTACTAAGTACGCGTGACTCTTAGACGCGCCGGGAAGCCAGAAGCCATTCACGGGATGTGCGTCGTCGCAGCGCTGGGGTATCTCCGTGCTACGGGATCTGAGCCTGCGGTCTGGCCCAGGCCTGCCTGCAAACAACTCAGGAGGGGGCCCTCAGGAGGGGGCGGCCTCAGCTTGCTCACACTCACTGCTGAGTCAAAGCTCCTTGGTCTGGACTGTGCCGAAAACAAACAGGAACAAAGCAAAACCCCAGCACAGCTGTGTGGTAGTGTTCTGGGTGCTGGCTGTCAGGCTGCTAAGTGCTGTGCCCATGCCCACGGGACACCCCTTGGGCAGAAGCCAGGCACCCCCCGGGGAGAAGCCGGACACCCCCTGGGGAGAAGCTGGGCACCCCCCGGAGAAATGGCGACCAAACCCGAGGACTGTGGGTTCTGATTTGTGAAGTGCAAGGGATTTTGAATCAGGCACGTGAGGGAGTTTTTATCACGTTTCCATTTGCTGGCCAGGTGAGCCCATTGTGTCCGACAGCCGTGCAGCCCCCCACGGAGCGCATTTTGGACTTGCTGCACCCAGTTCGTGGCTCACAGGGGCCTCCGAAGGCTGCGGAGGCGGCGGGGTTCTGAGGTGGCCGAGTGCTCACCCACCTCTCTCAGAGGTCTGGCTTCTCAGGGAGAAGGCGGTAGTGAGAGGAGAACACCATGTCCAAGGACAAGTGTCGGCTTGTTTTCCTGCCCTGCCCGTCCTCTATTGTACTTAGAGAAAAAAGCGGCAGAACTCTGCGGAGACGGGCGTTTGCACGGCGTCCGTGCCCGGAGCCCGTCCGTGCTGCGTGGCCGGGAAGGCCCCACGGCAGGCTTTCGCCCCAATGTGAAGCCAGCAGCTGGTGACAGACAGCGGAGGGGAAGCGGGGTGGGGAGCAGAGGAAACTGGGGCTGGGGTGGGTGGGGAGCCCAGTGGGAGTGTGGAGGGTGTAGAATCGGGACGATGGCGTGGAGATGAAGGTTCTCAGTCAGGAACGTGCACTTTGCAGCCCAGCACTGCCCCTCGTCCCTTTGTGTGACCTCGGACAGTGACCCAACCGGGGGGAGTCACGCCCACCTCATAGGCTTCTCTGAGACCCAGATGCTAGAGGTGGGCAGCAAGGACCACCTGCAGATAGAGGGCAGGGAGGTGACCGGAAGCTGACGCGGGTCTGTAAATCCGGGAGCCCCTGCTAACAAACTCCCCAAGAAGGACGGGGCTTCCCAGGGCTCCCGGGTGCAAAGCTGCTGACGGCACTGCCCACCCAGAGGGGGAGCCTTCAGTATCGAGGTTCCTTTGGCCTCCTCTGGGCTGGTACCCTGCTGGTCCCTCCCGACTGGCTCTGAAGGCCCAGCTGTGGGCCGGCCCACTCACCCGTAGCCCACAGCTGGTACCACAACCCCGCGTGTCCGCGTGCTTTCTGCACAACAGGGAGCGGGGATCAGCATTCCAGCCTGTCTCAGTTCTGTGCCTGTCGTGTGCGACACACACGGCCCAGGGCCTGCCTGCTGTCCGTGCCCAGGAAACGGCCACATACAGGATGAGGGTCAGACTGCAGCTGCGCACTCGCTTTGGAGAGACCTACAAATGTATCGTAATAGCTCTTATCTAGTTAGCGCTTGTCCCTTCCTCCCATGCAACTCCTTCCATTTCTTTAACCTCGTTCAGCAAAACTCTCAAAAGGATTGTTTAGAGGTAAGCTCATTGTCTCCATTTCCTTCTCTCGTGTCCTCCATCCCCAGCCAGGCTTTCTCTACCACTGTTCCACAGAAAGGCACGCCCAGGACCTTTGCTTAACCCCATGGACGGTGAGGTCAAAAAATCACAGAGGGGGAAGCTGGGTGGCTCAACAGGATGAGCACTCACCTTGCAGCCCCAGGGTCCAAGGATCAAGTCCTGGCCCCGGCCCCGGCCAGTGTGGACCCATATGCTGAACTGGGGTGTGCTTCCACATGGGAAGCCCCCCAGTTCAATTCCCGCCAGGACAAGCTTCTCTGTGGGAGACCCCCGACTTGTGGGGGTGTGCTTCCCAGGCAGGAGGTCCCCAGCCCACTTC
Organism: Craseonycteris thonglongyai; assembly: GCA_004027555.1. NCBI lineage: Eukaryota > Metazoa > Chordata > Mammalia > Chiroptera > Craseonycteridae > Craseonycteris > Craseonycteris thonglongyai. The sequence continues at coordinate 171,446 of PVKE010000047.1, read as the reverse complement.
TTACCCTGTGGCCCCACACCCACCCGTGTGGAATAAAACCACGTCAAAAACTGATGACGTACAACTATGGAGACTGCTCTGGGCCCTCCCCCTCCTCTCTCTGTTTGTCTCTGTCTGTCAAAACTAATCTTAAAAAGAAAATTACAGCATAGGTTGTGTGTATCCCAGAGATACATTGATTGCTAGTGCCTTGTTTTTTCGTGTATAAGATGCTCTCATGTATAAGATGACCCCTAGTTTTCTACCCCAGCATTAAGAAGTCAATACACAGGATGCTGGGATCGCTCAACAGGTTGAGTGCTTGCCTTGCAACAGCAAGGTCCCAGATTAAATCCCAGCCCCGGCCCCTGCAAACCCATATGCTGAACTTCAGTGGTGCCTCCCGTGCAGGAGGCCCCAGTTCAGTTCCTGCCCTGCGCAGCCCCACATCCACCCGTGTGGAATGAAACCACGTCACAGCGAATGATGCACAACTATGGAGACTGCTCTGGGCCCTCCCCCTTCTCTCTCTCTGTCTCTCTCATGTTCTCTCAAAACAACAAAATTAAAAAATAAAAATAAAAATCAACATGCAGGTTACTCTTCTGTATAAAATGACCCCCAAGTTTTGGTATAACAACTTTAGGCAAAAGTATTATTGTCTTATACACGGAAAAATACAGTACGTGCTGAAATAAAAAATTTAAAAAAATTTAAAACACTGCAAATAGAATAGAACACGAATGATTTTTACATTTACTTTCACTTACAATCTAGAAATTATTAAACAAAGAAATATAAAAGTATAAAGAATAAAAAATGTTCTTATCACATAACAGACACATGGACATTGCAAAAAAATAAATAATAATACAGTACAACCAAAAATGTCTTTAACAGTCATTCATCAGAATCTTCAGTGTTGCCTTTGCAAGACATTCATAACAGAAAATACAAAATAATCATGTGTTCTGTTCTATTTGCAGTGTTTTTAAATTTTTTATTGTTTTGCGCTTCGGCACATCCTAGTACTGAGCATATCTCTTGGATACACACGACCTACTGCAATTCTTTTGAAGGCGCTCTCCGCGGGGTTAAAATACAGTGGCGTGGCAGGCCCCGCCCTTGACCTAGAGGGCTCCTTTGACAACTGAAGTCCCATCAGGACACTCCTGTGCCACCCCCTCCCCCAATGGTTCCATCTCTCCTTCGGGGTCAAAATCTAGGTGCTTACAATGGCCACACGGCAGAATGGCAGGTGACCCCCTGCTTTTCTCTGGCTTTGTCTCCTAGCTGCTGTCCTGCTGAGCACCAGGCTGCCCTCACTTAGGGTCCCCTTGCACAGCAGGGACACTCCAGCCACAGGCTCCTCCCCCAGGCGCCTCTCCCCTCCTGCCTTCCCAGTGAGGTCCTCCCTGAGCCCCTCTCCACCTCCGGGCACTCTCTCTTTCACTTTCCCACTTTCTTTTTCCCCATAGCAACCATGCTTGCCCTAAAATACAGATTTCCTATGGACAGGGACTTCCCCTTTTGTGCATCGGTGTAACCTTGACAGCTAGAACTCTGCTGAGTGAGCCCATGGTGCAGAGAGAGAGAGCGTGCGCACAGGACACGTGTTGAGTGAACGCATGCACGAATGAGTGGTGCGGAGAGAGCGTGCACACAGGACACGTGTTGAGTGAACGCATGCACGAATGGTGCAGAGAGAGAGAGCGTGCACACAGGACACGTGTTGAGTGAACGCATGCATGAATGGTGCAGAGAGAGAGAGCGTGCACACAGGACACGTGTTGAGTGAACGCATGCACGAATGAGTGGTGCAGAGAGAGAGCGTGCACACAGGACACGTGTTGAGTGAACGCATGCACAATGCGTGGTGCGAAGAGAGCATGCACACAGGACACGTGTTGAGTGAACGCATGCACAATGAGTGATGCGGAGAGAGTGTGCACACAGGACACGTGTTGAGTGAACACATGCACAATGCGTGGTGTGGAGAGAGCGTGCACACAGGACACGTGTTGACTGAACGCATGCACGAATGAGTGGTGTGAAAGAGAGTGTGCACACAGGCACAACTGGAACCCCCAGTCACCCGCTGGGGGAAGCTCGCCCTGGTAAGGGCCTTAGACCAGTGCAGGATCCTAAAGGATTGTGGTGTCACAAAGCCATTCCGTCTGTCCCCCTGCCTATGAGGTGATTTACACATGAACTCCCATCTGCCATTAACCACAGTCCCTAAGGAAAGAGGTTCCCCGTGCTGTGCGCCCTGGGCTTCCACAGCAGGCCTGCCTCTCTGCACACATCCAGCAGGCAAACCGGCTGCTCTGGGACCTGTGGTCTGCAAGCCCCGTGTTTGAATAGCTTCCGCCTTTCTCTCCCCAGGGAAAGGAACAAGCACCTTCGGGACGAGAGGGACATCAGTTTCCAGGTAAGTGGCCAATGCCCCTTCCCCTGCAGGAGGACAGAGACCCTGGTCAGGTGACAGCCAGAACCGGAGCTGGGACCCATCAGGATTGTCCCAGGACTGAGGATTTGGGGGCTGATTTCAGTGGGAGCAGGATCACAGCATCAGCTTTTCTGAAAATAGTGAAAAGGCAGGGTGGCCTCCTGGGCAGCACTGTCTCTTTTCTGTGAAGTCACACACTTCCCTCTGGGCACAACAAGACAGGCCTGTGGGTCCCGCATTTCCCGGATGCGGAAATGACCATCTGTGGCCACGAGAAAGGTCACGATCACCTTTACACCAAAATGCTCACAGTGTTTTCCTTCATTAAAATTTTGATCTCTGGACGAAAACATTGCATTTTTACCCTGCCGTGGAACGAATCTTTCAAAATGTGTACCTGACAATGTACGTTGTTGATTTTACGACTATGTCTGATTTTTTTTTCACCCTAAGGGGGTCCCTGCACATCCACCTGAGCGCTAGTGACACCCTTTTCCAAATAGCACAACATTCTGAGCTGCAGGCCCCGATCACCTTCCCCATTAGACAGCAGCTGCCAGGTGCTCTGAAAGGAAGAAAACATGGAGGCAGGAAGGGTTGACGCGAGTGGATCATGATCCTAATTATCACGCCACGGATTTCAAATGTGCCCTTGGGCGAGTCATTTGCCTCCTTGGCCCCGGACCCTGCTGTTGCGTGAGGAGAAGGAATCCCTGTCCTTGTCTCCATCCTGTAGAGATTTTTCAGACAGATTCTGGACAGAGGAGGTCTTGCCCAGGGGGCCTGAGCTGAACGGGGGTCAAAAATGCAGTCAGCAAAAGGCAGGGGGGGCCCGGTTTACCCCTGGGACTCCCCAAGGGACCCCGTCCCACCGCTTCTCGTCTGTCACTGCCCTCCCGCGTGCACTGTCAGAACAGCGCTTCAGCCCACACGTTTGTTTGAGAGTGATAATGGTGATAAGCCTTTTAGAAGTAACGCAGGCCTGATTTGAACACCCAGCCAAGTGTTAGCTGAATGCTTTGCACGGGCTTCCCCTGGCCTGTCAGGTCATTGTGCTCCAACAGGGGCGGGGGAGGGAGAGCCCTGGGGAAGGCAGAAGAACCAGGGATAAAATCGTGTTCGTGCAGGATAAGAATGAGAGGTTAACTGGGGGGGTCACTGGGGGTCCTGGGGAGGCCTGGCTCCTGAGGGACCCTCTCCTGACCTAACGCCCCCTCATCACCTGGAAGACCTCTGTTAGGGAGCGTTGGGTTGTAAGCCCCACTCCACCCACCTCCCCATTACAGATGTGAGAGTAATGCACTTACACCTCCTTCGTCCTCACATGGTCTGAAGCACCGCACGCTGGCTTAGGAGGTGTAGACAAGGCCCTGGGTTCTTTGATCCTCGGGGCTGGTCCTGGTCACGTCTCGGGCTTTGAGAAGAAAGAGCTGGAAGCACACAGGGCGGTGTGAGCTAGAGATGCACCATGCCTGCACATCCCAAGCTCAGCTCTTTTCACGTGTCCTCGCGCAAATTATCAGTCGCCCCGGGAAGGACACAGCAGCGGACCCCACGCTGCCAGCAGAGTGTCCATTCATTAGACTGATTGTCCGGGAAGCCGAGGGGTTCTGGCAAGAGGCGGGCAGCACACGGGACCAGTCGGGAAATGCCGGCGGGAAGCCGGGCACCTCGCCCGCCACCCTCAGAGCTTCGCTGACAGCCTGACCCGGGAGGCGGGGAAGGTGGGCCCCTTCTGCTCACACACTGGCATGAAACGGCACGCGTGGGTCTGAGGGCTTTTGTGTTTCTGCAGAAAGATAAGGCGGCCAAGGCGGCCGCTGCTCGCGCTGGCAGGAAGCAGAGGTCTGGCTCTGTGATCGGCAACTACGTGGACAGCAGAGGGATGCTGCGGAGGTAGGTTGGCCTCTGTGCGCTCCTCATCTGTCTGTGGGTCTTGCGTCCGTGGGAGCAGCAGGACCTGAATCCGTGCTGGGTCCAAACTGGCCTTTTGAGAGGTGGCCCTGGAGGCGGGGAAGCCCAGGGTGCGCTGTGCTCACTCCTCTGGAATCTTGGGGGACATGTCCCTTCTGGTCCTGGCATCCTAGTGGGAGGAGTACCATGCCCCCAGGACGGTCATCGTCTTCGGGGCCCATCTACCCCAGGATGTGCCCACAGAAGTGCTGCAGGCCAGCACAGAGGACAAGAAGGGTCACGGGAGAGACATGGAGGCTGTGGTGGGCGATGCCCAGGGTTTCGTTCAGCAGGATGGATGCACGTGGGTTTTCAGGGACATGACTGTGCTCTAACGGGTCATTAACATACCACGTGGGCTCTCCAATAGTTGGAACTTTAATACAAAGGAAGGGGGCCTGTGTCTGGAAGATTCTTTTCAATGACACACATTTCATCAACGCGAAGATGACATGTTTTGTCCCTGTTGGCCAGCACCTGGTTGAGTCCTCATTGCTCATTCAAAGAGACCAGCCCCTGCCCGCTCTTGTTGACACGTGCTCCATCCACATAGATGGTCCCAGAAAGCTAGAGGCAGCCAGGTCCCTCGGTGATAGACCGGGGGAGGCGGGCTGGGAACTTGCTCAGCTAGGGGACACTGAGGACAGCAAGCATGACAAACACATAGGCAGTGCTGGGTGTCAGCCAGCTGATGAGTCAAGTCTTTGGACCTGACCATCCTGAGCTCTTTTTCTAAATAGCTCAACTGTGAGATACAATTTGGGAGCCAGATTTCCGCAGTAGCAGCGGGCCTGTTATTTCCCCAGAACTGAACACATTCAGTGATTGATTCATTCACTCAAAGCGTTTACCAGCTGCCTCCCTGGTACTAGACATTCTTTTGGCTTCTGTGAAGACTCCAACGATAACTTAGACATGAGTCCTGCCTTTGATATATTAATGTTGGTTATTGAGTGCCTACTACATACAAGATACTAGGTGCTGCGTGCTGGGTGTACAGTGGTGAGCAAACCCTCCCTCTGCTTTCACGGGGCTTATGGTTTTGAGTGGGGGAAATAGACAGGAACTGAGTAAGCAACACATTGTGAACCCCGAATTCCAAAACAGACTTTGCCAGTGGTGACTGTTGTCTACTGTGGCCACACAGCATTTGGTGGAAAAGCAAAGGTGAATGTAGTCGTGCACAGCTGAAGGTATTAAGAATGCCAACCAATGAAAGATCTTTTCCCAAGAGGTGCTTAATCTTAGAGCCCTTGCCGTGGGCACTTCTTTTCTGGCTGCAAGGTCTTTGGGGAAAAAATCATGCTGTGTGGGCATGCTTACTCACGTATGCACACACGTATGGACTCTTTGGGTGTGGAAGCAAAGTAAAAATGGGAGTACTGATTATGTGCAAAAGCTGATAAACTGTAGGCTTGTTAGAATACAAAAGAAACTTGTTGGAAAGAAGACAGCTTCTATGAAAAACCAATTTCATAAAAAGTGGGAAGGTCCTCAACAATCCTTTATTTTCTATCAAGGGTACCCAAACTATAAGGTCTGACAGTTAAGTTCGTGAAGTTGCCGCCGTGAGCTTACATTGGTGGCACTGTACAAACAACTCGGTAAGGTTTCATAACCTCAGTATATCAGTGTCTCACAGCTGTGTTCATGTTGACGTGCGGTGATGTCTTACTGAGTAGTGTTCATTATTGTTGTTGGGTGTTTCTGTGTGTCATCGCGAGAATGTCAGAGCTTGAGTGTGCCAAGACCTCATGGAGAGGCAAGACGATGTTTTGGGCCACGTTATCACTAGTAATGAAACATGGGTGTGCCTGAGACAAAGCATCCAAGTGCACAACAGAAGTCAGCCAATTCTCCACAACCAAAAAGTCCCATCAGTTCAAATCAAGAGTCAAAATGATGCTGCTAACATTTTTTGATATCAGAGAAATTGTTCATTATGAATGTGTTCCAACTAGACAGTCAACCAAGTTGACTATTTGGAAGTGATGAAAAGGCTGCATGAAAAAGACGAAAACAACTTGAACATTTCACCAACAACCCATGGCTCTCGCATCACGACAATGCACCAGCTCACACAGCACTGTCTGTGAGGGCGTTGTTAACCAGTAAACAAGTAACTGTACTGGAACACCCTCCCTACTCACATGATCTGGCCCCCAGTGACTTCTTTCTTTACCTGAAGACAAAGGAAATATTGACAGGAAGCCGTTTTGATGACATTCAGGACATCAAGGGTAATACGACGGCTCTGATGGCCATTCCAGAAAAAGAGTTCCAAACTTGCTTCAAAAGGTGGATTAGGTGACCGTCATGATACTCAGCCATGAGACATGGAGCCCTTTTTCTAGGACGAGTTCAAGAACTTAGTTGTCAGCCCTGGTATATCTTCATTGGCCTCTCAGAATGGCACTTCCCTGCAGCGGTTGTGCATGTCTGTCCTGCTTGTTGGTCCGTAGGAGTAAGAATATCACAAGTCTCCGTGCTGCATACTCTGCCTCCTTTGCCCACCTTTCTCCTTTGGCCCCGTCGCCTCATTTCATCCCATTCCACTTTATTCTCATGTCCTTGAGTGTGAGCATGCGTGTGTACATGCACATGGGTGTGTGCATGCACGCGCTTGCCTGTAGGCGTGTGTGTGCATCAGTTTTGGACTCGAGTCCTCCCTGTCCCCTTTGAAGCACCTCTCAGTGTCAGTTGTTCACAGAGGCCTGAGAGGCACTCCTGTGCCCAGAAAGGTCTGTGAGGACTTCACTCTCAAAACCTCTGGAAGTACGTCCCAGGCATTGGTCTCAGGTCCTGCATATCCTAATTTCTTCTCCTTGTTCTTTGTGCTCAGATGCTTCTGGAAGGAAATGTGCCCTCAGGGCCCCAAGGCCATTTTCTCCTGACTCTGACATGGACAGAGAAAGAGAAGGGAAGGAGAGGCAGGTGGAGATGGCATCACACTAGAGTTAGGGGGTCCTCCCATAGCAGCTGTCTCCCTGCCCTCCCCCTGTTACTCAGGGCTGCTTTGTGAGCACGTCTTTTCTTATGCATCACCTTATTGGTGAGGCAGGCGAGGCAGTGGGCCACACTTCATGGTGGGGAAACTGAGGCTCGGAGTGACTTACCTAGGGACACAGTTAGTTAGAGCTGATGTTGGGACCAGGCCAAGGCCACCGGGTGGCGACTCCAGGACACTGGATTTCCAGATCTGGGATGGTCCTTTCTTCAAAGCTTTGACTTCACACAGCTTGTAAAAGTGTATTTAGTTGTGTCATTATGGCTTTCACCCCTCCGCTACAAACTTCATCCTCATGGAATGTTTGGTTTAGTCATAATGATGATTACTACCAGTTGCTATGCTAATGTCATCATCACCTTCATCATCACCTCCATCATCATCACCATCATCACCTTTATCATCACCTTTATCATCTTTACCTGCATCATACCACCTTCATCATCATCATCATCTTCATCATCATCATCTTCATTATCACCTCCATCATCACCTTTATCATTACCTGCATCACCATCATCATCTTCATGTCATCACCATCATCACCTTCATCACCTCCATTGCCAACTTCCTCATCACCTTCATCATCACCTTCACTACCTTCATCATCATCTTCATCATCATCACCTCCATCATCACCTTCATCACCTTCATCATCACCACCTTCATCACCTTTATCATCTTCATTGTCATCACCTCCATCATCACCTCCATCATCATCACCTTCATCACCTTCATCACCTCCATCGTCACCTCCATTGTTACCTCCATTGTCATCACCTCCAGCATCACCTCCATAGTCATCACCTCCATTGTCACCTCCATTGTCATCACCTCCAGTATCACCTCCATCGTCACATCCATCATCATCTTCGTCATCACCTCCATCGTCACCTCCAGCATCACCTCCAGCGTCACCTCCATCGTCGCCTCTGTCATCAGGCATTCACGTGTTTTGGGTGAATGAGCTAAAGAGCTCTGGGTCCGCTTTCCTCTTTTCTGGAGCTTTCTCCTCCCAAGGCCGAGTGCTCTTCAGTCACATGTTTGTCAGAAATGCTGTCTGGCTTCCACCCTGATACCTTGTCACAGGTGTCTTCCTGCTCTTCTTTGTCCCCTCCCCAAACAGCCCATCGGAGGAGGAGGAGGAGGTGTTCGGCCTGTCCAGGAGGAGAAGCTCCCTGGGGCTGAGTGCATACACCTTCACAGAGGAGGAGCCGGGAGCCAAGGACCCCCGCCCCGGGGCGCTGCGCAGGATCATCTCCATCGAAGAAGACCCACTGCCCCAGCTCCTGGAGGGCAGCTCTGAGCAGCTGCTGAGCAGGTGCCCAGAAGAGGAGGAGGAGGAGGAGGTCCCTGACCAGGGTGGGGAAGGACACACCCAGCAGGCCCCGCCTCCTCTGCCAGGAGGCACGCCCACATCTCCCCGAGGCCAGCCTGTTGGGAAGGAAGCTCTGTCTCAGGTAAGGGCGCCTCCCCAGCTGCCGTGTAGACCTCACTCCTATGTGTAGACATCACTCCTCTGCCGTGACCCCAAGGCAGCTCGATTGAGTGCGCTTGTGCCCCTCTCACACCACCTCCCCTGCTTCACAGAGTGCCCTGGGGGTGACGCAGAAGTCCTGGAGAATTCTCCTTACACCTTGAGCCCTGTGCCCCACACTCTCAATGACAGGGCAGGAGGAAAGGCCCCCAGCCCCACCTGGGCTCCCTCTGCCCCTGCGACAGACATGGGTCTTTCTCCAAACTCCTTCGCTGTCCCCTGAACCAGGCCTCCCACCCACCCCGTCCCCGCGTCTTCAGGACCGGCCCGGCATCTGCCACGCAGCACTTGGACAACAAATGTTGGTTAACTGAATGTCTGTCTGCCCTCCTGCTGTTGTTGCTCAGAGGGGCATCTGGACCCCAAGTTCCAGCTTCCTGCCCCCGAGGATGGGTGCCCCCCTTGGTCCTGGCACGGAGGCCAGGTCCCTCCTGTCCCCTGGACACCACAGGGACAGTGAGGGGCAGGTGGTAGCCAAAGCAGCCCTCGGCCACACTGCCCGCCGTCCACAGGAAGAAGGCTCTCCCTCAGCCCCTGACCAGTTCTTCAAGATCGTGTTTGTGGGCAACTCGGCCGTGGGGAAGACGTCCTTCCTGAGGAGGTTCTGTGAGGACCGCTTCTGCCCGGGGATGACAGCCACTGTGGGTGAGTCCCCGGCCCCCTGTGCGTGAGAAGAGGGACAAGGGAGGGACTCAGAGCCCCCAGGGGTGAGGCTGGGGGCCGCTTGTTCCACAGTGAGGCCAAGAGGGACAGCGTGAAGTCACCTCCCCCAGAGTCACTCCACGTGACTTTGGCCAGGAAGGGCTCCGATCCCTGTCCCCTCTCTGAGCCGGTCTCCCTCTTATCATCCCTTCTCCATGCGCCGCCTGAGGCTCTCCCCAGCCCCCACTCCCGCCTCCCCCGGGGGCGGCTGTCTCCTTGCCTGGCCCCTCCGGTGGATGAACTCGGTCGGGGTACCAGGGTCTGCTCGCATGTCCAGCGTGTGCCCCTAAAATGGAAGGCTCTGGAAAGATCAGACTAATTTGCACTTCCCGGGAGGCCAAGTGTGGAAACACCGACTACTTAGGCAGGGGAAGAATGTCCAAACTCCCCCACCAGGAATTCCCTTCCCTGCACTCAGCGGTCCCTTAAAGTGAGGCTGACCAGACGTCCTGCTCTAAACGGGACAGAAAGCCACGGTACAGTCAGCCAGCCCACACCGTGACATAGCCCCGCGAGACTAGGCTGACCAGACGTCCTGTTCGAAACAGGACAACCGTTGTTCTCTGTGCAGTTTCAAACGGGGCATCCGGTCCCCCTACTTAGAACCCAGCTCCTCGGCCCCTGATCAGCAGCCTCTGCACGGAGACAGCAGCTCCGTGTGCTGCCTCTGCGTTGTTTTGTTTCTCTTTCCATTCACGCTACTTGCTGTCCCCACCGGAGCCTACCCGGGCGAGGACCTCAGGAGCGGGGGGGCTTTGGAGAGGGGGTAGGGCTTACCCCCGGGTTCCACGAGCCGCCCCCTTACGCTGCAAAGACTTTGTGCACCTCCTCCCGCGTTTGTGAACCATCTGAAGCGATGCAGGACAGAGGGATGTGTGTTATCAGAGCACCGTTGTTAGGGTCCCCCCGTCTGAGGGCTGCTGTGGGCACAGACTGTGTCCTTTGACCTTGTCCTCTCTCTGTGCCCGGGGATCCCAGGTAGGTTCACAGCGTCAGGGAGTCAACTGGGAACAGCCCGGGGTTGGGATTAGGTGCATTCGATCCAGCGGGAGGGTGAGGCTGCCTTGATTCCCTCCCCTACCCCCCTCTTCTCCTCTAGCCTGCTCTCCACCGGCCCCCCACCCCATCCTCCCGCTCCCCAACATAGTCTTGCAGTGGCTGATGGGAGTCTGAAAGTATGATCCATGCCCAGGGATATTCGAGCTTTATTAGAAGCTTGAAAAGGATTTGCGAGAGAGAAGTGGGTAAGGAATTTGAGGACAGTCTTTCCTCTGTCTTGGTAGAGAGGAGTCAATTCATACGTAGTGACAGCGGTCTTTGCATGGGTTCATCACCCTTACACATGTGACCTTGTTTGAACCTTCAGTCCCTAAGGAGGGTCAGGATTACCCAGCAGTGAGGAGCGTACAGGTCATAGAGGTGACGTGATGTAACCAAGGACCCGCGGCAGAGGTAGAAAGAACCAGAACCCAAGTCCAGTGCGCTCCCCGCTGTCCGGTGCTCTGTCCATGTCCCCACATGGCCTCCTGGGAGCTGCACACGGAGGACTGTCACCCTGGGCCTGACATAGTTCCAGACACATCGGGACCATCACGTTCCGATCCGGAACCAACAGACCCCGTGCACCTTGCAGGCATCGATTACCGTGTGAAGACGGTGTGTGTGGACGGCTCGCAGGTGGCTCTGCAGCTGTGGGACACGGCCGGGCAGGAGAGGTGAGGGGCTGTCCCCAACGTCCCCCTGCCCCGTCCGCACCTCCCACGGGGCCGCCGGCGTGGGCCCCGCGCCCCCTGACCTGTGGCCCTTCGGTGGCAGGTACGGTTGCATCACCCAGCAGTTCTTCCGGAAGGCCGACGCGGTCATCGTCATGTACGACCTCACAGCCAGGCAGTCCTTCCTGTCCGTGCGGCAGTGGCTGAGCAGCGTGGAGGTGAGCCACCGACCTTCCCCGGGCACTGCGCCCGGCTGCTGCCCCGCCCCCCTGCTGCCCGGCCTGCGGGGCTCTGAGCCACCTTCTCCGGGCAGGAGCCCTCGTCGGCTTCCCTGCATGCGGTCACAGGTGCCCGCGGTGCCCGCTGAGCGCCGGGGGGACCGCGGACTGTCACGGTCACGGCCGTCACCTGTGTCGTGACAGCTTCGATGCGTGCTGGGAGCCAGGACAGTGGGGTAGGACTGGAGGAGGGGCGCACAGGGGCTGTCCAGGGGGGGCTCCCCAGAAACACAAGTGTTTAAAGCGAGTCACAGCCACATTCCTCCCCCATTCTCCCCACCCCCCGCGTTTTTCTAGCGCCAGTGGGCCCAGCTGTGCCCAGCTCAGGAGCAGCTCCCCTCCTGGGGTGCTCGAGGGGCCTCTGTCACAACCCTTCACATGAGGGGCGGTTGATCTATATTGTGAGGGCCCCAGGGCCCCCCCAAAGTCCTCCTAGGCGGGGTCCGAGGGCAATAGCACTGTCCTTTGAATCCTGGGTTGTCCCGAAGACCCTCTCTCTGGACTTGGACATGCCCTGCGCTGCTTGGGAAGCGCTTCTTACTTCGGCACTGTCGGCATGCTCTGGACCACTCCTGTGCAGACCTCTCAAGGCCAAGGGCAGACCGGACCAGCTGCCCCGTGCTTTGTCCATTCATTCATTCACACCGCCGCCGGCCACGCTTCTGGGGTCTGGGGATTAAAGCAGCGGAGAGAACAGACGGTGTTGCCGTCCTCACAGGGTGACATTCAACCTCAGCCCAAGCCCACCTCCCTACTGATCACACCGTCATACTGCCAGGAGGTCACAGCGACCGGCCCTTTTTAAATCGCGTTGCTTTTCGGTGTTGAGTTCTGAGTTCTTTATATATCTTGGATATTAACTCCTTATCACATGTGTCATTGTCTAATATCTTCTCCCATTCAGTAGGCTGCCTTTTTCTGTTGTTCATGGTTGTCTTCACTGTGCAAAAGCTTCCTAGTTGGATGCAGTCCCACGTGTTTATTTTTAATTTTGTTTCCCTTGCCCAAGGAGATAGATCCAAAAATATATTGATAAGAATGATGTCAGAGAGTTTACTGCCTGTTTTCTTCTAGGAGTTTTATGGTTTCAGGTCTCACACCTAAGTCTTTAATCCATTTTGAGTTTATTCTTGTATATGGAGTAAGGAGGTAGTCTAGTTTCTTTCTTTTTTTTTTTTTTTGCTTGTGTCTGTCTGGTTTTCCCAGCACCATTTATTGAAGTGACTGTCTTTGTCCCATTGTATATTCTATTCTTGCCTCCTTTGTCATAGATTAACTGACCATATAAACATGGATTTATTTCTGGGCCCTCTATTCTCTTCCATTGATCTGTGTGTCTGTTTCTATGCCAATACCATGCTGTTTTGATTACTATGTCCTTGTGGTATAATTTTATATCTAGTAGCGTGATATCTCCAGCCTAGTTCTTCTTTCTCAAGGTTGCTTTGACTATTTGAGGTTGTTTATGATTCCATATAAATTTTAGGATAGTTTATTCTCATTCTATAAAAAAAAAATACCATTGGTATTTTGACAGGGATTGCATTGAATCTATAGATTGCTTTGGGTAGTGTGGGCTTTTAAATATATTAATTTTTCCTGTCCAAGAGTATGCTAGATCCTTCCATTTATTTGTATTTTCTTCAATTTCTTCAGTGTCTTACCATTTTCCAAGTATAGGCTTTTTACGTCCTTGGTTAAATTTATTCCTAGGTATTTTATTCTTTTTGATGCAATTTCAAATGGGATTGTTTTCTTAATTTCTCTTTCTGAATGTTTGTTATTGCTGTAGAAAATTGCAACGGACTTTGAATATTAATTTTGTAGCCTAGTGTTGTGCTGAATTCATCTATCAGTTTTAGTAGTTTTTTTGGCAGACTTTTCAGGGTTTTCTGTGTAGTATCATGTCATCTGCAGATAAGGACAGTTTTACTTCTCCCTTTCCAATTTGGATGCCTTTTATTTCTTTTTCTTGTCTCATTGCTGTGGCTACAACTTCTAGTATTATGTTGAATAAAAATAGGGAAAGTGGGCATCCTTGTCTTGCTCCTGATCTTAAAGAAAAAGCTTTCAACTTTTCATCATTGAGTATGATGTTAGCTATGGGTGTGTCATATATGTCGCAGCCACAAACATTGAATTGTCCCTCGCTATCTGGATTTTGATATTTTCTAAAACTGGGCAGAGGCAGTTCAGATTGTCTGGGATTAAAAGGGATGAGTGGAGACCAATTTATGAATGGCTTCTCTGCCATTGTTAGTGAGGTATAGTTTCTCTCTCTCTCTTTAATTTTAGTGTTTTTGAGAAAACATGAGATGAGTGAAAGAGAAAGAGAGAAGGATGAAGAGCCCAGAGCCCTTGCCATAGTTGTATGTCATTAGTCCTCACCCAGTCAAGCACGACAAACCTACACAGGTGGATGTGGGGCCATGCGGGGCAGGAACTGAACCGGGAACCTCCTGCATGGGAGGTGGGAACCTTCACTGCTGAACCACCCTGGTGGTTAGCAGTTGAGCCCCCACAGTTCAGCATATGGGTTTGCACAAGCCGGGACCAGGAATCAAACCCCAGACCTCGTGATTGCGAGGCAAGTTCTCAACCGCCGAGCTATTCCGGCCTCCTCAAGGGAGGCAGTTTCTAAGGCTCCTTTTTTTCCTGGAGAGCCAGGGATGGAGCAGGAGAGGTGGAAGATCGGGTTGAATTTGATGCTGATGGAGCTGAAGCAATGAGGGAGGGCCGCCCTCATCACAGCCTGAAGCCCGAGCTTCAGCAAAGCTGGGTGTCTGGGTGTCTGGCAGGTTGCTGCACTGGGTGGGGCTGAAAGGCATTTTCATGATGTGTCCAGCAAGAGTCCCCACGGCGTCCCAGTGGGTCTGTGGGCTGAGGAAGCCGAGCAGAGATGGCAGCTCTGTAGGTGGTTAACTCAGAATCATCTGTGGATGAAATGACTTGTAGCTTGGGTTCTCCTTTTTAAAAAATAAGCAAACGGTACAGTTAAACTCTTCACAAGGATTCCAAACCTGGTGACCACTGGGATCCCATGTGGAGTTTCCAAACAGCACAGATGCGTGGGCCGATGGGAAGATTCGGGGACCGGAACTTTTCTTAAAAAGATTAAGTTTCCTCGTTGATTCTCAGCCACCACGGTCCCCAGCCCACACAAGGGCTCCTCAAACTCCAATATGCCCAGGGATCTCCTGGGCAGTTGCGGAAATGCAGAACCTGCCGGGACAGGCGTGGGCTGGGCCGGAGGTCCTGCGCTTCTCACACGCGAGGCCGCCCCCGGGGCCACGCTTTGAGAAGCAAGGCTGTACCTCACGTCCAGACAAGCATATCCTGAGCACCGCCCCATGCCCAGCACTTGGTGGCACCAGGGGACTGCATGGGGTGGCCTCCACTTGCTGGCCCAGGAGGCCGTGTCAGATGGTAGACTGAGTGTGCAAGGTGTGCAACGGGGGCCGCATAAACACAGTTATTTCCATGGCCTTGAAAGCGAACTCCTGCTGCCTTGGCAATCAGCAACCAGAGGCGTCAGGTGACAGATTCAAACTCAACACCTCATTTGATTGGCAGGGAGTTGAAAATAATAAGCACTTTGTAACTGGAAAGAGCCTCATTTTTGCAGAGAGCTGCGAGCGCTCTATGAACCTCCTCACCTGCGGAAGGGATGGGGGTGCTTTAGGAACCCTAAGGCTTACGATGAAGTGACCATGGACCACCTGTTCTCGGCAGCCCTTCCTCCCAGACCCTGAATAGCACTACAAGAAGAAAGGGCTGAAATTTGCTCCTGGATGATACATGGCAAAGGCTGACTTTTGGAGGTGGTATGAGGCGGGAACAGATGTTTAGGGGAGGTACGGAGTTCCCTGAAAAGGAAATTCCTGGCCAGGCCCTCAAGGAAGGCGTGCACGGAACGGTCCCCCCGGCCCTCATTTTACAAGGACCCTAGAGGATCCTTCCAGCCCAGAGGGAGCTGAAACGCTTTGGCAGAAGAGAACCACCCACCTGCTGCAGGAGGTGGGCTTGCCCTGCCCCCATGCCTCTTCTACAGGCCTGAGTGGGCTGATTCCTCCCCCGCAAACTCAGATGGCTGGCCCTCGGGCCCTGCGGCCCCTGCACGCTGAACATCTGTCTAAAATCTTCCCATCATGCGACAGTACTCTATCGTGAGACCCGTGAGTCACGGGAGTGGAACGTGACAGGTGTCATTAGGCCTGCGAGACGGGCGCCTTTCAGCTGGAGATGAAGCGAGTGTGGCCTCTTGTTTTATCGATGAGAACTCCTGAGATCCAGGGAGAGGAGCTGACTTGTTCAAAGGCACCCACAGCTTGTTGACGGCCCAGCCAGAACGGAAATCTAGAGCTTGGCCGCTGCATATGCGTCTCTCTCGTCACATGGCCACTGCCTGAAAGCTGTTCCTGAGAAATGGGTGACCGTTTCCTTTCCTGTCCTTCCCGCTTCCGCCTCAAAGCAGAACAGTCCTTCAGCTGGACCGGCCAGGCCCACTCGCCCGCCCCTTCGCGGACTGCTAGCTGCGTCTCATTCTGGGATCTCTGTCGTGGGTGACAGTATACGGCACAGAGCACACAATAGCAGTTTGATTTTTACCCCCCACCTTCCAAGTGGAGCTTGAAGTGCTGGCAGTTTGAAAGGAGCTACACAAATAAATCTTGTTTCGACTCAGGCCAGGGGGTGGATAAATGTGGAAACAGCCCCAAGATATCATTTTGCAGTCATTTTTTTTTCTTAGAACGGCACGCTTTAACGTGCTGAGAGGTTTTCCCGTTCTAGCAGCACTATCCCAGCTAAATGCTGTCCTGCCTCCCAGCAAATAGGAGCTAGTAAAGCGCACACACACACGCTCGCACACGCATGCACACACACGCGCGTGCACACACACACCCCAACCCAGCAGCTGCATGTTCTGAGCCAAATGCCAATCTCTCTTCCCAACTGACAGCCTTTGTTATTTAAAGCCAGAGATGTGTCATCTTTTGAATTCCAACACGTCTGTCTTCCAACAAGCTCCAGTTCAGGGCAAGGCAACTCAAGTGATCAGAGGTACAGAGAGGCGTCCGTGTCAATGTCAGAGAACAGATACCGGCTTCGGAGGCCAAGGTCACAGCTCAGAGAACCAATATCAACTTCACCGAGGGCAGGTGGACCTTCAACTTGACCTCCAAAGGAGGTGGGCTTTGTACTTTTGAAAGGAAGAGTTGCTTCACCTGGTGGACAATTGTGAGCATCTTTGTGCCAAGCAGTGAATAGGCTACAGACCTCGCCAGGTGTGCGGAAGCTGTGACGTTGAGGCAGATAGCTCAAGATTTGAGGTTAAAGTGAGAGAGGACCATGAGGCACCCACCCCAGCCCTGGTCCCTTCTGATGGCCCCGTGTCAGCCCGAACGTGGGCCGGGATGCTGCCCACGACAGCACCCTCTCCTCACTTGGGTGCGCGCTCCCTTGTGTGAGCCGTCTTTGCAGACAGGCCTAATGCTCCGTGATCAGTGGCAGGCAGGGGACCCCGGAGGGGAAGCGGGTTCTGCAGAGTGTCTGTAGAGGAACCATGCAAAGGACGGGAACCGCGGCTCCAGCTGCGAGCTTGGCTTTTACTTTTCTTCCGCTCCTTCGAAGCTCTTTCATTTTTATATCCAGGAATTTATTTTCAAAAGAAGACAGCCCCTTCTTCGCCCAGGAGGCACCTGCCCTGTGTGGTGCCTGGGGCTCCAGTGTTAGGCTGGTGGCTGCTCCTTACCTCGTCCTATTTGGTCTCTGCAGGCCCCCATGAGCCTCTGCAAGGGAGGAAACTGAGGCCGCCCCCATCCCGAGAGACCAGTGTCGGGTTAGAGTGCAGCCCGGGAATTTCAGGTCTGATGCTCATACTTTCGGAGCGTTTCCATGTCAAGAAATCCCACGAGTCTTAGTCATCCTCACACATGAGTCTGCAAATACCTCTCGCAAGTGCTCTAAACAGCGAGCCTTCTGGCCCGTGTCCCCGCCGCCTCCTCTTTTCCTCCATTTCTGTGGAAAGCTCTCTGCCCAAGTTTCTGTGGCCCACGGCCCAGTCAGAGAGTGGGGGCATTCCCGTTAGCCCACGCTCTGGTACTAGGGGGCCACGGTGTTCTCTGTATGCGAGGGGGGGCCCAAAACACTGGAATTCATTTATAAAACATGGTGTCTTTACTCTTACATGGTTAAACGTCGGTCACCTGTGAAACACTTTGTGTTGGATGCAAAACACCTGTCGAGACGCTTTTTCCACTGCTCACAATAGGCTTTGAGCTCGTGGACGGTGATGCCTTTCAGGGCTGCTGCCATTTTGTGTGTCACCTCTTCCACATCGACAACACATTTCCCTTTGAGGACTTTTTTCATCCGGGGAAACAAAAAATATGTAGCTCGTGCAAGATCGGGTGACTAGGGAGGGTGGGGCACAGGGCTCATGCTGTTTTGGGTTAAAAACTGCTGAGCACTCAGTGCGGTGTGGGCAGGTGCGTGGTCACGCTGCAGGTGGTTCATGTTAATCATCCATCATGAAATGGGCAAATGCATTGAGTCTCCAAAAAACATTCACTGAAGCCGCACACAGCCTCTCACAGCCACAACAGCTGGTGCACGGACGCAGACGGGCTCCTAGAACCTCGCCCAGCGGGGATGCCTGTGCTACAAGGGCCCGCCCTCCACAAGGTCATCTGTACTTTGGAGGGCTTCCTCTTATACCATAATTGAATTTTTCACTTGCTTATGATTGGCATGGGGGACAATCTGCTTAACACGTCAATGACAGTGCACGTAATTGCATCTATTATATTTTGATGCATCAGAAGACACTAGGATCTTACAGAGCCTTTGAGTCGTCATCACCAACAGGATGGCTGGGTGGACATCCTGCTTATTACTTGCTCCTCGTTGATAAGGCTCTTCATAGCAGAGGGTTCATTAGAAATAGGAATTTAGAGGAAAACAGAGAACTGCGGGCTCATATGCGAAAGGGTCCTCATTAACTCAGGGACTTTGATGTTGTTTTGGACTCTCCAAGCCTCAGCGTTCTCAGCTAGTAAATGAGAAACTGTTTCACTGCTGAGCTGCGGTAGAAACAAGTGTGTAGAACAAGGAGCCACCGAGGCTTCGTTTCCAACGTGATTGCACTCAAGCTGCAAGTAGGTGAACCTGTTGGACTGACTTCGGACGCGTATGTGAAATGGCAACATGAAGTAACAACTACTGGCAAAATTATCACCCCTGTGTGAACATGACCCTGGGCAGTCACTTACTAGCTGTGTGTCCTGGGCCGTCTGTCGCCCTGAGGAGAGGGACGTGCAGGGTGCCCATATTGCTCGGAAGGACACGGCATCCAGGGAGGGCAGGCCCCCGCCGACCTGCGCCGGCAGCTGGAGGAGTGAATGGGGTCGGCCCCTCGAGTGAAACTACTTCCAGGCCCAGAAGGACAGTGCTGTGGTTTGTCCCTGTGTGGGGTCTCCTTCAAAGCCACAGTGCCCGGTGACAGGGCACGCTGCAGTTCCCCGCGCTCACCTCCGGTAAGGTTCACAGCAGTCGCTCATCGGGCACTGCTGACCCAGTGCCACGTTTCAGATTCGCACTCAGCCCTCAGGGGACTTACGGGCTGGACAGAGGCCCCCGGAGATGCCACCTCTAATCCCGGCAGCCCCTAGAGCAGCTCCACACCGCGCGGCATTGAGTCCTTTGGTTCCCTCTGGTTCGTTTAGAGCAGGGGTGTCAAACTCAATGAAAACACGGGCCATTTGGTGCAACAGGCAAGATTCACGCGGGCCACATCATGTTTACAAGTGTCGCCAGAACGGAGCGCGTTTATACACGCCCACAGGCCCCCAGGAAAGCCACTGGGCCACGTGGCTACTCGTCTTCAGTTGTTAAAGGGTTCATGAGGGAATTGTGTGGACGGTATTGCCTCGATCTCCCCTAAGCGCTATTTTCTTCATAACAATTTTTTCTATTTTTATATTATTTCAGAGCATTGTGAGTCACAAAAAATTACCCCGGCCACCCGTTTGACAACCCTGGTTTAGACTAAGGCTGGTCACGTAGGAATGCCCTCAGGAGCTCTGTCAGCCTTGGGAAAGGACACATAGCATACGGGTGTCAGCTGTGCCCCGACCTGCTCCCCATTCCCAGCATGTGTGGGGAGCACCCCAGGAGAGCGGGGGTGGGGCAGGGTGTCGTGGCACGGGTGGGGGCTGGGGGCACCCAGAGGCTGGCCAAAGGCACCTTGCAGAAGCCTGTAACGGAGGCTCTCAGAGAAGGGGGCTCCCCCTCCCAGCACTCGGGTGGCTTTATCCCTGCCTGGCCTGTCGTGGCAGCCAGGGGTTCGCAGCCAGATGGTGGCACCCTGGCAGCTGGCATTTGAGGCCCGCGCTTTCGGGCGCTCGTGGGCGCCTCGCTCAGTCGGAGGATTCTGTGTTCCGCAGGACGCTGTGGGAGACCGCCTTCCGGTCCTTGTGCTGGGCAATAAAACTGACAACGAGAAAGAGCGGGAAGTGCCCCGCAGGCTCGGAGAGCAGCTGGCCCAGGTAAGGAGCAGGCGTCCGGGCAGCAGGCGAGGGCGCAGGGGCCACCTGGGAGGAAGCACGTGGGCAAGACGGGCGTCCACTCCTGCCCGTCCTGCCCCAGCTCCCGTGCACGTGGACATGTCCACAGAGAGCCACAGATTGCGAGATGGGGTCAGCTAGAGGGGTCCTGGGTGTGGGCAATGTCCCCCGACTCTGCTCCTGGGAAGCTCAGGATGACGAATTCTTAGGTCCTAAGAGGCTGCTCATTTTCGGTCCTGTCTGATGCTTGAGTCGTATCATCTGTGCTTCCCCTTGCTCACCTTCGGGGATGAAGCCACCACCATCTGCAAGGCTGGGTCCTTGCTCAAGGTGAATGGAGCTCAGTCCGTCCGTCAAGACTGAGCCTCAAAGCTGTGCACCCAGTAAAATAAGTAGCAGCCTCCTGCCCAAGTCGGGGACCCACAAGGCTTGCTGGGAATTGGGGAGCAACACCCGTGCTGCTTGCCCCTGGGCCACCTCCACTGCCTCGGGTGGGAGGGGACTGTCGGGAAGATGGGGGTGCTGTCCCCCCAGGACTCGTAATTCTCCGTGTGCTCCCTCTAAATGGGATTGTGACCTCATAGGCAGAGAAGAGGGGTCCCGCTGGTTAAGATTCAAGGGGAGAGGGAGGGTTGGACAAGTGCCCCCGTGGAAGGTCACGAGGCAAGTACGTGTCCACCATCCATCGTCCCATTCTCCATCCCAAAATCCAAGGGGCTCTGGAAACAGAAGGGGCGTTTGCATTTCATCGGCAGGAACAGCTGACCAGAGCTAAAGCTGTCACGTTCTTTGTGTGTCACGCTTGGAATGAGTACTCAGAGGGTTCACTGATGAAATACCAGTATGTTTGATGACCTGCGTGCTGTTTCAGACCCACTGAGAGTAGACTCTCAGTTAACCAGCACCCGTGGGTTTTGGTAGGTACCCGAGAAATATAAGGAGTCGTTCCGTGAACCAGAACTCAAGCAACCAGCAGAATCTCAAAATTTTGCCGGTTCTTTGAGTGAGCTGGTTGCTAAAGTTCCAGTCCACAGAGAGTCTACTGTACATAGTATAACGTGCATATATTATCTTTCTGAAACGCAACGTTTCTGGATGCCAAACTACATCTGGATCCAAGGGTTTTTTTTGTTTGTTTGTTTTTTTATTGTTTTTGACAGAGAGAGAGAGAGAGATACAGAGACAGAGAGAAGGGGGAGGGCCCAGAACAGTCTCCATAGTTGCACATCATCGGTTTTTCCACATAGTTTCATTCCACAGGTGGGCGCGGGGCTGCACAGGGCAGGAACTGGGCCGGGGTCTCACCCGGTGAGAACCGAACTGGGGGCACTCCCCAGTTCAGCATATGGGTCCACACGGGCCGGGGCCGGGATTCGATCCTCAGTCCCCGGGGCTGCAAAGTGAGCACTTAACCCACTGAGCCATCCCGGCTTCCCCAGATCCAAAGGTTTTGACTAAGGAACTGCAGACCTGTATTTTTATCACCACCTCTTCTTTCTTTCCTTCTTTTTTTTTTTTTTTTTTTTGGTTAGTAAAAAAAAAAGCAACAGAAACAAAGCTGAGGGTCAGAGAAAGTGGGTGACTTACTCCGGTGATCACACGGCTCCTGGGTGGGGAGGTCAGCACATGCAGCCGGGAGACACTTACAATTCTGGGTCCCATGCACCGCCGGGTCCCCCAGTGAGGCCTTCCTTCCTCCACAGACGCCCCCGGGTCGGAATCTGGTGAGGGCAGAGGCTGGAGCGGGGTCTGTGGGGCGTGGGGTGTGGGGTGTGGGGCAGGGCAGCTGACTTGGGAGCCAGAATTTGCAGGGCACCCCAACCTGTAGCCACAGGCGAGTTCTCACCCAGATGCCCACTCCCCGACCGGACACCAGCCTCCAGGGCTGGGTGCTGTCGGCCTTGCTGGAGGGACCGTTGCCCTGTGGCACCGTGCTGACCACAGGGACAGCTGGAGGGTTGCTCCTCGGGGGGCCATGTGTCCCAAGGCCCGCGGACGCCAGTGTCCTAGAGGGGGAGCCGGTGGGAGCCCTGCAATTAACTCAATGTGGGACCAGCGCAGGCGGCTGCTTGCGTCCTCGGCAGCCTCGGTTTCCCTACCTGCGAGGTGGAAAGAATGTCGCCCACCCTGGCCCATTTCTGTCCCTGCATTGCACGCTGGCGTGCAAGGGAGACGAGCATGTGCCCACGTACCCGCCCGGGAGAGCAATGAGAGCGTGAGACACTCAGGCAGCTCGCGGCCTTGGAGGTGCCACCATCAGACCTCACCCGGGAGATGGTTCTAGAACCTGCACTAATACCCGGTGGGCTGAGGAGACTGACACCAGGCTCTTGCAGCATGGGGGAGGGGAGGGTCTGTGTAGTGCACCCCCATGGTGACCTCCAGCTCCCCTTCCTCTGCTTTATGATTCCAGGAGAACAACCTCATCTTCTACGAGTGCAGCGCCTACTCAGGTCACAACACCAAAGAGTCCCTGCTGCACCTGGCCAGGTAGAGACACCACGCTCGGAAGGCGCCATGGGGACCACCACTCAGGGCAGCCGCCCGGCCGCCCCTCTGGCCTCCCGTTCTCTGAGGCTGTCTTCTGGGCACAGGGGCTGGTGGCCTGGGCCTGTGTGGGGGACACCCGGGGTCTGGGGACAGCCTTCGGAAGCACAGTCATGCCAAACAGAAAGCCACCCCCTGTGGCCCCTCCGAGGACCACAGTCTCCTCTGGAAAGGTCACAGAACAGCGCCAGATGAGAGCAAGGGCTTCTGGAAGGTGGGGAGGGGTCCCAGGGGAGCAGGGGCTGTAATGAGGGACCAGAGGCCCCCAAGGGGGTGGCCCTCAAAGGATGGGTCCCATGGAACGAGGGGTTCCCCAGCCCCTGCCTGCACCACAATTAAGAAAACAAAACCACACAGAGCCCCATGTTTAACACCTGGGTGTTCACTCATTCATCCACTTAGGCCTTCGTTTCATTCCACCCATCCGCCCACCTGCTGTCTTAACAGACACGTAATAGCGCTCACTGTGTGCTCAGCATGCATGCTGGGGGCGTCTGAGAAAAGGTGCTGACTTCAGTCCTCTCAGAACCCGGACCCACAGCTCCTATGCGTCGGAGAGGTTGGAGGGTTCACGGGGAAAGTTCTAGACTTTTTCTCTGCCACGGATTCCAGAGGCAAATGGCCCCATGTCACAGAGTGACATCAGTCAGACTTCCCGCCCGCTCCCAGGTTGTGAGCCTCAAAGGAGACTCTTCAGGGGAAGGGCTTGGGCAGGATCCAGCCGGGAGAAGATGCTCGGGGCTGTTTTTAATTTTTAATCCATCACCTGCTCCACTTAATCGGGAGCTGTGGCCACCTGATGCAGCCCCTCCATAGAGTTCCTGGACCAGGAGTGTGTTCTCCGAGCCTCTGCTGTGTTCTGGGCTCTGACAGGCTACAGATTCACAGAGACAGAAGCCACACGATCTCTGTCTCCTGTGTGGAGTCAGGCAGGCGAGGAGTGGTGCATTATGGTACCGCGCAATGGGGTTGTAACAGAGGAAGGGTTAGCCCGGACACCACCCGGAGGATCAGGGGAGGCTTCCTGGAGGAGGTGTTGTGAAGGCTCAGCAGACTGATGGCTGAACTCAGGCTTTACAAATTACAGGCATGCACCTGCACTCACCCACCCCGGGGGTGCGGGGCACTGGGAATGGCTCTCTGATGCTGGTGAGGCAGTGGCCTGTGCTCCTCACCTCCGGCCACTCCTGACACTACGCTTTGTCCTCTCCCAGGGTCCTCAAGGTGCAGGAAGACACAGTGAGGGAGGACACCATTCAGGTTGACCGCCCTGCCAAGAAGAAACCGTGCTGTGCCTGACAGGAGTAGGTGGGCCCCGCGGGATGGCACCCCCGGGCCCGCGGTCACGGGACCTGCCTCAATCCAGCACTGGGTTCCCACCCAGACGGCCCACCCGGGACCATGCCCATGTGTCAGCACCTCCAGCCAGGGAGGCTTCTTGGGAGCGTCTTGGAGCCTTTCTTGCCTTTCTCTAGACCCCCAGAGGCCCCGCCCCAGCCCAGCTTGGCTTCCTGGGGGAAAAGAAACAGATGGACTTTTCTAGAAAAGCCGACACACAGTGTCTTCTCCCCTCCTTGCCTTCAGGAGCCGGGGCGCTGCAGTTGCCATGGCAACTGTGCTGCCGACTTGCAGCTTCCTGCAGGCAGCAGAGGCAGCGCCGGGACCAGGGGTGGTCCATGCGGCAGTGGTTCCCATCTCCCGATGCCCACAGGGCATGCTGGGCCTGTGCTTCATGGACTCAAGATGCCCGCGTGGTTTGAGTGAAGCAACCCAGGGCTCCCCTATTCTGTTCCCCACAGCCTCCTGCTCCTTCCCGGGTGTGGGGGCCCCTGGGGATGTGCCCCCCATGGCTTCCCTGGAACCGAGCCTTACAAAGCACAGCCTTTCTCCCCCCTGCCCATCCCTGGGGGTCTCCACAGGGGTCACTGCTTGCTTAACCCTGAGAGATGGATGGTAAGAGGGGGACGAAGCCATTTGCTGCTAAGCAGCCCGGCCATTCCCGGAGGGTGTGAGCAGCAGACAGCGGTGTAAAAGCCATTGTCTGAGTGCTGCTCAGAATAGCTCGGGGGAAAGCGTGCATGCTGATTAACGGGGCAGATTGACAGGCAGGCAGGGAGGCTCCAACCGGGGCCAGAGTTACTGACTATACTTTTTTTTTCCCAAAAGAATGTATTTTAAAAAATAACAATGTGGCCGTGACAGTGACGTTCGTTCTGCTAGTGTTCGTGAACAGCGTGTAGCTGCCGGCCGGCGAGGGCCTTTTCACCCTGGGTGGGACAATGGATGAAAAGACCATGAAGCTCACAGCCACTTACCATTCAAGGGCTGTAGGCCCGCGGGAAAGGGTGCAGGGAGGGGCAGGCAGTGTCCATGGGCGTCACAAAGATGGCTCAAGACAGCCCCACACGGTCGCCAGGGCCTGGGAGAGGCTGGAGTTCCCAAGGCTGCTCCCTGCGGTCTTCTCCCCAGGCCCCCGGGTCTCCAGCCAGCGCCTACCTGCTTTAAGCAGCCCCACCCCCACCTGCGCAAGCACCGGGGGCCCGTGAAGGGTGTGGAGCACAGGCCAGCACTGAGCACCAGGGGGCGCCGCTGAGCGCAGGCCTGCCGGCTGCCTCCCTGAGCCCCGTCTCAGCAGCGATGTGAAGGCCGGGCTATTGGACCTGGCCCCCGGCCCAAGTTCCAAGGGAACTCACAGAAAACGTCTTTCCCTAAGAGAAGGCGTTAGTGGGGTGCAGGGGGGATGGTTCGTGTGTGTGTGTGTGTGTGTGTGTGTGTGTGAACCTACTCTCTGGCCTGGGGCTACGGTGTCCACTTAGGAAACGTGCATTCAGGACTCAGCGGGACAGGACCAGCCTAGTGCCCAGCATTCCAGCAGGTGGACTAAGTCCCCCTGAGCCCTCCGGGGCCCGGCGGAGAGAGGGCGCAGGAAGGGTCTTGAGGCCTAGGCTGCTCCCTCCTCCAACACCCCTCGAATAAGGTGGCCAGATTGTAACATTGGTA
This sequence comes from Craseonycteris thonglongyai, assembly GCA_004027555.1. Lineage (NCBI taxonomy): Eukaryota > Metazoa > Chordata > Mammalia > Chiroptera > Craseonycteridae > Craseonycteris > Craseonycteris thonglongyai. The sequence continues at coordinate 145,718 of PVKE010000047.1, read as the reverse complement.
AAGCGGGACACCACTGACCGGGGGGGAGGGGGTTCTTGATTAAAAATTGGGTCTATCTCCCGCCGTTCCCTAGCTTGTTGTGCATTCTTTCCAAAAATCGGGACTTTTTTAAACGCCGCGGGACATGGGACACATTGTTAAAAATGAGGACTGTCCCGCCAAAAGCGGGACGTCTGGTCACCCTACCCTCGAACCAAAAGATGGAGCACGGGGACCTCAGAGAGAGACTCTGAGAAGTTCTGTCCCCGGGCTCAGCCGTCCCTTCTCTCCCACTTCTTTTACGCCACCGGGGTGACCAGAGCCACCCCAGCGGGCCGGGCGGGGCTATCGGAAAATCCTGGCTTCGTGCCCTTGACGTTGCTGCAGTGAACTTGAGAAGTCATTTCACTGGGTCTCGTGTTCCTCTGCAGAGGGGATGTTTTCGTGCCAACATCACAGGGGCCATTTAAGCATTGAAGGAGGCAATATAGTATGTGACGTCCTTAGCACAGTGCCCAGCACACAGTAGGCGTTGCCAAGTAGGGACTGTTATTGCGCTCATGTTCAAGTTGCTGCCCAGACCACATGCCTTGCTTTCGTTTCAGATGTAGAAGAGAACCCACTAACCATAAGACCCCACCCCCAACCAGGCAATCACAACAGCACCTCGACTGAGTGCCCAGCTGCCCTGCCTGGCCTGGCGTATGAGCGCATCTGGCTTTGCCCCATGGCCCTGGTCTCCAGGCGCCTGTCCGCTGGTTTCAGCCCACGGCCCACCCTCCGCCCCACGGCTCCTGGCGCTTACCTGGGAGTGACCTGTGCTCATCGCCGTCCCTGGCCCCTCACTGACCCTATTCTGACTCCCGCTTCCGTTGGGGTCTGCCGCAGCCCTGCTCCTTGTATAGCATTCATTGTTCCTACACACTCTCCGGGGTTTTCCTGTCCCTCTGACACCCCAGTTTACCCCACCACTCCCCATCCCCTGTTCTTTCTCTGTTCTTAACACCTCCACCCGGTCTTGGGGTCCCCTCTTCCCTACTCTCCAGTGCCTCATTCCAGGCCATCCCTACAAACGCCACCAAAAACGGCTCTACCTTTTGTCACCAGAAGTCACGGCTCCAAAGGCTCTGAAAGCAATTTCAGCCCAGGTGCTAATGCACATGGTGGCTTCAGGGCTCTGTTTCTATTCTAACAAAAACCTCCGTGGGAGGCAAAACTTTAACCGGAAGGAATGGATCCCTAGAGGCAGGCTAGTAAGCGCCATAAAGGTGATGGGGTGGCAGGTACACAGCTGCCTTCATCTATACTGCTCTCAAAGACCTCGGTTCCCATGTGCTTATGTTTGTTAATGTCTTCTTGATGAATTGACCCTTCGTCATTATAAAGTGTCCTTCTTTGTCTTTACTAATAATTTTTGTCTAAAGTCTATTTTGTCTTGTGGAATAGCCAACCCGGTGTCTTTCGGTGACCGATGCCTTCCCATCCTTCAACTTTCAGCCTATTTGTGCCTTTGAATCTAAAGTGAGCCTCTTGTAGAGAGCATGCAGTCGGATGTTTTTTAATCTGTTCTTTCAATCTCTGTCTTTTATCTGGAAAGTTTAATCTGCTTGCATTTAATGTAAGGAGTAAAGTAAGATTTATGTCTGCCATTCTGCTACTTATGTTCTATATTTCAGTGTCTTTTTTGTTCCTCTGTTCCTTTATTACTGCTTTGTGTTAAATAGTTATTATCTAGAGTGCTGTTTTTTAAATAAAGATTGATTTTATTGTTTTTGACAGAGAGACAGAGGGGGCGGGGCCCAGAGTCTCCATAGTTGTCCGTCATCAGTTTTCGACATGGTTTCATTCCACACAGGTGGTCGGGGGCCACACAGGGCAGGAACTGGGTTGAGGGTCTCCCTCATGGGAGACACGCCCCCACAGTCAGGATTGAACCACGGAGCCCCCCACACATGGGAAGCTTGCCCCAGTGAGAACCAAACTGGGGGCATGTGGGACCAGGGCCGGGACTCAACCTTGGACCCCAGGACTACGAAGCGAGCACTTAACCCGCTGAGCCATCCTGGTTTCCCCTAGAGTCCTATTTTAATTCCCTTTTAATTTCAACTTATTTTTTTGGTGGTTGCCCTGGATGTTACTATTAATATCACATTTATAACAACCTAGTTTGGAATAATACCAACTTAATTTCAATAGTACTAAAACTTTGCTTCTGGGTGATCTCATTCCCCCTCTCTTAAGTTATTGTTATCACAAATTACGTATTTATACATTTTGTTCCCATGAACATAGATTTATAGTGATTGTTTTATGCAGTTGTCTTTTCGATCAGAAAAACCAAGTTGAAACAAAAATACATTTATACTGTCTTCTGTATTTAATTGTGTAGTTGCTTTTATCATGTTAGTTCAAGTTACTATCTAGCATCTTTTCATTTAAGTAGCGTTCCTTATACGGCAGGCCTGTTAGAGACAAACTGTCTAGTGTTTTTATCTGGAAATGAGTAGAAAATAATTGCCAGGCATAGAACTTTGGGCTGATAGCTTTTGTTTGTTTGTTTTTCTCTCCTCCTGTTAGCACTTTGAATATACCATCCCACTATTTCTGGCCTCCGTGGTTTCTGATGAGAAATCAGCTCTTAATCTTATAGAGGCTCCTACAGTGGGTTGTTTCTTGCTATGTTGTCTTTGTCTTTCAACAGTTTTGCTTTTGATGTGTCTGGCTACGGGCCTCTTTGAAGTTATCCTACATGGAGCTGGTTGAGCTTCTTGGATGTGTAGATTAAGGGCTTTGATCGAATTTAGGGAGCTTGGGGTCACTGTTTTTGTTAACTATGCTTTCTGGGCCTTTCTCCCTCTCTTTTCCTTCTAGGGCTCCTATTGTGCATATGTTAGTGTGCTTGATGGAATCGCATAGGTTTCTGAGGCTCACTTTTCGTCCTTTTTCCTTTGTGTTCCTCAGACTGGACCATCTCCACTGCCCTATCTTCAACTTCCCTGACTCTGTCTCCTGCCCTCTCAGGTATGCTATAGAGACCCTCCAGTGAATTCTTCATTCACACTATTACACTTTTCAACTCCGGAATTTCTATTTGCTTCCTTATTATAATATGTCATTTCTGTCTCTTTGTTGATGTTCTCTATTTGGTGTGACACCATTGTCATACTTTTCTGTAGTTTTCTAGACATGGTTTGCTTGAGGCTTTTGAACATAAGATAGCTGATCTGAAGTTTCACAGCCTACCTCCTCTTGGAAGCCGTCTGCCTGCACACAGATCAACCCTGCTTGCTATCTCGGCTCCCTAGCCTCACACTCCACACAGCGGGACCAGCACTCGGGGCTTAGCCCCACCTTAAATCTCCTCCTCAAAGTATCACTCCTCCACTGGATTGGAGGAAGGACGTGAAACTCAGAAGTCCTTCAGCTCCGAGAACCTCCTCTCCTCCTTGAGTTTCTGGGTGCTCTACTGGAGGTGAGCTGCCCAAGGAAGCACCCAGTTCCTTGGGGATGTGAAGGAAACAAGAAGTCTTCAGGTGCTGCCCCCTCCTGCAGGGACTCCGGAACTTCCATAAAGCTTCACTCAAAAGGGACCAAGGGGGCAAGGAGAAGTCTGCAAATCAGAAGCTCTCTTTTTCTTTTAAGATTTATTTTATTGTTTGACAGAAGGGGGGGGGGTGAGATTTTCCCAGAGCAGTCTCCATAGTTGTACATCATCAGCTGTGACATGGTTTTATTCCACACAGGTGGATGTGGGGCCACATGGGGCGGGAACTAAACTGGGGCCTCCCGCATGGGAGGTGAGAACTTTCACCATCAACCCGGCGGTTACCAGTTGCACCGCAGTTCAGCACATGGGTTTGCACGGGCCAGAGGCAGGATTCGATGCCCGGATCTCAGCATTGCAAGGCAAGCGCTCAACCTGCTGAGCTATCCTGGCATGTCCTCAGAAGCTCTTTTTTTAAAAAGCAGTATAATTACTTCAAAATAACGCAGTTACAGTACATAAATGTACAAAAAGCAAGGCTGAAGTGGCCTGTGGCTTGCCGGCCTTCGAAGTCCTCCCGTCTTTCCTCCCACCATCTGGGGGACAGAAAATGGCTACACGTGTTCCCAACAAGTTCAGTCAAAATCCATAGGATTTTGGTTTCTTGGTTACCCCTCCCTTCTTAGCCTGAGCTGGGGAGAATTATAATGGCTAACAGGGGAGCTTTCTACCCCCCGCCTTCCAATTCCTAACTCTATTATGTTTCTATTAATAAGCACGTTCATTATCAGCGGTAGCAGCAATGAAGAACATCTCAGCTCCACTTTTCACACAGCTCAGTGGAGCCACATTGAAGTGACCTACTTAGGAGGAACCTTGCTGGAGCTGATGGGTGTTGGGAAACCATATGGTGCTTGGCAGACGACCTGAAATCAATGTGGAAACAGGAGCATGGGTGAGGTGGTGTCATTTGTCACCCTGAGGCAGGCATGAGTCAGGTCTAAAAGCTGACCCTTCCTCAGGGCTGGAACTTGATCAGGGCTTTGGTTCTGATCCAGAAGTGGCCCTTACAGGCCTTGTCATTGTACCAGGAGACTCCCAACAAATGAGGGCTCAGGGGACCGGCCAGGCCTGGGCTGTCACAATGAGTTAGGGCTGGGTCCGCCTGACCCGTAAGAACACTCGTAAATGTTACCCATAAAAACACCGCACTGCTAAGCAGCAGTGCCCGGAGGACATGGACAGAGAGAATGGATTTTTTTTTTTTAACTTGGAAACAGAAATAGAAACTTGTGGAGGTCAAGGGGCCTCAGAATGACTTTGACACGTGTGACTGTGGAACTGGGATCCGCGGAGCATGCGGAGCCCTCGGGCAAGGGCAGAGTGTCAGGACCGATCCAATATCCGGTTCGTGGGCTCCCCAGGCCACTCGATAATGACAGTGTGTGGCACTTATGTAGACACCCTGTCCCTAGGGCTCTCGTGAGCAGAGCGCTCTGAACTGAGCTCCCAGGGATAGGAGGCTCATCCTGTGGCCTTGTGTTTGGCACAAGGAGGCTGAACAGCTGGGTCCCCCCCCCCCCCCGTCCTGGTGATCGACGGAGTCCCTCCCTGGTTCAGGTGAGGTGCTGGCTTCTGGCGTTTCCAGCGGCTGCAGGGCAATGGCCTTTTGGACTCAGCTGGACTCGGGCCCCAGGCTTCTGCGCACGAAAAGACGCCTCTCTGCTCCGTTCTCCTGCCGGGTCGGGAGCCCGCTGCGTCCTCCCAGGCTACATGCCCCACTGGTGGTTCTGCTCGATGCTCTGGTCCATACAGCAGTGTCCTCCTCCGTCTGCCCTCCCCGGGTGGTGGGAAGGTCCAGGGAGAAAGGGCCTAGTCACTGAAAGGCTGTGCAGACCGCTGGTAGCTGCTAAGTCTGTCTCCTGGGCGGGAGACCCAAACCAAACAAAACCGGGAAGAAGATCCCACGTTATCTCGTAACCGCAAGAAGCTGGGGCTTCGGGGAAGAGCGTGTCGCACGTACCTCCCTGGACTAACAGACAAAGGAAGCCTTGCGTTCCTTCAAGCTAGACCCTTGTGTCTACGCCCGCCTTGTGTCTTCCCGCTCTGCTGGGATGGTGGACGGGGTCAGCACCTGCCGGCTGCGGGTTCTCACTGGCAGGGCTCAGCCTCGTTCACGTTTGTATCGACTGGGGCCTGGTACGTCGTAGACACGGGCAGTGGGTGTGGAGGGGCAGGGGGTGGGGTGTTGCTGCCCAGGCAGGACTTAAGATGGTGCGTTTCTAATTGGTCTGCCTTGACGTACTCAGTTTAGAAAACTCTGTCCCTTTGGGATGATGAGAAAGTTCTGGAGTTGGGAGGTATTGACAGTTACACACAATATTGTAACTATCGTTATTGTCACTGACTTATACATTTAAAAGAGGTTAAAACTGTCAATTTTATGTTATGGATATTTTACCGCAATACCTTTAAAGGAAAAAAACAAAAAACCCTTCGCAGATATTTCTAGTCCATGCATGAATGAAGGAGGGATTCTCTTCCATAGCCAACAACGGGTCTCTAAGATGCTCCGTGTTTGTCTCAGGTTATGGCCAGAGATGAGGAAAAGAAAGACAAGGTTACTTATGGCCCCCAGCCCTTCTGAGTACTTGAGGGACCGTCTAGAAAGCCATCGGATACAGGAACATGCCATAAAGATGCTGTGGCAACAAACCCGACTCCCCGAAAGACCCTCGGCGCTCCCGGCTTCTGGGGGTCGGCCCAGCACACAGTTCTGCAGGACTTCGGCTCCACCCCCTGTACATAAGCTTCCGGGACAGGACCCTCATGTCCTGTGTGCAAACAGGTGTGCGCAGCCTGGCCCTGCAGTCGGGACCCAGCAAGAGTGTGTGGAGTGACCACCACACAAAACACTGAATGACAACCGTCTTCTGTCCTTCCTGGAACTTCGTTGCATTGGCTACAGCAGGAAATACATTCATTCTGGTTTTTCAAAATGTCCGTTGTAATAATTTGCGGTGAGGAGACTAGGAACTCGCCCAGAAGGGTGGAAGCGGGGAGAGGCCAGGATCCTGTGCTCCGGGAGGGCTGACTTCAGAGCTTGGCTCGTGCTGAGTGACCCACGGGGGACAGAAAGGCCGGGCGGGGGGCTGCGATGTATCCCCAGGAAGCGTGTCCCAGGGGGCCATCCGCCCCCTGGGAGGGAGCTCTCTGACATTGGAGGTGGCCAAGCGGATGCTGGACACTCCACTTTTAGGAGCATCGGTGAGAAACGCGACACAGCGAACCCCAAGGCCCCACCTGTACCCCACCACCCTCCAGAATGCAGGGCTCTCTGAAGGAGGCGGCAGTGAAAGGTACAGAGAGGGGGCAGGAAGTCAGGGCCTGTGGGGAAGCCCCCTGGACTGGGAGAGTGTGGGGCCCGCTCAGGTCTCTAGTTCAGCTTCCCGCCGGTCCTTCTCCCCTTTCCCTCCCTTCCTTCCCCTTCTTCTTCATCTCTCTATCATCCCATCATCTGTTGAAACCTGTCTTTCGCCTCTGGTGGAGTTGAAGCTATGCGGGAGTCAGCGTCTTCAAGCCCAGAAGCACAAGCCAGCAGATGAGGCCCCAGGGCCCGCACCCCCTCTTTGCCTCCCGCCCTCCTCCCGTTTCTGAGCGGTGTTTCTTGGACACTGGATCAGTGGGCCCCACAGTGCGTCCCCCACCGGTGGGCAGGTGGCCAACTGTCAGGTCACAGTGGTTGGGGGTAGGAGAGTGGCGTCCCCTGGGACCCCCTGCTGCTCACCCCACACCGGGTCACCAGGTGTGGCTTGCGGTGTTGGCCTTCTGTGCCCATTGGCATCAGCTGGGCAGCTTTTCTGTTTTCACCCGTTGATTGCTTTTGATGGACTCTGCTTATCTGTTCACTGTTTTATTTATTTATTCATTCATTCATTTATTTAAAGATTTATTTTATTATTTTTGACAGACACAGAAAGAGAGACAGAGAGAAGGGGGAGGGCCCAGAGCTGTCTCCATAGCTGTCTGTCATCAGTTTTTGACGTGGTTTCATTCCACACAGGTGGGTGGGGGCCGTGCAGGGCAGGGACTGGGCTGGGGGCCTCCCACAGGGAAAGCTCACCCCAGTTCAGCATATGGGTCCACACGGGCCGGGGCCGGGACTCAATCCTCAGTCCCCAGGGCTGCCAAGCAAGTGTTTAACCCGCTGAGCCCTCCCGGCTGCCCCCTGTCTGAATTCTTTAAGAGGATTTCAGTGATGTGTCTGTGGCCACGCAACAGGCCACCAGTGAAGCAGATGGCCGACCAGGGCTCCGAAACCTCCCTCATCCTGCTCACCCACTCAATGACCGGGCCCCAATTCGTCACCCTCGGGAGGGAGAGTTGGGGTTCAGGTACGACACTGAATCATCATGTGTCTGTGGGCACAACACACACACACTGATGAAACCACACGCTCCACCCAGGTTCACTCCATCCGGGTCGTCCTGCCCGTCCTGGCCCGAGATCCTTCCCACAATGTTTGAACATATCCCATGATGGCAACTACACATGACGCCCTGGGAATACGAACAAGAGCCAGAAACACGAAGGGGCTCAGGGTCGGTGAGGAACCGAGCTAGCCCATGGCTAGAAGTGACCGGAGGCTGCGGAAGGCTGCAGAAGGCGAGGCGTCCCCACACTCAGAGGCCCTGGGTTTGGGGGGCAGCGGGGGGTGGGGGCAGCCATGTTTCAACCAGGGATTCCATGGTAGTCTGAGAACTGAATGATGAGGAACGAGGAAGAAGCCCTCCGGGAATGGTGGGGGGTGGGGCAGCTCAGCAGTCAGGCGCCCGGAGGGGAGAGGGTGCTTCTTGGGGAGCTCACCAGCGCTGGCCCCAGACTGATGTGTCTGCAGCAGAACGTGGGGTGAGAAGTCTGGGGTGGGGGTACAGCTGGGCTTCCAGAGTGAAGAGAGCAGAACTTCTGGACCCGGAGGAGTTCCAATGCCACCCTGCAGGTGACACGGAGCCCTTGGAGGGACTTTAGCAGGGGAGTGACTAGGTCTGCAACAGCGGGGAGCAGAGGGGAAGGGCGGGGCAAGGCAGAAGACAGGGAGACGCGCTTGAACCTGTTAGGACCCCAGTCCTGGAACACACCGTTGGGAGCGGCCCCGGGCGTGGGGAGCAGGGAGGAGGGACAGAGACCCCCACAGCCGGCCCACCTCAACGTGCCGCGTGTTTGTCTACGAGCCGGGCCCTGGGGTAAGCCTTGGCCTTCCCTGTCTGCCTTTCCACGGTCCGGCATGTTTCCAGACAGCCCGACGTTCCCACGCTGCAAGTCACCAAATCGCAAGCATTGAGTTTTCTCCCATGAAACCAGGAAGCCTTGGGAACAGGGACTTCTCAGAAGAAGGTGGGGACTTAGGGATTCTACACTGACGCTTAAGCCCACTGACGTTAAACATTGCGTCTTCCCCTGCTTTGAATTCTCCAGGCCCCGGTTTCCAAATAGTCGAAGCTAGCTGCTCTCGTGGGCTGGCTGGGAGGGAGTCAGAGAAAACCCAGGCGTGTGGGCTCCGTAGAATCTTCCAGTCTCTTCCACGACACCCCTGTCCCTCTGCGGGCCGTGTTCTCTCCGTGGAAACTGAGGCTGAGTGAGCAGGAGGCGCTCCCCCAGAGCATGGCTAGAGGGACTGGCGTTCAGACACGGTCCCCCCGTGTGCCCTCAGCGTCCATCTGTGGTCGCCTCTCCCGCACGTCCTCTGAGCTTGGACCCTGGCCCAGTCCTACTCCCTCCGCTGTTCCCACGACTTCACCAGAAGCCCACAAGGCCAAGGTCCACACCTGAGAAGCAATTGGGGGTGACCCACGAGAGGGACCCTGGTCAGAGAGAAATGATCGGCCGTAGTTGTGGAGCCACATGAACTCCCCACCTGGGTGACAGTCTCCCCGCCCTGGCCAGCCAGACACCAGCATCCTTAATGCCATTTCCTGTCAAGATCGTCCCACCTGGGCCAAGTCACAGACTCATAAACTTCCGTGGAGCCCTCGGGGAAGCCGGGGGCCCATTTCCTCTGCTTTCTCATCCTCAAGGCCTCTGAGGTATCTCTCTGCCTTCTTGGCAGGAGCTTCATTTCCTCCTCGGGCCTTGACCCCTGGCCCTTTCCCCCTCCCACCCACCAGAAGCCCAGCAACCATTCGACTCTCTTACTCCCAGTGAAAAGTCAGGGGCAGGATCTTCTTAGCAAGTTCTGAGGTCAGGGCCACAGAAGCGATCTGTATTCAGGTCCTTTTCTGGGACGACCACCCCAGCGGCCTCCACCTTCCACCGGGGCCCCTAGAGGTTCTGCGGGGTTTCCATGTGCCTTTTCTGGGACCGGTTTTCCGGAGTCAGTAAACAGCTGCCATGTTCCGGGGGAAACAACGGCCACATTGAGCTCAGGAGACGGCGGGCAGGTATGTCCTGCCAATGTTGTCCTGCCACTCTCTTCCCTGAAACCGGCAGTGGCCTCTGCCCGAGGAAAAAGCCTCCCTGACCCAGTGCAATGCCCTTGACCTTGGGCCCTGGCTGCATCACCAGCCGCCCTCCTGTGCTCAGCTCTGAAGTTCTCAGCAGCATCACACTGCCGGTGCCTTTGGACGCAGATTTGGCCCGTGCCACCTCTCCCTCCCCCACACGCTCCCCTCCTCAGCTGCGTTTTCAAGGTTCTGTTTAAAGTTATATGAGAGAGGACCCCCCCAAAACCCGGAATGACCCCCTGGAGGGCAAGCCCTTGTAGCATAGGTGTCCCCGCTAGGGGAGGTTCTAGGAACCCATCTGCATCCGTGGACCCGCTGGTGGTGTGAGAGGCTGTGTGCAGCTTCAGTGAATGTTTTTTTGAGACTCAATGCACTTGCCCGTGTCGTGACGGGTGATTGACCCCAACAATGTGCAGCGTGACCACCCGCCCGCCCACCCTGCGCTGAGTGCTCAGCAGTTTCTGACCCAAATCAGCATGACCCCCGTGCCCCACCCTCGTTAGTCAGCCGATCTCGCCCCAAGTTACTTATATTTTGTTTCCCCAGATGAAAAAACGAAGTCCTCAGAGGGAAATGTGTTGCCGATGCGGAAGAGGTGACACAAAAATCAGCAGAAGCACTAAAAGGCGTCCAGATTGACGAGTTCAGACACGGCTGTGAGCCGTGGAAACAGCGTCTCGGTCGGTGTCCTGCATCCAACGCGGAGCCCTTGGAAGGTGAGTGAGGTGTAAACACGTCAGAACGAATGCACTACTTTTTATAAATACACTCCGGGTGTTTTGGGGTCCCCCCTCGTATGTTCCGAGAGGTTTTCTCAATCTCCTAACAGTCTCGTACCCCATCCGCCTCTGCATTCACGTTTCTCACTTGTTCAGGATCTGCTCTTCCAGAACATTCCAGGAGGGCAGCCCGGCAGCTGTTTTGTGCACAGGAGGGACCGGGAAATACTGTGGGATGGAGGAAGGTGGGCGAAACAACGCACCTCACTGTCCTGCTTCCAGCCGGGGCAGGAAGGGGCGTCACTGTGCTGAAGAGGAGCTCACCCCCGGGCGAGACCTGAAAGCCACGCCCAGCCTGCAGATAACGGGGTACGCACACCCCCTCCCGCCCCCATAGATCTTCCATGTTTCGTGGTCCCGTGCTTTCTGTAGACCACAGAGCCGTGTGCACAGTATCTCCACAACGTTAGGGTTTGCTCCTTCCTTCCTGCACAGATGTTCTGAGCGGCTCAGTCCTTGTCCTGGGCACCCAGAAGGGTCCCTACTCACCGTGCCACCCAGCGTGGCAGGTGCTTCTGTCACATGAATAAGTTATGACTGCAGGGAGTTGGCTGCTTCTTTCTTTTTTAAGATAAGATTTATTTTTTATTGTTTGAGAGAAGATGAGAGCAAGAGCAAGAGAGAGAGAAGGGGGAGGGCCCAGAGCCGTCCCCATAGTTGTGCGTCATTAGTTGTGACCTGGTTTCATTCCACACAGGTGGGCAGGGGCCGCATGGGGTGGGAACTGAACCAGGGGCCTCCCACATGGGAGGTGACCTTTGCCACTGAGCCATCCCAGCCAGCTGTGCTGCTGTTCAGCACAAGGGTTGGCACCAGCCACGGCCAAGATTCGATCCCTGGGCCTCACAGTTGCAAGGCAAGCTCTCTACCAGCTGAGGGATCCCGGCATCCCTGGTTCTTATTAAACATGCAGCAGAAGCCTCCCAAGCTTCTACACGGCTGTCACTGCGGTCACGGTGAGGTTGGTCCCCACCTCATCCTCTTGCCTGTTCCCAGCAGGTACTTACAAGCCACCGTGTTGGTGTCAAAGAGATGAGGTGGTCTGGATGCACACACTCAGCATATTAGTGATGCAACCTAAATATGACCAGAGGGAAAACTCCCCGGAAGGGCAGCCTGTGTGGGTTTCAGAATGCCACGAACACTTCTGGTTACCACTGCTCTCCTCCAGGGGACGGGAACAGGCACCAGACGCAGGCACTCATTCTCAGGGTCCCCATGAAGTCCCTGCGACTGAGCACGCAGGTCAACAGAGCGGCGGGCGAGGTCCCACCCAGACGCACACACTCCTGGCAGGGTGACCACCCCGAGGCCTAGGGATGAGCCAAATGTCTGGCTTCCCCTCATCCCATTCCTGAGATCTGGATCCCGGCAGGGCCTAGAGATGTGGCACCAAGAAGTGAGGAAGGCCACAGAGACAGGGGACCAGGCCTTCACTGGCGTGGCTTCTGCAAGAGAAAAGAAATGGCCGGCGTCTCCTGTGGGACACACACACAGATGGGAGACCGGGGTCTGGTCGGCCCAGAGCCACTCCTGAGTACGTTGCACAAGACTCAGCCTGCAATCTCCCACCTGTACCCTGACTCCGCCCAGGGAAAAACATGGCAGGAAGCAGGGAGGCCCCTGCCTCTTGCAGGAAGAGACCAGGCCTGCTGTGGGCCTCAGGGCAAGCCCCAAGTCACCCAGGTGCAAACAGCCCCAGGTGACTTCACCAGAGAGGCTCCCTGGCTGCAGGTCTGAGGAAAGGGGGGCTAGGAACGGAAGGGGGGTGCTCCCCAGACAGGGAGAAGAGTGACAGGAAAGAAGGTCGCCCGTGGGCTTTGGACAGTCTCCAAAAGCAAAAGAAAGGCAGCGTCGGGGCAACAAAACAGGTTTCCCAAGTGAGGTCATCTTTCTATTTTTATAGCATCTCTGTGGTCACGCCGAAGCGGCATCTTAGGCTCTGGCTTCTATTCATCTGTTCAGAACACGCTCCAAGCAGATGTTGCTTATTCTCCACGGAATGGGAGAGGCGTTGCGATTCCCACGAGAGCCTTCCAGGGGGTCAGTTAGGAGGCCCCCCTGTGCTTCCAGCCTGCAGCCCAGAGAGAGGGGTCAATGTGGGGGCCCCCCTCTCCTCTGAAGGCTGGGGAGGCCCCAAGAGACTGTGGGGCCCTTGCTCAGCCAGCCCCCCAGCCCCTGGGGGTGTCGAGTACCTGCAGGACGCAGGTGCTGGCTTCACCCTGGTCACTCCTGGCACTGTGGTTGCACATGGGCCACAGATGGATCCACAAAGTCCAACGGGCCCACTGCCCAAGGACGGGCAGAATCCAGGGCCGAGACCTGTTATGCAAGGGGCTCCTCAAGGAGCACTGAGCTTCACCCCAGTGCAACCCACTCATGAGTCCCCCCAGAATGCCCTCTGGGGACCCCCCCCCCGGTCCTTCCTTAACCCCTCCCTCTGCTAATGCAGTTGCTCGTGCTGTCTGTAAAGCATCCTGATTTTTCTTGTCTAATGCATGTGGACAAAATGCAGGGGTGTTGGCTCTAGGTACAAAGAAAGCCTCCCCCCCTCCACACACACCCACACCCCGGCCGGGAGTTCTGAGGCGCAGAGGGCACACTGAGTAGGATTGCGACCCTGGTCCTGCACACCCCACCCCACCCCTCTCCCACGGTCTCAGCGCCTCAGCTACAAGAGGGCCAGGAGCACCTCTCGCACCCACTGCCAGGCAGTAGGCTGATGCCAGAAAATTCGGAAAGGGTGGGGCCCCTGTCGCTGAAGTCATGCATGACCTTCAAGGTCACGGCCACCCCGAGGTGAGCCATCCTCCCGTCCTGGGCCTGCTCATCTCCCTCACTGCCCCCCCCCCCAGTGTCCATCCCACAGATGAAACCGTCTGTCTCCAAAGCTAGAGAATAACCAAAACAAACAAGCAAACGGAAACAGGTGGCAGGACGTGACAAAGGGCCTGCTCTCCCATCCTACGGAGATGCGGTTAGCGCGAGTGGACTTCAAGTCTCCCTGAGATGTCTCCAGTGGGAAGGGGCCCAGCACCTCCTCTCCCAGGGCCTCTGCGTCCTGTTGTGCAGTCTGCACACTGCACAAGAGTCCCAGGGCCAGGGGCAAGTGGCATCCACGTGGCCTGCCAAGCATGGCACTCACACATCTATCCACATGCTCGAGGCCCCTTTTAAAACTCAGACAAAGCCCCCACCCCCATCTGCCCACAGAGCCTGGCCCCCTTTCGGAGTGAGCATGGTTCCGGAGAGGACACTTTGGTGCTGACTGGGGCAGGAGGTGACACGAAGAGGCAGTTGAGTGAACATGTGGTTCTGGGCCAGGTAGCAGGCTCCCAGCGGAGACCCCTGAGGCTGCTTCAGGTGAATGTGCACAGGTCAGGTGCACAGGAGGGGAGGAAAGAGAGAGGGAGGGTCCGAGATGGCATTGACCGCAGGGTCATTGAGGCTAGGCCGACTCACCATCACCTAAAGGGTGTCCCAAATTTCATGCAAGAAGTGATTTTGATAGAAAACACAGGTTTATAATTAAAAATTGTAAATGTTCATGGCTCAACAATGAAAACGCGTTGTTCTTTCGTGGAGCGCTCCATTTTTAATAACCCTGAACTGTCAGCTGTCACGCTGTCTTTTTTTTCCGTTGGCAACACTTTACCGCACAAATGATGCAAAATTCAAATCTTGCGTGAATTTTGGGACACCCTTTACAAACGTCGTTTGCAAAGGTGTTTGGTTTTTGACCTTGGTTCCTTTTCCTTTCTTAGCTTTATATTTTACTAGAATTCTTTTTCCGAAGAAAATAAAAACAGAAACAGGAAATAGGGTTCTTTTTGAATCTGCGCAGGGTAGACCCAGAGCTCCGCCCACTCTGCCCGTGGCACCGCCCACCCCGTCCCTGGCACCGCCCACTTCATCCCTGGCTCCTCCCAGCAGCCCTTGGGTTCACTTGGTCCGCCTCCCTTGTTTCAGGGGTGACGAGGCTGAAGCCCAGGAATGCGGTGTCACCTGCGCAGCGTGCACAGTGTGGAGGGCAAAGGGGGCTGGACTGTCCCTCCCCAGACACGGCCCCGTCCCCCTCCCCGCCCACAGGGAGGCAGCTGAACCCTCCCCGCCCACAGGGAGGCCCCCACCAGGGGACCACCGCCCCCACACAAGTTTCTCATCTGATTGGGCTCTGTCCATGGTGGGGGTGGAGTCCAGAATCGGAGCCGCGGGGGACTGGAGAAGTTGGGGGGACTGGTGACTGACCAGCCGCCCGGGGGAGGGGAGCTGTGTGGGAAACGAGGCCACCACCTGGAGGACCGGGTGTCTTTGACGCGGGCACAGAGGGAAGGCCCAGGCCTATGCGCCCCTCCCCGGGCCTCCTCAGACCCTGCCCCCGTCTCTCCCCAGCGCCCCGGGAACACAAGCCCCTCTCCCTGCGCTCTCCTGGCCCTCGCAGACTCCTGCTCCTGACCTTGGCCTTCCTTCCAGGCTACATGTGACCTTTCACTGTAGAGCTCGCTCATTGAGCTCATGCGCCGCGTGCCGCAGCCCGGGGGGAGGTGCCCTTGAGTCGGTGCTGACGTCCCAGCTGCCTCTACCCAGGGGGCTGACCTTGGGGATCAGGGAGCAGCCGCTGTGTTGCCGCTTTCACTTGCTGTTGCCTGTGGCCCTGGGTGTGGCCCCCACCGCGCCAGGAACACAGCTGAGCTCGGCTCCACTCTCATGTGCATTTATTGAGCGCCCGCCGAGCGCGTGGAACTCGGCTCGGGGGTTCAGAGCCACGCGGCCTGGTCAGGAGGCCAGAGCCGGTACACGGAACGTCTCATAGCTGCTTGGGGGCTGGGAAGGGGTGGGGGAGGGCAGAGCTAATCACAACACAAGTTCCTAGTCGAAAGCAACAGAACCTCCTCTGAGCGTAACAGAATATAGTCTGCGCGTGCGCACACACACACACACACACGCCCCGGACGAACACATGGGTGTGCCCCGCGGGCGCGTATGCACGCACACACAGCGCTGTGGGCAAACCACCTGCTGCATAGGCTGCACGCGCACGCCGCCGCCCAGACAGGGCCTCGGGCGTATCTGCCAGAGACGCGGGTCTCCCGGTTCTAGCGAAGCGGTCTGCCCTAGGTGCCTGCAGCATGCAACACTGGGAAAGTCCGGAGATTCACGGGAAGGGGGACAATGGGCAGAAGTGGGGGGCTTTCTGTCCCCAGGCCCGGCCGCAGCACTCCCGGTCACTCTGTCAGCAGCAGCAAAGCCTCTGTGAAGGGCTGGCGGGGCTGAGCCAGGGAGTTGGAGGTCCCCTGTGCAGTGGCAGGGCCCATGGGAGCCCCAGGGAGGTCCCCAGCCTTCAAGGCAGAATTGAAAACTCTGGTTTTCCAGCGTGGAGTCCTGCAAACGGTATCCCTTGCGACGGCGCTGCAGATCCAGGCGAGAGTCTTTATTTATTGTTTTCCTCGCATGTTCTCTGCAGCTCCCCTCAAGTGCTAACGCATTTTGTAGTCATTAGATACAGATGTTTCACACAGCTGTCCCTTAAAATCCAAATCTACGGTGAAATCGAGGTCTCGCTGCAGAGAAGGAGCAAGGGGTCACAGCGTTAGTGAGGTGGGTGGTCACAGCCCTACTCCCCTCCCCGCAGGCGCAGGGGTGGGGGGTTGCCAGCAAAGGAGTTCCCAGGAGCAGCCCTGGGGAACCCACTGGGGGGCCTCACTCTCCTCAGCAAGTTCTTTGATTCCTAACCTAACTCCTTCCTGTTATCATGTAAAAATGTTCCCTCGATCACATCCCAGGAGAAAACAGAGTGGGGTGGCTGAGCTTCTGCGACATCACCCTCACAGCATTGTCTGCAGGCAACCAGTGCCCTTGCCTGCACCTGGGGGGAGCTCGAAAGGGGTCCCGTGATCTCTGACCCATCAGGGCCAATGGAAGAAACAGAAGCCAAACTTCTCCAAACTTCTCCGGGTCACCAGAAACTAACTCTCTCTCTCGTCTATATCTATCATCTATCTATCTGTCTGTCTACTTATCTATCATCTATCTATCTATCATCTGTCTATCTATCATTTATCTATCTATCATCTATGTATCTATCATCTATCTATCATCTATCAATCTATCATCTATCTATCATCTACCTATCATCTGTCTATCTATCATCTATCATCTATCTACCATCTATCATCTACCTATCATCTATCATCTATCATCTATCATCTACCTATCATCTGTCTATCTATCATCTATCTATCATGTCTATCATCTATCTATCACCTATCATCTATCATCTATCATCTATCATCTACCTATCATCTGTCTATCATCTATCTATCATCTATCTATCTATCGTCTATCATCTATCATCTATCTATCACCTGCCTATCTATCATCTGTCTATCTACCTATCTATCTATCTATCTATCTATCTATCTATCTATCTATCATCTGTTTATCTATCATCTGTCTATTCAAATGCAGCTGGATTCTCTCTCATGGGCCTGATTTCCGCTCAGTGCAGGGGGCATTATGTCAATCATCATGGTGAGAATGAGATGACTCACGTCCCAGGCGGGACGGAGCGCAGTGGCTGTAGATTCTGTCGTGCTGGGAGATGTGACCACAGAGCTGCTCCCCGTTGTTGTGAGGACCATGCAGGAGCGGACTGGAGGGATGCGGCCTCCTCCCTGGTGTCATAGAGGGACGCCAGAACGTAACCAAGACCCGACGTGGTCCCAGGTAAATGCTAACCTGACAGTGTTGTTCCTCAGCTGAAACCCTCAGAAACTCTCCTGGCTCAGCTGGTCCTAAGTGAGGTGAAACCCGTGGACATGGGCCTCTGTGCTCAAAAGTCCTCCCCGCAGAGCTGAGAGTTCCCAGGCGGCCTCGAGAGCATCTAGTTCCTGACCTTGAACGTGCCCTTCAGTCACGCCTAACCACATCCAAGCGCGGTGTGCAGCTGCCTCCCCCAGGAACCTGCCTGGACATGCACAAGGCCCTCCGAGTGACTTCCCGCCCCACGTCCCCTCCCCTCCCTGGCCGGGTGCACGCGGGGGCCGTGGGAGCACTCACCACGTTTTTGGCATTTGGCTTCATGGAGATGGTCCCGTAGAGCTCTTCCCCTCTCCGGACAGTGAGGTAGTCTTCCAGGTAGAAGACAGTCTGCTTCCAGTGGGTGTAGGGGGCATCAGGGGCTGAGGGGCCAAGGACAAGGGCGGTGGGGACAGGAGAGTCAGACAGGGTGTCCCCAGAAGGGCTGAGGCTGGGCCTGTGCTTCCACGTCACTGGGTTCCCTCTGGGACTCCCTGGTCCCCACCCAATGCGCTGGGAGCCTGCCCCCCAGCCTCCCCCAGAACGCACCCCTCAGCTCCAGTGACCCCTCCTTCCAGCCGAGTCCGGCCCCTCAGGACCGTGGGTGTCCGCTGGGCATCAGGAGAGCCCACAAACGCATAGCAGCTGCACGCGAGTCTCACGCATTCGGCAGGGGAAGACTTCCAGGCGGTGTGGGCGAGAAGACGTGTAGGGGGCCATCCTGCCTTCCCTTCACGGCAGCGTTTGTGCAAACTCCGTGGCTAACCCAGTTTTCCCAGCATCCCCAGCAGCCCGGGTCCCACAAATAGCTTTCCCTGCCTGCCGCTCTGCCCTAGAACCAAAATTAGTAGCCTCGGCCCAGGCCTGCCGGGGGAGGGGGTCAGTGTGCCTTCCTAACCAGGTCAGATGTGAGGGATGGGGCTCCCCCCACAGCTCGGAGGCCGGCAGCTCCCCTGTGCTTGCCATTAGATCCCGCCCTTTCCCTCGCAGCACATAACGTCTACACCTAGGGGGTCCGGCTGACAGGCGACCTTCGCAGCAGCATGCCCCCCTCCCGAACACGCATCAGGCTCTCGGTTCCTCAATCTCAAGGTCACTTGCTCTGGAAGCCTGGCCTGGCCACCCACCTAGATTATGTCACATGGAAAGGCTTCCAGGGGGCCCTCTGTGTAGCCTTGGAAGCGGAACAAAGGCTCACTGCTGGGAATTACTAGTGGGCAGATTTTTAGTTCACCAGAAAGGATCAGAGCCGCCCCCCGATCTATGAGCCCCCTGAGGCCCACGGGCAGGATTTGGGCGTGCACTGACTCACGCGCAGGTGACCTCAAAGATTTCTCAAGCCCCCACATCTATTGTAACGGTGCTGAAGCATCGGTCTTTCTTTGCCCTTCGCAGGGAACTGGCTGGATCGAATGTCAGCGGTTTGGATCCAGACTTGAGTAGACCTCACCGTGCGCATGTGAGATCAATGCAACCTCAAGGTCGAGGACAGAGAAGGGCTTGATGGGGGATCAGGTAGTCTGTGCCTCTCAGAACCTGGATTCCCCGACGCGTACGGCCTTTCTAGCCTCTCCCGCACGCTGCTATCTGAGGACAAGGTCCACCTGGCTTCCAGAACCTTCCCTGCCAACTACATCTAAATAAACTGTCAAAAGACAGTCTCCAGTGTGGAGGGGAACAGCACTGTCACCCCTACTGCCACCTACAGCGTCTCAGACAGGTGTCTCTCGACCTTCAGTCAAGGACATTCTAGCAGTTTCCTCCTGTTGACCCATCAGAAGCCTGGGACCCTCCCAGACATGTGCCTGGCTCAGAACCACCAAGCCTGGGAGTCTGAGGCTAGGAGCCCCCCAAAACGTGCCAGCCTCAGGTTGGAGGAAAGTGATTTCTCCCCCTGCCCCACCCCCAGCATGAACATGGGAAGGTCGGAACATCCCCAGAAACCTCATTCCTAGGATGGATCCACTAGCCATGGACTGACGATCGAAACCGGTCTCCTCAATCCCAATCCTCCAACACAGTGCCCAGGAGAAAGGTATTAAAATGCAAATGCTTCCCCTCTACTCCTAGAGATTTAGAATCAGTATTTCTGTGGGGGTGGGGGGTGGGGGTGGGGGAGGGGGGCAGGTGCCGTAATTTAAACCTCTCACCTGAGGTGATGTACTGACCCACAACCTCCGACGCCGACCCACACAGGCACGCTATGTCACTAGGAGTCCGAACGTCTCCGGGGAGGCATCCGGAAGGTCGCTACGCACATGGGTGAGCACCCATCACAGGGCTGGGCCGACGTCTGGCTTCCTGCCCCCGCTACAGCCTTGAAGATGGTGCCCCTGCTTTCGGCAGCCCCTCTGGTGAGGGTACCTGCACCCTCCGAATAGCCTGACCCCTCTTCTCCCTTCCCTCACCATCCCTGGATTATGCAGCTTGCGTTTTGTATCGCGGAGTGAGTGTGAGCGGTCTTGGCAACAATGGCACATGTCCATGCACGCATGCGGTCATTCATTCAACAGATATGGTCCTCGGTTTGGGGAACAGCGACCCATACAGCCTTGTTCCCCTCAGTTCCTACTGCCTCCGTGAGAAGACCGAGAAGGCGGGTTCAGATCGCAGAGGGGCCCCTGGAAACAAACAGCAGGGGCCTCACAGGACAAATGGTTCCCGGTGCTTTGGGAAAGGGAGGGAAGCCTGCTTCCGTTTCGCTTCCCAGGGGCTGAGTGCAATCGTCCTTCTCTAGCTGTAACTGAGTAACTGCATTCCCTAGCGGGGGCTCACACACTCTTTGCAGAATTTAAGACTCTGCGCCAAGAGGCTGCTTGGACCCGAGAGAATGACGCAATGCCATGGGACCGCAAAACTGCAAAGGGCCGGCAGGCATGCTGGGCCCAGTGGTGTCATGTCACGTATAACCAGCCCAAGGCCCGGACAGGCACTTGCTCCAAGTCATCTACAGCATCGGGTCACCTTACCTTGCTGGTTCCTTCTTTCTAGACCTCTCTGGACACAGTCCACCACACCAGAGCAGACCGCAGAACCCCTCACGGTCATCTTGTTCCCCAAATATCATCTCTACGTGCTGCGTCATTAGCTACCTTGTACCCATCCGTGTAAAAGGAGGATGTCTGTCTCCATGTTGCCGTTTATCCAACCCCAGCGATTTCCACTTTATATTCTCCCGCCCCTTCATCTACCACCAGCCGATTTCATGGGACCCTCTGGATGCCCCCTTCTTGGATTCTCATGTATAAAATACGCTGCAAACTGCCATTCTCCACAGCATTTTCTGAATCCGCTGAGATTTTGCTTCCCAGAAATGGGCATCCATTTGCCTCCGAGACACTCATTCAAGTTCTCTACAGGACCAGAAGTCGATCCTCCCCCAGGGGCCAGGGGGACCCAGCTGAGAGCCACAGGCGGGGGTGGGGTGGGGGAGGGCTGGACCACAGGCTTTAGAAAGCCAGAACTTTCTCCAGAGTGCCCTTGCCATAGCCCACCACGGCTCCACCCCCCAGCCTCGGCCACAGCCCTGAGACTCCAGCTGACTCCTCCTCAGGCCTCGCCCGCCCCCATTCTCACCCCCACGAGGCTGGCTGGGTTCCCCCTGTCCTTCAGGGCCCAGGTCAAATACCCCCGCCCTCTAAGATGAGCTCACAGCTGCCTCTCTAAGGAGGTGGCAGCTCTAAGCACCCTGATCAGGCATCTCCAGGGCTCCCGGGGCAGTACTGGCCTGGCCGATAGACTGGGAAACCCTGGTACTGGTGGGCAGGAGACCGTGGTTCTGGAGAAAACTTTCGTTTTCTCCCCTCTGTCACCAGGTAAGAGGCTTCCTGTCACCATGACTTTAGGAAATGAGTCACACATCCTGGAACCCTGGTAGGATCCACCTACTCCTGTCACGAGCACACTTACTCACCGGGAGACATTCTGTTCCCAGAGAGACGCCGGGCCACCCGGGTGGCCAATCTGCACATGTCCCCAAGGGCAGAAGTCACACCTTCACTCACTCACTAACAGAGGTTTGCTTAGAGCCTGCTATGAGCTAACCACAGCCCCAGAAGCCCGGGCGCAGATGTTCATGAGATGGGATCCCAACTCCCCGGGGGGACCAAAGGTCGCAGAAATGGGTGGACGTGTTGAATAAGTGATGGCGCATCCGACGTCGGAATCCTGTGTGATTGCTCAGAAAAAGGAAGTAGACATCCTTGTGAGGCTGTGGAAGCATCTCTAGGACATACTGCTAAATACAGAAAAGGTAGCCAAGGGCAGTACTGTGTGAACCAGGCTGGGTTGCTACCATTTGGACACCGTATCCAGTTATGTAAGATGCCACCAGTACGGGAGCTGGGCACAGGGTTCACCAAACTCCATGTGCTATTTTTGCAACTTCCTGAGACTATAATTATCTCAAATAAAAAGGAAAGGAAAGGAACCTGTAGCTATGTATGGGCTTGTGCACCATTGAAAATCTTTTGGATGGAGAAGAAAGAAATGGTTAATGTGTACCTGTGAGACGTGAGCGTGGGACGAATGGGGAGGACAGTTACCCTGACTTTATGCCCTTTGGGGTGTTCTTGCCACAGCGCACATGCGTCACTTTAAACACGGCCATAGGAGACATCAGCATGGGATGTTGGCGAGCCAAGCCGAGAAGGACACCTTGGGGGCCCAAGGGGAGGGAGGTGGGCCAGTCGGACCTGAGCCGAAAGAGGGGCCATGCTGCTGTCGGCCAGGTGAGCATGTGGGGGCCAGGGACGTGCTGTGACCTAAGTTGTGCCTCCCCAGAATTCACGAGCGGGAGCCCTCACCCCCAGGACCTCGGACTGTATACTTGGAGCTGGGCCTTTGCAGAGGTGTTGCCGTTAAACTGGGGCCCTTAGGGTTCCCCGAAGGCTCACCTGTGGAGAATCCCATCTTCTTGTGGCACTTGGTAAACTCAATGTTAAAATAGGTGACCAGGGCGTGGATGTAGTCGTTGCGCTGGATCTGCAGGCAGAAGGCAGACGTGAACGAGAGCTCCTCTGTCTTCACCGTGTAAATGTCCACCTCCTGCAGGCCAGAGAGGAGGCAGCGTGGGCACTCAGAGGTCTGCGGCCCCGGGGGCGGCTTCGCTGCCGTGGGGGACTCCTCGGGGTGTCACTACTCCCAGGGGGACTGCCCAGGCCCGCCCACCACGCTCCTCCATCCTTTCTAAGGTTCATCATACTCAGGCCACGGTGCCAACGAACATGAAGCCCAACCCAAGGGGAACAGCCTTAAAAAGTAAATCTGCTGAGGGTGGGGCCTGCTGGGGGCGGGGCTCCTGGGTGGGGCCTGCTGGGGGCGTGGCCTGCTGGGGCGGGAATGCTGAAGGGAGAGCTGCTGGGGGCGGAGCTTCTGGGTGGGGCCTACTGGGGGCGGGGCCTGTCAAAGGCGGGGCTGCTGGGGGCGTGGCCTACTGGGGCGGGAAATTCTGAAGGAGCTGCTGGGGGTGGGGATTGCTGGGGGCAGGATTGATGGGGATGAGGGGACAGAAGAGAAGCATTAATTAGGGCACCCCTAAAACTACCACAATGTCCTCAGCATCACTGTGTTCATCAGGTTGTTCTTACACTGCGGTCCCCGGATGAGGGGCCTCAGCATCACAAGAGGACAAGCTCTGAGCAGGCAGGGAGAGGAGGGCACCCCAGCTCTACTGAACCAGGTCAGCAGTCTGCGCCTTCTCCAGTCCTTCCCAGGGGTTCAGGGGAACCAGACCGCTCCAGTCCCAGTGTTTGGGTATTTAAGTGCCAGCCACAGTGAGAACGAGGATTCAAGCTCACCTACAGTCACTGCGGCAGCTGAGGGAAGTTCTGCTGGCCGTTTATAACAAGCTCGGACAGTTACAGGAAAGAGAGGGAATGGGGGACATAAGAGGGAGAGTTTTTTCAGTTCCGGCTGTAGAATGGAACACATGAACAACTAATAACTCCACCAAGCTCAGTTGGGAAGTGGTTGGAAATCAATCCCGGTGGGGCGCAGGTGTAATGCAAGATGGTTTGCTGTGCGCTGTTCTTTGCTGTGTGAAGGATGTGGGTTGCTATTTGCTGGTGCCAGTGATGCAGGGCAGACCTGCTGGGAGCCCACCAGGCGTCAGGCAGCTGTGAGGGAGGTCAAAGGAAAGACTGCCTGTGGAGGAGGTGTGTCCTGTCCTGTAGAAGCTGAGGTCTAACAATTAAGTTCGTGACCTCAACCTAGAAAAAGGGCTACATACCTCAGTGCTGAATGTCACTATGGTCACCTTCCAAGTACTCCCCTTGGGAAGGTGTACACCAATGCCAGTGCCTAGCCCACCCTTCAAAGCAATTTGGGGACTCTTTCTGGAATGACCATCAGTGTCTTCATCATATTACCCTTGATGCTCTGAATGTCATCAAAGTGTCTTCCTGTCAATATTTCCTTTATCTTCAGATAAAGAGAAAAGTCACTGAGAGCCAGGTCAATTGAGTAAGGAAGGTGTTCCAATATGTTATTTGTTGATTGGCTAAAAACTCCCTGAAAGACAGTGTTGTGTGAACTGGTGCATTGTTGTGATGCAAGAGCCAGGAGTTGTTGGTGAAAAGTTCAGGTAATGTTCATCTAACTTGTTCACGCAACCTTTTCAGCACTTCCAAACAGTCAATTTGATTGACTGTTTGTCCAGTTGGCACTAACTTATAATGAACAATCCCTCTGATATCAAAAAAATGTCAGCAACATCATTTTGACTCTTGATTTGGAATGACAACTTTTTGGTCATGGAGAATTGGCTGACTTCCATTGTGCACTTGGATGCTTTGTTTCAGGGTAGTATTGGTACAGCCATGTTTCATCACCAGTGATAACACGGCCCAAAACATCATCTTGCCTCTCCACAAGGTCTTGGCAAACTCAAGCTGCGACATTCTCGCGACGTCACACAAAAACCCTTAACAACAATAATGAACGCTACTCAGCAAGACACCACCACACGTCAACATGAACACAGCTGTGAGACACTGATATTCTAAGGTCATGAAACCATACTGGGTTGTTTGTACTGTGCTGTCAACATAAGCACATGGTGGCAAGCTCACGAACTTAATTGTCAGACCTCGTATGTCAAAGACAGATGCCTGTGTGCCTGGAATGGTCCACAGAGGCTCTCCTGAGACCCAGATGGGACATGTTGGGACGTGTTGGTTGGGAACAATCAGGAAAGGGATCTGAAGAAAGCACCCCAGGGTCTTGAAAAAGAAGTCCTATGTCCTCAGGAAGAGGAGGAGGAGGTGTGACCAGGATAGCCAGCAGAGCCAAACCCTGTAGTGGGACCCTGACACCCTTGGGGGTGCTGAAGCTCTGACCTGTTAGCTGGGGACAGGTGGGACTACAGGTTTAGGGGACTGTGGGAGCCCCACAGTCAGATCACTTTAAATGCAAGTCAGGCTTTGCTTCTAGGGCCCACGGAAGAGCAATGAGAACTCATAGAATGGTGAGCCCTGGGTCAGACATGCAGAATTTGATGGGGTTAGAAAGCCAGTCTGCCTTTGTCCAATGCAAGAGCCTCCTTGGTAGCACTTCCCGAAAGTGGCCATCCGTTGCCTGCAGGACCTATCAGGCCCCTGATTCCACCTCCTGACACCCCCAGTTGGTAGGTCCCTCTACATAACCAATGGGAGCCCCCACCCATCTATAACTTCCACCCACTGAATGAACTGAGTGCCTGTCCCAGCTTACACGTGTTCCCTGAACCTTTTCTTCCCCAACATGAGCCGCCTCTGGTGTTTCATTTGCTTCTCACAAGGCATGATGCCTGACTCCTTCCCCCTCCCAGCTGGGGACATACTTCTCGTAACCTCTGACCTCCAAGAGCACCATGCTGGCTCCGGCTGCACTCGATCTCTCTCCCTCCACTGCATCTCTCACAGCCCTTTCTCCTTTCCTGCTGGGCCCCAAGGGTAGCGGTCCTCCATTACATTGCATCCTGTTGATTCGGGCCATCACGCCCATCCGGGACATCTTTTTAGATCAGTATCGGTCCACCATCATGACGTTCACCATCCCTTCTGGCTACTTGGTGCCCACCGGTTCCCTCCAGCTCAACACGCAGAGCAAGCTGTGGGCGACTGTTCACAGTCATGGTGTCCACACCGTCCACCAGGCTCACAGTGTGTACACTCGCTGATTTTTCCATCTCCTCAGTCAAGGCGAGCTGCCCAAGCCCCAGGCTCTTTCCGAAGCCCGTGGAACTGTTCCCTCCTGGTCCCCACAGCCGCCGGCCTAGCCTGGCCTTTCCGCCCTACTTCTGGCTCATGTCTGCAGCCTCACGGCTCCGCCCTGCGCCTGCCTCATACTGGAGCCCTGGAGGGATAAGCTGTACTTTACTGGTCTGTGTGGCCCGTTGTGTGACATAGCACCTCGTACCCAACAGGTCCCCGTGTGACAACGGCTCCGGCCCCAAGGCCTCTCCTTCGTGCCAGCCACTCATCTACTAGATCCATTTGGACTGTGCTGCTCTCCGGACTCCAGATCTCCCATGACTGACGGCTCGCCTGAGCCATCCAAACCTCTTGGCCTGAACTCGGTAGGGGAGGGCTGAAAAGGGGGTTCTGGGACACAGCCAGACCCGGCCCCTTCCTCCTTCTGTCACTCCGCTCGCTGCACCGCTTTTAGGGTACACACACACCCTACCCATCTACCAAGACTCCTCTCTCTGTCAGTCCTGCTCTCACATGTCCATCAACCAAATGTCAGCTGTCAGCTATGTTCACTGACGATGCTCACAAGGGCCCACGGGCATCTATAGTTTAACGGAGGCTGCGGAAGGGACAGAGCATGCAAGACAGGAGCCGTGAAGCTCTACATGAAAACGGTGACACGGAGGCAGGTGGTCTTTTGCAGTGGGGGCGGGGCCCCAATGGGGGCGTGGCCACCAGCGGGGGTAGGGACGCTAATGGGGGCGGGGCCACCAGTGGGGCGGGGCCACCATGAACCAGCTTCAGAGACACAGAGGCCACAGAGGCCGGCTGGGCTGAGTCCCCGCCTCCTCTCAGATCCAAAGTCTACAGCGTCAAACCCAGTTCTCCTGGCTCCCCAGAGCCCAGCCCCCTCTGTGGGATGGTTTCTCCCTTTGGGCAGCAGCCCCAGCCTCTCGAGGCCCCCTGGGAGGCCCCCTGGGAGGACCCCTGAGGGCCTCCACAAGCATCAAGAATCCAGACGAGCCCCCCCGCCCCGCTGCTACCCCCAGATGGTAGTCTCGGAGCAGAAGTCTGGCCCAAACAGAGTCTCAGTTGTCATAAAGTGTCACCCTCCGCAACAGGTAATAGCAGGAAAATAGCAATTCCATGTGTGAAGAAGGGTGTGTTTCCCAGCAGGCTAGACGTTGCCCAGCGCATTAGCGAGAGAGCAGGTAGGGGACGTCCTGGCTGCAGAAATGAGCACCGACAGCCGGAGGGGACAGGCAGGGGGAGGGTGGGGCTGAGCACAGAGCTCCAGGCCGCACCCCAACATTTCCAGAGAAGTGATACGTACAGGGCCAGCACAGGCCAGCGTGTTTAGGCAAGACGAGGGCTGGGCGGGCTGCCCAATTCTTACCTAACAAGCCCAGATTTTTAAATTAGAACATCACCTAGAACCCTGTGATATTGCCATGCGTTTTTGGATTTTTAAAAACAACTGTATAGCAGTAGGTTCTATGGTTTGGCATCACATAGTAACATCTGAGGGCTGTCCGGGAAGGATCCACCCTTGTAACCGTTCTCGTTACACTGACAACGGCTGGGTTTTTTAATTTTTTTTCTGGACAGGCCTCATATAGAAATGCAAAGGCTTAGCAAGAAGTGTGGGCGGGTCAGTCCAGAGTGTGAGCAGCGGTTCCCTCAAGGACTGTGCAGCCAGAAGGGAGGGGAGGTTGTGTTTTACTCAGTCAGGTTCGGCTCGTTTGCATATTTGATAATGAGCATGTGCTAGAAATGGGGGTGCCCAGGGTGCCGGCCAGGGGTGCTGCTTCTGCACTGAAGAAAGCTGTAAAGGCAAGATGTTAGAGCACGTACCAACACCAACACTCAGGACAGGGGTGGGCATCCCTGTGTGGCCATGCGTGCAGGGACGTGGACTGTGATGAGGATCACTCAGCACCGGGGTATTGGATTCCTTTCATAAGACAGTCATCCACCACGAATGGAGTAGCGGCTCCAAACCATAGCAGGTGTCCTCTCCTCTGTACCCACTCTCCCCACCCCCCGCCCCGCGCCCCTAGGGGACATGCACGGACACCCTCCCCTCGGCTGTGTCACTGTGCAGTGCTCTCGTGGTCCTGCTCGGGGACAGCACCTGCTTCTGCCTGGTCACCTTGGGAAACCAGCGGCTCTGGCCCAGGTGACCTGGCTTCCCCCAGGCTGAGCGTGTGCAGGAGCGGGCGACACACTGAATCCTGGGGGGCAGAAGGGGTCCCTAGCATGCGCAGGCCAAGCAGGACGAGTCTGCAGACCTTTATTAAACAGGCATTGGTCACCACTTGCTTTGGGTCCACAATGTCCACCAGGGGCTCCTTCATGGCGACGTCCCGGATGCAGGTCATGTCAAAGCCATAGACATTCTCCCACCCTGAGGGGATAGAGCGAGACGTGAGGGCTAGCAGCACGACTCCCGAGAGCCTCCCCGACCCCCTTCAGCCCGCGAGCGCGGCCCACCCACAAGGGTGAGGGGCAGAGGACAGGCTCATCGGGCCGGAGGGCTTCGCCATGTGCCAAACGCTCGTGGGTACAAGTCCCTCTTCATGGTTAGGAACACGAAAGCTCAGCGAGGCTGAGGAACTTCTCCAAGGCCACACAGCTGCAACGCCGCAGGGCCAAGATGGGAACCCCAAGGACCCAACCGTTTGGACCGTGGCTCCTGGCCCTCTCCGGGGACTGGCGGGGTCTCCTCCGAACTCGCTTGTCTGCCAGCCCCATTCCCACGTCGCTGCCTTTGCTCAGGCCCTTCCGCACACACGGAAGGCCCAGCGCTCTCCCTTCTCCCGTCCCGCCCGCTGACTCTTCAGGGGAGAGCAACACGGGCCTTCACAGTGACGGGGGCTGCAGTTCGAATCCCAGCACCGCCACTGGGCTTTGGTGCCAATTCCCGCATCTCTCCGAACCTCGGTTTTCTCAACGGCAAAGTGGGGGTTTGGGGTTGTCTGTGAGAATAGCTCCCTTTCTCACATGCTATGCCGTGCCCACCAAGGAGCCATCCCAGAGGAACTGCCCCCGCAGTGGGGCACAAACCTTCCCGGGGGCGCTCACTGGCCCCTGGCGGCTGCTCCTAAGAAGCCTGGAGTGGGGGAGATATGGAGGGGGCAGGATTGGTGAGTCAACAAGTGCAGGTCTCATGGCCCAAGAGTGCCCTTCAGTGATAGCAATCACCGATGTCACTGAGTGAGCACGTGGCTCAGGCCGGACGCTTCATGTCAGCTGCCCAGCAACCCCACGAGGGCACCTCTGTAGACAGATGAGACCGCCGGGGCTGGCAGAGGCTGGCATGGCGCTCACACGTAGCATCTGAGTCACACATCACAAAAACAGTGCAGCCAGTGCTCAAACCCATTTGTCCCGACACTTCAGCTGCACGGACGCGGGGCGGCGGCCCCCAGAAATGTCATTCCCGCTGCGCACGGGGCACAGGGTACCCGGAGCACAGAGTTCGCCACCCGGCCACTGAATCTCATTTGCCTGTTTACTTGGACGGGCTCAGAAATGCGTCCACGTGGAGGTGCTTCTCTCTACAATCTTACGGGACGACATTTCCTCCAAAAATGCTCGTCAGACAAAGGGTACCTTAGGGAATGGTGTCTCTGTGTGTTTGGGAGGAGGGGTGTGTGTGAGGAGGCAAGAAGAAGGGATGCTCTATGACTCACACCCTTTTCGAAGGCACTCAAAGACCTTCCCCGGTGAGAAGGCACCGAGGAAAATAACCGTCTCTCAGAGGGTGAGCACGTGTGAAATTCGGGCTTGAGGATAAGACGCCAGTCATACCCCATTAACTCACCCGCATCAGGCACCCAGTTCCCACCTGAAACTCATGGGCGGAGGAGGAAGCTGCTCTCTCTCTCTCTCTCTCTCTCTCTCTCTCTCTGTCTCTTGGCCACACCTTATGTTAAGGTTTGGTGCATGTGTGGGGCAAATACCTGAGAAACTCCGTGTGTATAAAAATTAGAAGCTTGCACATTAAGAGTTCAAGTCTGGGTTCTGCCCTTGGTTTACTGTGGAACCTTCATGAGAACTTAACCTCCCCCAGAGCTGGTTTCTTCTCCTTTAAAGCGGAGATAAGGATCATTCCAGGCCCTCCATACGGCTGTTGTGAGGGTTACATGTGACAATACAGGTAAAGTGCACGAGGCAGCACCTGGCACGTAGAAAGCACATAGACTCCATAGTGGCTGTCACCATTGTGTGGTTCAAGCATTGCCACCAATCCACCTGTGTGACTACGGGCAGATCCACCCCTTTCTCCGGGCAGGTTTGTAAAGTGAGGTATTTGGTTCAGTAGTTCTGTGTCCCAGAATCACCTGGGACAGTTTTAAAAACACAGACACCTGGGTGCAAACCAGATCCGCTGAATCAGAATCTCCGGGTTGGGACTCAAGAAGCTGGAACTCTACAAATCTGCATGTAGACAGTTCCAGCCAGAGTGTGGAAACCGCTGTGTCAGATTACTGTCCCGTCCTCAGACGCCGAGCGTAAACTCTCCTGGCCTTTGTGAAACCCCTTCCCCGTATCCTCCGCGTCTGGGACAATACAGGCCCACAGAGGATGCTTTTCTAATTGAAATTTATTCCCGAATATTATATCTAACATCTATCCCTGCTTCACAGTGCCGGATGTTTTAGCTACCTTGCCAGGTTTATGTATTGTCTCTCTAGCTAGACTATCCTACCTTCAGTTACTCAGGAGACGGATCACCCAGGACATTCGATATTTTCTGCTCCTTGCTACTGACCCCTCATGTCCCGTTAGCTCCGTTAACACACATGGAACAGGGATGGCAGACAATACAAGTCAAGCAGGTGAATTCTTTGTTGCAAGCAGGTCTTATCTATTGAAGGAGTGAGTGTGGAATAAGGATCATTGGCTGCTGGGAAATACTGTTATTCGTTTTCTGGTGATTCATAAAAATAACACCAGAAGGACCTGTCAACTTTTGTTTATGGATTAAAATAAACTCTTTAAAGGAACTGCATTGTAGCTCTGTGAGTGTATTAATTACTAAAATCACAACAAAGCCCACACTAGATTGATTCAAACCCCCACTTTAATAACCTGACAGAGGAACAGACATGTTCTTTTCTGGGCATAAATATTATTCGTCTATCTCCACTGCTCTTTTACTGACAATGTTCAGCATTAATCGAAAATTACTAGACACATGAAGAAGGAAAAGTATGATCTGTCACCAAAGAAAAAACAGTCAATAGAATCAGACCCAGAGACAGCTCAGAGGTTGGAATTATCCAACAGAGACTTCAAAGTACCTATACTAAACATGCTGAAAAAACAAATGGGAAAACATGCAGGGAAGATGCAAAATTTCATCAGTGAGGTGGAAAAATCTATGAATAAAAAGGGACCAATGGACATGCCAGAAATGAAAAATCACAATCCCAGAAGCAGAGTTTTCAATGAACTTACTAACAGGATGGATACATCCATCAGAGGAAATAATAAGGTTGAAAACAGGTCAATAAAAATTATCCACACTTACTTAAACATAAAGAGGTAAATGGGGGAAAAAAAAATAGAGCATCTAAGACCAATGGGGCAATATCAAACAACCGATCAACCTATGTGTAATTGGAATCCCTGAAGAAGAAAAGGAGAATCAAACAGAAAAAATATATATGGATAGAGATAAAGGCTGAAAAACTTACTTTCCAACTAATGAACTCATCAGCCTAAAAATCCAATAATCTCATAGAACCCCAAGTAGGATGTAGACAAAGAAAAACACACGCAGACACCCCAGAGTCAAATGGACGCATGTTAGAATAGAGACCAAATCTCCGAAGCAGCTGGAGGAAAAGTCATGCGGAGGAACGGAGGACAAATGTTGCACTTCACGGGTGAGAGTTGCAGCTACATCGCCCCTTTCACCCCGGTTCCAGCAACTTGAGTTTCTCCACCAGGGTTAATAGGACTGACTGCCTCTGGGAAGAACAGAACAGGTGCCAACAGGTGCCACTTCCCGGTCCTTCTCCAGACAGACGGAAATGCGTTTTCAGTAGTTTCATATATTCTAGGCTCTCCGGAACAAAGCCAACTCCTTGCATAAAATAAGCCAGAGACTGGGACTTAGGGATGGAGGTGGAAGACAAGCCAAGAGGCCCAGCCCTTCAGCTCTGCAGCCACACGCACCCCTGGTCGTGGACAAAGTCCCCCCACTTTCCATCTCCTCGCAGGCAGAGTGGCTGAGGCCCAGCCCTGCGATTCTCAGCAGCGTGTAGGCCAGTGCATTGGGTGAGATTTACATGCTGAGTAAAAAAATCAAACAGCAGACTCAGCAAGTTTCCTTCCAGTTTTGAGAGTCCATCAGTCTCCTCCACAGAAATTAAAAATAAAAAAATAAAAAAAGGTCACCCCCTCCCTGTGTTCAGCACTGCACCTGGTACACTCCTCTGCTGGGCTCCTTCTATTCACTCACTTGTTTTCTCATTCATTCACTCCACAAAATAGGTATTGTGAGTGAGCCTCACCCGTGCTGGGTATTCATCTAGCTTTTCTAAGTTCTCTAGTAGTGGGAGAGCAAGCCAAGGGTGGGATCTGTATTTCTCTCATTCTTGTGTTCCTGTGTTGTACGTGGTTGAGAACGGAGAGGACAGGAGGGGAGGGGAGAAGAGGGGGGAGGAAGAGGAGAGGGGAGGGGCTGGGAGG
>PVKE010000047.1:55886-113202 GCA_004027555.1 Craseonycteris thonglongyai | reverse complement strand
AGCAATTTATTTTCTGAAAGACTCTCCTGCCCCACCTTAAGATTTTTCCTTTTTAGCTGCTTCTTGAACCAACTGAAATTTGCTTATAACTGTTTCCTTAGCAACCAGCAACCTTGATGCGTCACTTTGATTTAGAACTCAGAGTAACCAACATCTTCATTTATTTGAAACAGATTTCTAAACGGGCTTACACCCTTTCACCAAAAACTGATCGCTTAAAAAATAAATAAATAAATGCCAGTAGAAAACTTAGCAGTATTTGACCTAAGTTTTACACGTGTGTTTAATTTGTGCGTCTGGTTTTTGTTTGTTTGTTTTTGACGCAAGCTTTCCACGAGAAACATGGGGCTGACTGTCGGTTTGTTGTTTTCTTTCCCAGAAGCTATGGGACGTGCCGTGGATGGTGTAAGACTAGCTCGCAAGGTCTGCAGTCGTGGGGAGCCCCCGGTCACCTCTCAGGGCCCAGCCCGCCCCGTTCCGGCCCCAGATGGCCCGTGACAAGGCGCACATGTCAGAGGTTCTGGATGCAGCCCAGGGAAGGGAGGGAGGGAAGGCGTGTTGGCTTTTAAACCAACAGGAAGCCCAGGGTCGGAGCCCAATAAATGTGCACCTGAGGAATGCGCCCAAAGGTCCTCCTCCAAACGCTATCTGAACAAAACTAATCACACCACATAGGACCCTCTTTAGTCTAGTTACACGCCAAGGACGCCAAACGCCAGTCATGCAGTCCCAGGGCAAGATGGGTCCTATTTATACATGTGTGCGGTCAGCGTTCACTGCAGAACTGTTTCTGAAATCTGCCGTGACAGCACATCTGTCCCAGATTCTGAGCCCCTGGGGGCCACCAAGCCTGGGACTCAGGCTCGCTGTCGGGGCCATGAGCGGAAAGGGATTGAGTGACGCGTTCAGAGGCCAGGTAGCACCCTTCTGGGGCTCCAAGGCGTCACGAAATTTGCTTATAGCAGCCCGGGTAGGATTTGAACCCAGGACCGGCAGACTCCCAAGCATGACCATCTCACCGAGGCCGCCCTACATCTCGGTCAGCATCAGATGTTAGACACGACACCAGATGGGCCGGAGGCAGCGGGCTCAGGGCCCCAAACACCGACCCCATCTCTGTCTTCTCCCGAACCTGGCTCTGAACGTCATACTGTGACGTTGTGCTCCCAGAAGGGTGTGGACACACGCCCCCCACCACCCAGTCTAGCTACGGGCTCCTCAGCGGCATGAACAACTGTAGTATTAGGTGGCACTCGTGTGCATCCAGTTGCCCAACGATCACGTCAGCCTTTGCAGACGGGAGGCACTTGTCACCTGCTCTGTGACCCTCTGCCCTCCACGGTCATCTTGCCGCACAGGCTTGACCACTGTGGGTGCAGGGACCCCATGGACCCCCACGTCTGTTGCATCCCATGGACCTTTGGAGTCCCTGCCTCGGGCTCGCAGTGGGAGTGCGTGCCTGTCACGTGTGTGAGGGGTTCTTTGCCCCTTTGTCTCCTATACGTCCGGATGGGGAGATGTGGCCATTTCTGACACTGCACAAGGTTCGAAAGGGTTGCGGACCAGGCCTGTGTCACTGAGAAATGTCACCCTTTAAATGAAATAGAGCAGAACAGTCCTTTTTTAGACCAGATAAAACAATAAAGAATTTTTTGTTTTTTTCTTTTGGCCTTTTTCTCCCAAGAGAACAAATTTTCAGCTAACAGAGCATTATGAATAGACACAGATTCGGAGAGAAGAGTGTGTGCAAACATATGTGCTTCACGCAAAGTCTCCAGCCCCCACCCACCCACCCCCATGCTGCCATCCACGCCCCTGAAGAACCTCCGAGAAGAATACAGACATCACTGAATGTACGGGAGAATTGATGTCATGGTGATAAGCCTGAGTGGTAGGAAGAAGAGTCAGCATGGTCGGCCCTGAGACAGACACCTGCCACCTCTAACTGCTGGGGGTTGGGGGGTCCTTTTGGGATAACTGACCCTGTTGCCCACCAGCCACCCAGCCTGTCGTTCTTTGCAAAGGCTCAGCTACTACTGCTCCAACTCCATTCACACGCATGGGGCCTTCATTCTCTCCCTCAGGACACTGATCTTACACCAGCCATGTGGCTTGCTCTCTCTCTACGGACCTTCCACCCTTGGGATTAAGGAAAACATTTACAGAGAAAAGAATCCCACCCACCCACCCCACCCCCAAAAAGTGAACGCTACAGACAGAGCACTATGTTCATGAGACTGGCTGCTCATCTCGGGCCCACTGAAGTACTTCCCTCCCTAAATGTGCAAAACCATAGTAACAATAAACAGAAAGCCCCGCAGAGCATGAGGAGACTTACAGTGGATTTTGAAGTCCTTGTACTGTCTGTCTTCGATTGCTACCACGTACAACGCTGCCCGGTCTGGGAACATAAGCCCTCCAGGTTTCTGTTGATGAATGGTGGGGAAATGGGTCTTGTAATCTATGCACCTGACAAAGACATCACAGTTTGAACCGCACGTAGTCACCAGACAGGCCTCCCCTTGCCAGCACTTCTCACTCGGCAGGCTGTCACCTCGGCCGTGCTCGCTTTTTATTTTGGAGCAGGGAAGGTTGGGGGGACCCAGGTGGGCTCAATAGAGCAAACGGAGTGCTAAGTCCAGTGAGGAGCGGTGGACGACGGAGCGGCCTCTGCACTTGAAGAAGCCACGGTCAGAAGCACGCTCAGCACTCATGCCACACAAGGCTAAGTCCTCACTGACCAGAACAGGCCGGGAAGAGGGGACCCCTGAGCCCAAGTCCTCACAGTCTTCCTGGGCTGGAGGCCTGGTGGTGGTGGCAGCAAGAGAGCCAGCAGACCCCCGAGGGAACGGCACGCAGGACACTCACCAGCCACTTGTCTCTGGCAAAGATGACGGTGTTGAGCATCGACTCGTAGAAGAGACAGTAGCCCATCCACTCACTGATGATGATGTCCACCTTCTCCACGGGCAGCTCCACCTCCTCTACTTTGCCCTTGAATATGGTGATGACTGCAAAACAAGACCCCCAGGTTCGCGCCGCGCTGGGGTACGAGCTGGGAGCCACCCGCACCCCACATCGGGGCCAGAGCCACAGGTTCCAGCCCCGTTCCGATTCTACTGTCAAAATGGGACACCCCTCGCCCTTCACCTGGCTCGTCCAGACTCAGAGAAATCAACTCCATTTGCAGGTTTTCCCCTGAAAATGTGTGGAGCAGGTACTCTGTGGTGGGCTGGGCTATACCCAGGACAGGGACCCTGTCCGGCCAGCCTCCTCACAGCTCTATGGACACCAGCATTCCTCTTATTGACAACGAAGGAACCTAAGGCTTAGAGAGGTTGCATGGTGGCGGCGGAAACAGAGACATGACTCTAACGTTCTTCTCACGGCCCCCATGCTGTTGTTCGCTCCCGTGACGATTCAGACCCAATGAAGACGGCGTGATTTGGCTCCTCTATTGCTCTTGCATCTGTTCCCAGCCAGGGCTCCTCCCCCAGTGGGCTCCCATGGGAGGCCACGTGGGTTCTGTAGTCAGAGAATCCTGGGTTTGAGGGCTGGGTCTTCTCAGTACTAGCGACATATGACTCTCCACGAGCTACTCCATCAGGCCCAACTCCAGGGAACAGCCCTGGAACGGCACGTCTGCTTAGCAGGCGGTGGTGCTGATGCAGTGCAATAGCACATGCGCGGAGCAGGCTCAGAGCCGGGGCTCGGCAGGAGGGAGACACCACCTGACATCTTCCCCCTCGGTGACCACCCCGCACAGAGGTGACGTGGACACAGCCGGGACAAGGCCCCTGCTCTAAGTGACCTCTGCCTCATAGGTTGCTTTCGACACCTCCTGGTCCTTCTGCCGCAGGAGAGCCATCTCGGTTGGGGTTCTGATCATTTGACAAACACGGACACCTGATTTCGGAGTCTCCTTTTGCGTTCGAGGTTGTAAAGATGAGAGCAAACGCTCTCTGCGGCGCCCCTGTGAACCTGACAGGGGGAGGTGCTGGGTGGCTGGGTCCGTCTGAATGTGTCCTCTGAACCGTGACATGGATTCATGCTCTGAATCACTCCTGCTTTATCTTCTGAAAAATAATGACACGATACCTGGGCTTTGCTGGGAAAACTGAACAATGGCCTGTCCTTGGGGGAAAGAAAAAAAAAAGTCTGTTCTGAACCTGAGTTTCATAAAAATGAGTTTGGATCGGCTGTGATGGGATGCTCATTAGCGTCCTCTGACGTGGGCTGCTCTCCCATATCTGGTACTTAATTAAGGCTTCGCCGAACAAGGCCTCCTCGGTAAGGAGTCAGACGCTTTGCAGACGTCCACTGGCCCAAGACCCTCCACACTGAGGCCCAGGGTCCTGTGGCCCTCCTGGGTCCTGCTCATAAGCCCCGCCCCCACGAAGTACGAGTGGGAGGGAAGGGTCTTCTTCAGAAGGCTTGAAGGGGGTGGGACAAGTAGGTGTGAGAACTCTGGTTCTCCGGGGGCTCTGAAGCCCCCAGATTTCAGACCCCGTGCCTCTCCTGGCCCAGTTGCTTTTGTGCAATGCCCAACCTGCACAACCTCTTGTTCCAGCTGACAACTAACCTTGATTATATAGTTTCTCTCCTTTGGGGCCTCAGTTTCCTCACTAGGGGGAAAAAAAGGAGGGGGAGGGAGGTTGAATCTGAAAATCCCTAAGATCCTTTGCAACACCAAAATGGAACTCAGCCCAGAGCAGGGCTCAGGAGGCACCCTGAGAACTCACAAGGAGACAAGAAAACAGGATTTCTGAAAATGCCAACAGAGCGCCTCATTCATTGCTTATCCTGAAAAAGAACTGACAGATGTGCCGGATCCACCTGTTCCATCATTTGCATGCACAGCCTGGTTTGTCTTATTTTTGTAAATGTTTTTAAAGTGTTTTAATGGCCTCCCTTTCTTTTCTCTGTGCACGTGTCTTGAAGGCTATTCCCTAATGTCTGCACATGTCTCTGGGCACAAACATGTAAAGATCATTACTGAATGAATGAATGAAAGAATGAATTAGATCGTGACCTCCCTGAGGCCCAGGAAGACGTCTTCTCTTGCCTCTGCTGGCCCCCAAACCCCACCCGGGGTGCCCAGCACAAGGTTCACCAAGAAGCGAAATGGACAAGAACTTAACGTGCAGTCTGACAGATGGGCACGATATGAAACATTCCTTAGGGGTCCCCCAGAGTGAGGGAATTCTGCATCAGCCCTCTTATCTATTTGCTGCCATATCCTGAGCAATATGGGTCCAACAGATGAGAGATACAGAGATGCGAATGCAGTAGGCCACAGAGAAGCAAAAATCACACAGTTCCTGCCTACAAAAAGGCAGAGGGGATCGATTAACCCTGGAAGATGCTCCACAGTCTGAACCCGTGCTCACTGAACATCACCTTTCCGCATCTAAACATTTCTCAGAGCAGACGTGACTTGGTGAGTGGATGGTCCCTTGTTAAAAGGAAAAATACACACACACCGCCTTCAGTCACATCATGGACTAGATTTCAGACCCCGTGCCTCTCCTGGCCCAGTTGCTTTTGTGCAGTGCCCAACCTGCACAACCTCTTGTTCCAACTGACAATTAACCTTAATTAAATAGTTTCTCTCCATTGGGGCCTCAGTTTCCTCATGGGGGGGGGGATGATGGGGAGGGGGGGATGATGGGGAGGGGGGGATGTTGGATCTGAAAATCCCTAAGATCCTCTGCAGCACCAAAATGCTTTGAGTTTTCAAATACGGATCAGGCATGTGTAAGGTATTCTGTGAGTTTGACTGGCAGGACCAACTGACATCAGTAAAGAGACAGTGTCTGCAACGTCCAATTAGACTCTAATTTACACCAATTCCTCAAGTCTGCTTTAAATAAAAAAGAGAGTACATGGTTTCTACAAGCCCGGATACAATTAATTGCCCAGCTGAGTCATCAGGTGTAGTTTTCCTGTTTCCTGTAGTCACTACCAACAATTACTTAAACTACGAGATTCAATTTCCCAATCAACAAAATGCTACCTCTCCTGCTGTGGCTTGTGGCAATTAATTAGGGGTTATTGGCCAGTGTATAGCACTGGGTTGGCTCAAAGAACTGTGTGTGTGTACGTAGTACAGGTGGTCCAGCTCCATGGCAAGATTTCCAAGGGGACCTTAGCCACTGATACTAGGGTTCTGAACGGCTGTGGGCTGCGGAGCCCCACTCCCAAC
The DNA here is from genome assembly GCA_004027555.1 of Craseonycteris thonglongyai. NCBI lineage: Eukaryota > Metazoa > Chordata > Mammalia > Chiroptera > Craseonycteridae > Craseonycteris > Craseonycteris thonglongyai. The sequence continues at coordinate 106,997 of PVKE010000047.1, read as the reverse complement.
CTGGACTCCACAGAAACTGCGTCAGCTCAAGGTTGTATTGAGGTCACCCTCTTGCACTGTGTTTTTATACCATAAGGATGATGGAAAGTTTATTCAACTAGCTGTGACAGGGCCTAGCTCATACATTTCAGAATGATGAATCATAACTAAACAGGAAGCAATAAACTCTCAATTGGGAGATTTTCTTTTTCCCTGCCTGTAACTTCCAAGTTTGCAAATTAGACTTTTTTTTTTTTTTTTTTTTTTTGCTTTTTGCTTGTTTTTGGTGGGATTTTTTTTTTTTTTCCTTTCTTTTTGACTTGAGGAATTATTCCATAAATGTAGTCATTCTGAGTCATGGTCATTTGTTCAACAGTTTTTTTCATTTGTTTGTCTATTTGTTTAACACACCAGTCCAGCTGTATGTCATTTGGGCCGCCAGTGTGTTTATCAGAGTCCGTGGGCCCCGCAGGGCAGAAGTCAGTGGTCTGTCCATTGGAGATGCCTCACTGTACCCCAGAGAAGATCCTGTCCTGCAGAAAGGGGGGCAGGAGGATCATGAATGCAAGTACAGAGAGTGCGTTGTAGCAGAGAAGCCTCCGCAAGGCCACGCCCACCCAGCCCAGACCCGCGAGGACACGCCCACCCAGCCCAGACCCGCGAGGACACGCCCACCCCAGCCCAGGCCCGAGAGGCCACGCAGGCCACTTAACCTCACACACACTCATTACTGAGTGAGAGGATAGATGGATGAACACGCAACTTTGAATAAAAAGAGTTTTGGGTGCAGAGACAGAAAGATCTTTAAACGGGTCCTCATCAAGACCGTGAAACATCCCGAGAGTTTGACCAGCAGCTTGTGGGGCGGTTCCACTTAGCTCAGCAATCCCCTCGGGAACCTGTGTGGTCGGCTTCCCTGTCGCCTTTACCAGGAGAGAGCTGCAGCCGAGAGAGGCGACAGTGGTAGCCAGCGCCCATCAAGCCCCGCTGGCAGCCCGGGCCCCACTCCAGGGCCCAGCGAGGCGGACGAACCTCTCTTACAAGGCCGGGCCCGCCGTCCTTGAGCCGGAGGTGCTAGGACAGACAACACCGACATCTTTGCCCTCAGTATCTGGTGGCACACACAGACCCTGCAACAGGGGTGGCATAAGTGAGCCCTGGGCACTACGCACACTCAATGCGCTAGAAGCTTAGGTGTGGTTCGCCTCTCCCTTCCCAAATGCTCTGCTCGCCCAGGAACACAGGGCTGGAGCACCGGCCAGGTGCCGAGTGGTCCTGGGTTTGCGTCCGGTCGGCTCCGGCTCTCCGGAGGGCCAAGGGTGCGTCCGCTTCGCGGGGCCTCAGCTTTGGCCCGAGCCCTGCCCTCACTGCCATGTGTGCTCCCCAGGAACCAGAGGGATGAACACATGGGTCACCAAAAGCATGCCCAGGCTCATCCCCACCCCAAGTTGTCACTGACCACCCGGAACCCCCCGCTCGGGGCAGCCGGTGGCAGATCCCCAGCACATCGGCCACAGTCAGCTGGTTGTGGGGGTCTGACCTAACGGGCAGGGACCAAGCAAGAAGTGAGCAACACTAGACAGGGATGAAAGCAGCGGAAATGCCCAGGGCAACAACACGTCCCATAGGCTCAGGGTTTCAGTCTCTCCCTAAATACACGCGGCACCGGCAGACAGTGTCTCCCATCCCAGGGAATTGGTACCAGCGTCCTCCTGTGTAAACACTCTTCCCTGCACCCCAAGCAGCCTGGACTCCCCTCGAATCTCTCAGGTCTCCGCCGAGAAGGGTCCTCGCCCCTGTGCATGTGCTGTTCAGTGTTTAAGAACAGGCTCCGGGAGGGGAAAACAGGCCCCGATTTGAAGTGTGTGCTGGTGACGGTGGTGTAAACACTTCCACCATGGACGGCTCCAGCTCCCACCATGAGGGCTGGGAAGAGAGGTGCAGAATCAGCGCCCACGAGGCCCCAGCACGCCTCTGCCACCACCCAACCAAAAGTGCCTCGGTTTCCCCAACTCGTCCGTCGAGATTCTTTCTTTCACAATTTTAACTCTACTGCCTCGATGGCTGGCTTCTCCTCGAGACTGTGAGCTTCATGGGAGCAAAGAGCTTGTCTGTCCCCGTGGCCATGGACTCCCCGGCCCCGGGCACAGGGCCTGGCATGCGACACAATAACACCTAAGGGCACAGAACCCTGTCCCAGGATTGTTAACGGGCTGCTTAATGAGCTGTGAGCAAAGGAAGTGATAGCAGCCGGGAGCCGACCGTACAAGTTCATTCAAAACAGAGCGGACTCATCCCATTTCTTCTCTTGACAGCGTTATTAGTCAAGTCGACAAATAAATGAAATCACAACAGCCGTTAATATTCAGGGGTCGCACGCGGCCCACCGGATACTGTCGTGTTGGACAAAGCAGGGCACTGACGGAGACTTACCAACTTGCTCTCCAGGAAAAGGGTCCTGAGGTTCCCCTTTGCTGATTTCTGTGGTGTCCATACTCCCACCGTGGCCACTTTCGATCCACCAAAGTGACTCCGTGCGTCCACAGATGTACTGAGAACCCACCAGTCAGCTCTCAGGAGCCTGTGAATTCTGTCCCAGCACAACACGGCTCACACGCAGTAACTCTGATCCTCACCATGGCCCAGGAGGCCGGTGCCACCGTGAGTCCCACGCCACACGTGAGGACACTGAGACACAGAAGGTGACAAATCACTGTGCGGAGTCACAGCTGGCTACCTGGGGCCCGAGGTGCTGAGTGGAAGCTGAATGTGGGCCAGCCCGGAGCTTTTGCAGGCACCCCAGGGCACCCACCCGACATGGAGGTAACGCCAAGGAGAGAAGTGACCTCAAGAGAGCAGCTCTGTTTGGAAGGAAGGACCAAATCGAACAATGCGAAGTGTAAGAAAAATAAGAAGTGGGACTCGGTCCGTGGTCCACTGAGCAGCTACAGGCCAGGAAGATGCAGCTCGGAACCGGTGTGACGTGGCCTTGCGCACGAGGACGATGCCCGCCCCAGCCGCGTCATCACCCGTGTAGCATCTCCTTGCCGGCTGTGTTTATTTCTTGGTGCGACTCTCTCAGGGCAGGGGAGTCTCTGAGACATGAAGGAAAGGTGACAGAGGGTGACGGAAACTGGGGAAGAGGGTGCCCTGGAGATGTGGGGACAGGACAACCATGTAAGAAGTCTGGCTCCGAAAAAAAAAGACAGAGCGCGTCAGGAAGGTGTTGGGAGGCAGAATCCGCCTCGGTGGGCGGCAGGGCTTTCTAACAAGCACGACTCTCAGCAAAGGGGTGAGGCCCCTGTCCAGGACACCATCCCAGGCCTGCGGAGAACAAAGGAATGCCACAGGAGCAGAGACTTCAAGCGCCGTCTGTAGAAGGCTCAGAGGATGTGGCCAAGGGGGAGCAAAGTGTGCAGCATTCAGCCCGAAAAGACCCCTCGCTTGTGCTTGTTGGGTGCCTGCTACACGCGAGGCCCTACACATGTTCTCTGCCAACACCCTGCGTGCTGTGCATCGACACCGCTCCTCTACCCAGAGCAAGCAGAGAGTCCCAAAGGCCAAGAGGACGTGTGGCCCTGCTCAGGCCTCCCCCATCGTGGGCACGGACGCTTTAGGACGGATGCCAGGAGGAGAAGAGGAAGGAGGGATGCACGTTTTCATCCTTTGGTTCCCTGAGGAGAATGATGAAGACTCCTGTTGTGTCGACAGCTATGGCTTCGCCATCAGGGTTTACTCATGAGTCTCCCCTTCGAAGCATTCCGGCATGCCGCTGGTTTCCCAGGCAGGGAAAGCCAGGGAACGATAAGTGGGTACGTGCCCAAGTCCACGAGGAGGCTGCGAGCTCGCGTGGGGGCCGCGGGTGTGGAGGCAACCACGTTGGGGGTGCATGCCTGCACGTGAGCGCCCCGTCCCGGGGTGCGGTGTGGGGGTGGAAGGGGGAGAGAGAGTGATTGATTCTGGGCGGCAGGCGTTTTGTGAGGCGGCCCGCGTTGTTATTTATGTCGGCACGCCTACACGCCACAGACCCACACAAACGCCGGCGGCGCCAGCCCTGCAGAAGCATTTCCATGGGAGCGTCTGTCAGGCGGCCAAGCTGCCCTCTTTGTAACGCACGTGCCGGAGTCGGGTGAGCAGACGGGGCCCCGGGAGGGGGAGGACGCTCACCGGCTGCACCCCACGGTGCTGCGGACCCGGGACAGGAAGATGGAAAGACAACTCTGTCTTCTCAAGGCCCCCCTCCTCCCATGTGAGAAGCGGGCACGGGGGTGGCGATGCCCTTGGGAACAATGGCTTGTCCCAAGCCCTCCGCACACCGAGCAGGGAACAACGGCACCCAAAAGCCGTCAGGCGGGCTGGGCTGCACACAGGACAGTCCGGCGTGGGAAAGGGCAGCCTAGTCCAGCACGTCACAGCCGGGGCGGGCTGAGAAAGGCATCCCTGGTGTGAGAGACTGTAGTCTGGGGACCCCAGGGGGCCCTGCAGAGGAGCGAGGCCTGTCTCAGCCAGGAACTGGAGCAGGTGCGGGGGAGGCGGAGGGGCGTGTGGGAGGCTGCCTGGCACTGGGGGTCAGGGCCCAGCATCCAGGGACCGAAGCCTCTGCCTAGCAGGCAGCGCTGACCACGGAACATTGCTGACACACAAGGGGAAGGTTCCGATTTGTAAACGTATTCGGGATGAGGCGTAGGAGCCAGATTTGTCTCAAAGAGGCCTCAGACATGGGAAGGGGCAGAGAAGGGAGAGTGGTCACCAAGGGGAGGTGTCCTGTGACCTTGTCATAAGCCTGTGTGGACACACACCCCCCACACAACACACAGGGTCTCTGGTTCTTTCCACGGAGACAACCTGGGAGCGTCAGCACCTTAAAATTCATGAGCACAGTTCGCCCCGATCCTCATTCCTAAATGCCATTGTCCACCGAACGGAACGAAGACTCACTGGAGAAATGGCCGATCCTAGAACAGGGGCACCGCAAGTTCAGGACATGTTCACATGCAGTGAGAGTTCCTCTCCCAGAAAAGAGCCTCGGAGAAGAGCCTGCCAGACATCTCCTGAGCCACGTGATCCAAGGCTGTCAGTCCCGGGACAAATCCAAACGGCCAGCCACCAACTAGCCAGCCGTGAGAGGACCCGTCCCCTGACCCCAAATATGCGGAAGAGCCACACAACCCAAACTGAGGGGCAGCCGCAGAACACTGGCCTGTGACCGTCAGGCGTCGAAAAGCCATGGAAGTCGAGGAGGCTGTTCCAGCTTGAAGGACCCGGAGACACGACGACTGAGTGCACCGTGCGATCCAGAACCAAGTCCTTTCACCATGAAGGACGCCATTGCGGCCCCTGGCAAAACGTGACTAGGCCCCGGCTGCAAGATAGCCACCGTGTCTCCGTGCCAACCCCCGGTGTCAATGGCTGCACCGCAGATAGGTGAGAAAACGCCCTTGTTTTGGGGAAACGCACATTATTAACGTATTAACGTATCTCCTCAACAACTTAAAAATAAAAAATTTTTAAATCCAGCTGTACTTGTATCTTCTTTTTTTTTGCAAACTCGAATGTTTCAAAAGTTAAAAGAAGAAAAAAAGGAAAGTGGGGGGATTAAAAAGTTATAGGTCGGGGAAGCCGGGGTGGCTCAGTGGGTTGAGCACTCGCTTTGCAGCCCCGGAGACCAAGGATCGAATCCTGGCCCCGGCCGTGCAGACCCATATGCTGAACTGGGGTGAGCTTCCCATGCGGGAGGCCCCCAGCCCGGTTCCCGCCCTGCACGGCCCCCGCCCACCTGTGTGGAACGAAACCATGTCGAAAACTGATGACGTGCAACTATGGAGACGGCTCTGGGCCCTCCCCCTTCTCTCTGTCTGTCAAAAACAATAAATCTTTAAAAAAATGTTAGAGGTGTCTGAAGCAGGGATGGGGGTCCACGGGGTGTGAACCAGGGGTAACAGGAGGCTGTGCAATTCGTTCTCCTGTCCAGCTCCTGAAGGTCGGGGGTCTCTCAGCGGCTGCCGGCCGCCTCCCGCTCTAGCCCACCCCACGCTCTGCAGCCACACTGCCGGGCATCAGCCCCCTGCAAGTGAGGGAGGCGGCTGCTCCAGTGCAGCACCAGCAGCGAGAGGAGAGGGACACTGGGCAGACCCCCGCGGGCAGGGATTACCGTGCAGGTGAGACCCCTGCAGACGCACGGGAGCCAGCCGAGCCGGCTAGTCCAACCGCGGCCCACACGCGGCCCGGACGGCTCTGAACACGGCCCAACACAGACCCATAAACTTTCCTAACACAGTGTGCGATTCTCTTTGTGACCTTTTCCTTTTGTTTTTAGCTCATCAGCTGTTGTTGGTGTGAGTGTGCTCTAGGTGTGGCCCAGGGCAGCCGGAAGGCCGGGCAGCCCTGGTGAATGTTCTCTACAGGCAGCTCAGGGCCCGGGGCTGAGAGGCCATGACCCTGAGAGGACACCCGCTCCCATCAAGTGGCACGCACCCCACCTCTCTTCGCTGGCAGAAGGGAAACAGCGCACTTGACAGCACGGTATAGCCCTTAGAGAGAACAAATTGGCTGTTTTCTTCTTCCATCTTTTAGCAGGTGACACAGAGGTCACCTCTCTGTCCCTTTGCCCAGGTCGAGTACAGAAGAGATCTGCCCCCCAAGGGAGCTAAGAGAGGTTGTAGGTCAAGCCGGAGGTTGGGTGTATCTGAACAACGTGTCCCCTGCACAGGCCAGAATGAGGCCTCTGGATCTATCTAGGCTCTGTTCATGGCCCCCAAAGACGAGGCTCACCCATGACCTTTGTCACTATCACGCACCCTGTCACTGCCTCCCCCAGCTCAGATCTCGTGGTCCATTAGTGTCCTAAGTGTCGCCTCTCTGTCTGTGTGTCTGATCAGCAAAGCCCCAGGCTGGGCGTCCTCCCCTGCAACTCACAGCCACGCTGCTGAGCGTGGTCAGAGAGAAAGCAGACACGGGGAGCCCCGGGTTCACTCTCACAGGGGCTGGCCACCCCCCAGCTGAGAGAGGTTCGCCTCCCCTTCCTCCTCTCCTGGACGTTTCCTGTCAATGAAGGTCTCACGCTTCATTGAGAAAACGGATGCGGGTCTGATCGCCTGCCCACCTCCACCGGGCCCCACATGCCCTGCCTTCCCTCCCTGGCTGCAGCCAAACTGTCCTGCTCTACTAGGGGCCAACCTTCCCCTGCACCCAGTACCCCGAGCCCTCTGACCTTTCCGGTGGCCGTGCCCCGACTTTTTCCTCCATCTGCCCTTTTGCTCTTGGGCTCTGCTAGACCATTGAATCATGCGAGATTGTTTTCTTATCTGCCATCCTTAAAAAAAGCTCACTTACTTCCTTGACCCCACCCTACTCATCCACTTCCTCATTCCCCATCCCAGCAAGACTTACAGTCCTCGGGTCAGTCCCTAACCTCCTCTAACTGGACTTGGGTCCCCGCTACATGCAGTTTGTTCTCGTCAGGACCACTAACCGCCATGCAGCCAACTCAGGGACCCCTCCTCTGCCCCGATGCGACCTCTCAGCACCCCGCCTTCCTTTAGCCTCGCCCCTGAATGTCTGCCAACCTCACCGAGGGCTCTTTCTCTCCTCTCTCCTGGCCCCTTCTCCTTTGCTTGACTTTCAAATGTTGAAATGCCTTCGAGCTCTATCTTTGGCCCTTTCCTATCCTTTCCTCTCCGGATGCTTTGTCCCTGCATGACCTCACCTGATGGCTTTAGATGACACCTGTGCGCCGAAGACCCCCACGTGTGTACCCTGTGCCACGACGCTCCCCGGAACTCTCAACTCATATCCAAGTCTTCCTCCCCTGGGTGTCTAATGGGCATCCCCAACCCGATAGGAGCCACTGCAAACTCCGGGCTTCTCGCTCCCTTCTGCCATCCTGGTGAACGCTCTCCACCAGCCACCTGGTTACTCAAGGCAAAGAGAGGTGGCCCTTGTTCCTGTTGTCCTTCCCAGTCCCACGCCCAGTCCCTCAGCACATCCTCTCGCCTCTGTTCCCAGGCACAGCGGAAGCGGTCACCTCTCTCCACCTCCACTGTCACCACCGTGGCCCGGGCCACCGCCCTCACCCTGGAACCTGTGACAGCCCCGTTCAGGCCTCCCTCCTGTGCTCTCGATGCGCAGAACCCGCTCCATGCACAGAACCCGCTCCATGCGCCTCCCTTGCGGACGCGTCTCCAAAAGGCCCCCATCGTCCTCAGGAACTTGCTGTCCCAGGTGACAAACCCTGTGTAATCTGGCTGCACACGACCCACAGGCCCTGGGGACAAAATCTCATCCTGCTGGCTGACTGACAATGTCTTCTGATCAGGGACACGTGTGGGCATGAGTGTATCCGAGGAGGGCCTGGGGCGTGTCGCCATGTGTGGAAGTAAAGAGAGGAAGGGAAGGGAATTCCTATCTAACCAGACTCTAGCCGAAGACAGTCCCACTGCCAAGTGCAACTCAGTCGCTAAGACAGCCCCATCGGCAGCAGATCCTGGGGGCGGCGGCAGGCCTCACTGCTCCAAAGGCAGAGCCTGGGTCTGCTTGGAGGCTGGGTGGGCGAGGGGGAGAGGTGGGGCGGGGGTGGAGGGCAGGTGGTGGAGAAGAAGTAGCTGCCGTTTTGCAAAGCTCAACAGACTGTCTCCCCCTGGAGTCACGCACAGGGCGCGGTGACTACGAATTCAGCCCCCAGCTGGGTTCACAGGTGTTGGAGCTGGGGATGAATGTGCCCTCAGGTGGCCTGGCAGGGATTGGGATCCTCAGCACCCACGGCCACAGTCTTGCTAACAGGGCCTCACGGGGCTCCAGCTCCCCAAAACCAAGGTCCTGTACTCTCCCCTCTCACGTCAGTCTAGCCACACAAACGAGAGCGTGCAAGCCCCAGCCCCCCGCCCCCATCCACGGGAAAACACGAGAAGGTGCGTCTCACTGTTGTCCAAGTGGTTGGCCTTGATGATCTTCTCCGAGTAGTCGGAAATACTGGAGCATTCGATCTAGAGAGGGCACAGAAAGCGGGGTGTCAAACGATGCAGGGGCCGGGGCTGGATGGAGCGGGGCGCCTGGCCCAGGAGGAACTGTGAACTGAGCCTTCCAGAGTGAAACCCAACCCCCTGGCAGGGCTGCTCCTAAAAGAGCTGAGAGCAAAAGAGCAGCAGGCTGGTGACAGGGACGAGCCACCGCAGCTGGCTGGCTCTGTGCGGGCGCCTCCTGACAGCTCCTTGGCTGGAGCCCCCGCCGACTTGGAAGCCAAGACTTGGTGGGCAGCCTGCCTGTCCCTGCCCAGCCCTGGGCTCCCCACGTGCCAGGCTGAGCCCGGAGCTGACCGAGGGGCCATAGAGACAGCGCGGGGCGGGGAGGCACTCGGGGGTCGCCGGGCAGCCTCGCGTCCAGCTCTGAGGCTCTGCGAGCTCACGGAAAGTGTCCCTCGACAAGAGGCCCATGTACTGGTGAGGAGGGTCCCGCAAAGGACAGCTGGGAGGTGGGAGAGGGCAGAAGCCGAGAGGATGGCTGCCCTGGACCGTGGGTGTTTGGATTGGCCAGGGATCTTTCACCTGTGCCTCAGCTGAGTGGGTCGTAACTTTTCCAGTCAGGGCTATGCCAGAGGGGTCGTGAGGACAGCCCCGGCTTCCGGGAGACCCCCTTGGCCAAAGCCCAGGGTTTTTCCAAGTCAGGAGGGGGCGGCCTGGCCCTGCCGCAGACTTAGCAGGTAGCAGGACTCTGAGGTGGGGCTTGGCCGAGCGGGTTTGGCGACCAGGAGGCCAGCTGGGAGCCTGGAGTTCTGAGGACTCAGATAAACGCACCCAGAAGGAAGCCCCCTGAACAGGGCTGCCTGTCTCGTGCACAGGCTATGAGTTCGACGGTGGGGTGTCTGTAACTTTCCTCAGGATTCGTTCCCATTTCCAGCCCTGGACCCGCTGCCTTTTTGAAGTGGCAGCCGGCAGCTGGGAGCCCTCTTTCTCACAGCTTCTCCCCAGCTCCGGACCCTCCCAGCCCCACTTCATCAGAGAGTGCACCGCAGCGTGGCGGGAGGGGCCCCAGAGGGTCAGCCCCCTCCTGCCAGAGAGGCCACCGCAGCCACCTGGACCAGCTTGCCTGTTACAGAGCAAGGCGAGGGGGTTTTCTTGCTGTGAGCTCCTGGGACCCCATCCCAACGCTACGAACCCAGAGCGCTGGTCGCACGCCAGGCACTGCTCTAAGCTCTTGACGTGCATGTAAAACTCGTTCGGCACTCACAGCCACCTCATGGGCGAGGCACTGCTATCCCGCCCGTTTTATAGATGGGGAAACTGAGGTTCAGAGAAGAGCGGGGATTCGAACCAGAGCACACGCGTGTACCCATGCCAGGAGGTCTAGGCAGTGTCAGGTCACAGTGGCATTAACATGGTTTCTGAAAAGTCACAGTCCCTCCAGCAGTCACCAGGGCCGGGAGCCCGGAGTCGTGCCTGGGGTTAAGGGAGCAGTGGGCGGGGGCCCTGCCTCCTGAGAGTCACCCTTGATTGTCCCCTGGAGGGTGTGACCTCTGCAGGGACACAGGTTTGCACTTCTGAGGGGGCGGGAGCCCGCGTGACGGAGGGCGTGGCGTGCTCACCCCGAACACCTTCTTGGCCCCGGCTTTGGCAGCGAACATGGAGAGGATGCCGGTGCCGCTCCCAACATCCAGCACCACTTTGTCCTTGAAAACGTGCTTGTTGTGGTACATGGAGTTCCGGTAAGTGAGCGTCCGCACCTCATCCTTCAGCATTTCCTGTCGGGGAGGAAGGAGAGTCAGGGTCAAGGGCTTCCAGGCGCCTGGGCCCCTGGGCTGTGCAAACGCTCTGACTCACTCATGGCCAACAGTACTGGGATTTGGGTGTGTGTGTGTAATTTTAGTATAATTTTCTTAGTATAACTTGCATGCAATAAAAAGCACAGATTTTCCATGTATGGCTAGGTGCAAGCGTTTTGACAAGTGTACACCCATGTAACCACCACCATAATCAAGATATTGAACATTTCTGTCACGCCAGGAAGTCGCTCATGCCTATTTGCCGTTCATCCTTACCCCCACTCCAGACAACCCAAGCCCCACGACTTTCCCTCACCAAGCTCCCTTCTGCCCATCTTAGAACGTCATAGAAATCGAAACACACAATACACGCACTTATTGCTCAAAGTTTCTGAGAGGCGTTCCTTGCATTTGCTTGCATGTTCCCAACATCTGTTCCTTTTTCTCTTGCTGCTGCTCTTGTAGTTCTTATTCCTGTTCTTGTTTATGTTGTGAACCTATCACAATGTATTTGTCCATTCGCTTGTCAATGTTGTTATGAATAAAGGTGTCACAAGCATGCTTGTATAAGTATTTTTAAGGATATATGCTTTTAACAAACCTAGAAGTGGGTTTGTTGGGTCTTAATGTCAGTGTTTAATTTCATTAAAAATTACCTAACAGTTTTTCAAAAGAGTTGTGCTATTTTATGATCCCACCAGCAAGTACCTGAGTTCAAGTTGCTTTGCATGCTGGCCAGTTAAGTCTTACCAGTTTGTAATTTTAGTTATTCTAGTGAATATGAACTGGTATCTCATTGTAGTTTTAATTGTATTTTTCTGGTGGCTATTGAATACAGATCATTTTTTCAGGTGCCATTGATTATTCATATATATCTTCTTTTGTGAAGCATCTATTTTTTCCATTTTTTTTTTTTCTTGAGCTCTTTGTCTTTTTCTTATTGAATTATAGGAGTTTATATCTTCTGGAAAGAAATCACTTGTCAGGTATACATACTGTGAATATCTTCCTATTTCTGATTTGCCTTTTCATTTTCTTAATGTGGTTTGAAAAGCAGTTCTTTATTTTGATAACGACCAACTTTTCAGAGTTTTTTTTTCTTTTATCATTAGAGTTTTTGTGTCCTCTCTGATCTTTTGTCTATTCCAAGATCACAAAGATATTCTCCTACTTTTTCTTCCCAGAAGTTTCATAGTTAGGGCTTTTACTTTTAGATCTGTAATTCATGTCAAATCGATTTTTGTATATGGTATAAGTTAGAGATGTGAGCTCTTTTTTTTTTTCCACACTGAATTACATGGGGGAGATTCTTTGAAACAATCCTTCCTTGATTACAAGTATCTGGCTGCCTTTGTCAAAAGTCAATTGACTATGTAGTGTGTCCTCTCTGATCAGTTCCATTAATACGAGGGCTGTCCAGAAAGTATCCTGCCATGTAAGCGTTCTCGTTATAGTGACCATGGCTGGATTTTTTTTTCCAGACAAGTTCTCATCAACCAGTCCAACACTGACTTGATTACCGTACCTTGGTTTTATGTTAACTTTCAAATAAAGTAGTGTGAGTGCTCCAACTTAGTTATTTTACATGATTATTTTATAGTTTTTCTCGCTGCTTTGCATGTTCATAGACATTTTAGAGGCAGTTTGTTAATTCGTACACACTAGCCTCCTGGAGTTGACCTGAATTGCATTGTAGCTGTAGATAAGCGTGGAGAGAATGGATATCTCAGCAATACTGAGTCTCACAACCCAAGAACACAGAGCCAACTCCTCATTTAAGTCTTGTTTCATTTCTCTCTGCAATGTTTTGTAGATCTCAGTATAGAGAGCTATTATTTTTCATTAGACTTATTTTTAACTATTTTATGGTACATATATGATATTTTTAAATTTTTATTTTCCAATTGTCTATGTTAGTCACTTCACATATTAATTCAAGTAGAATTATTTTGTAGATTCCTTTGCTTTTCTGTATTTAAAAAAAAAAAATCTTGTCATTTGTGACTGAAGACAATTTTACTCTTTTTTTTTTTTTTTTATTGTTTGAGAGAAGGTGTGAGAGAGAGAAGGGGGAGGGCCCAGAGCAGTCTCCATAGTTGTGTGTCGTTAGTGGTGACATGGTTTCATTCCACACAGGTGGACGTGGGGCCACACGGCATGGGAATAGAACCAGGGACCTCCCATGTGGCTGCAGTAACAGAATAGCATAGACTGGGTGGCTTCAAAAACAAGGTACTTGGCTCTCATAGTTCTGGGGGCTGGGACGTCCAAGGCTGAGGGACCCGCAGGCCAAGTATCTGGTCAGGGGCTGCTTCTGGGCTTGCAGATGGCTGTCCTTCTTGTGTCCTCAGGACATAGAGCAGAGTGGTAAAGCGAGCCCTGTGGTCTCTTCTTAGAACGTCAGCCCGGTCACGAGGGCTGCCCCTCCTGACCTCGTTCACAGCCAAAGGCCCTGTCTCCTAACAGCCTCACACTGGCGGGTAGGACGTCAACATACACAGTTGAGCAGGATGCAAACATTCAGTCTGTCGCGTCGTGCTTTGACGCTCATTCCCTTTGGAATATTCTTTAGTCTCTCGTGGTTTCTTCCTGACCCGGTTCTCAGGTGCTGCTTGATTTCCAAAGAGTGGGAGAGTGTCTAGATCATTTATTGCTTCTCGTTTCTAATTCAATTTCCTTACGATAACAAATACTCTTACATGAATTCGGTCTTTTAAAATTCATTGAGATTTGTTTACGGCCCAGCATATTGTCTATCTTAGTGAATGTTTCAATGTGCAGCAAAAAGAATGTGCACTCTGTAAGTGGGGGAGGCAGTATTCTGTACAGCTAGTCAGGTCTGGCTCCTTAAGCCAGAAGATTGTTCAAACTTTCCACAGCCTCACTGATTTTTTTTTTTTTAATACATTGGTTCTATCAATGACCGAGGGAGAAGTGTTGAAACAAATCTTTAACTGTGGTTGAGGACTTGTGTTTTTCTCCCTAATTCCATGGGACCCATGAGTCCAGGGCACTCATTCCAGGAGACCCGCATCCCCATTCAGTTTGCTTGGTTGGCTTCAGCAGCAGACGGAGGTGGATCTTGGAGAACGACCGTGGATTATCACAAACGTAAGCAGGTGCTGATTCCGACTGCAGCAGGTGCATCGGATGCGGTTTCAATGCTGGAGCAAGCTAAGACCCAGTTCCTGCCTTGTACCCCTTAGAAATGTATCCACCTACATTTCTTCAACTACTGTTTCTGCCCCGTTCTTGTCTTCTTTGACACTCCAGTTAATCACATATTTTACCACTTGCTTCTGTCCACAAGTCCCTGAGCCTCTCCTCTCTTGTTGTAGTTTTTCTTCTCTTTATGGATGATTTCTATTGCCCTGTCTTCCAAGACATGGATCTTTTCTTTCTTTGTATCCTATCGGCTATGAATCCCATCCAGTAGATATTTGGTCTAGATCTTATATATTTCTCTTGTAGGATTTCCTCTATTAGATCTATCTTCTCCTGGAAATTTTTTTTTTTAATCATATTTATTATAGTTATCTTTGATAATTCCAACATCTGGGAGGCTGATGGATCTGTTTCTATTGACTAATTTTTCTCTTGACTTTGGACCGAATTTTCCAGTTTCTTCATGTCTTCTAATTTTTATTTTATGCCATAGATGATGTGTAAGGAACGATACAAGCGGAAGTTAGTTTTTGCTGTTGTTGTTGTTTTTTCCCCAAAAAAAGTAATGTCTTTTCCTTTGTTAGGCAGCTCGCATGGTGGGATGGAGAGTTCAAATCAATCGGGAGTTGAGCAGGGTTAGTAGTGGTTTGTGGCTTTAATCTCTCTGCCGGGCACTTGGAATTCTACCACAGGGGCTCCGTGACCTTGACTTTGTTTTTCAGCCCAGCCACTCCTTCCTGTGCTGCCCCAGGGCTCATGTCTTCGATCATAGAAGGTGATTAAAGTAAGGGTTTGGTTAGTGTGAGTTCACTTTCGGCCCTAAATTATTTGAACGTGAGCTCAAGTCTCTCCCTCCAGAAGATGAGCAGGACCAAAGACTACAAGAGTTCTAGACCTCGAGACGGCAAGACCTCACATCCAGCAGACCACAAGACTGCAGATGGTTTCCCCAGGACCGGGTGCAGGGCGCGGTTCCGTGCCTAATCCGTGCTCCGTAAGAGTCTCGTGGTTGGGCACACCAGTTCTGCAGCCAGGACGGCTGCATTCAAACCACAGCTCTAATGCGTTGGCGCTCTCTGACCCAGATATCGTTCAGCCTTCTGTGTCTCCATTTTCCCATCCGGAAAATGGGGTAATACAATCACCTCCTTCGTAGGGCTTTATGATGGTTCAATAAATACAGTAAGTGTTACCGACGTGTTAGCTCTGGCTTCTGGGGACAGCTGTGACCCCTTCCATCCATGGAAGGAAACTGTTGTGGGGAAACAGAGTGTGGACGCGAAACGACCACGGGGCTTTCCGAAATCTCCCCATCACAGTCATGATTAAAAGTCCTCACTGCCTTTCCCGATGGACAGAGGCTGGTCTGCAAATCCGGCTGCTGTTGAAGCTCAGCTGCCCGAGCGCCCGCCCCCGTCTTTAACTCATGGCCTTTTGCCACTTCGTTGGCACCTTCTTGCTTCCTCAAGGCTCCAGACTGTTGCAGGAGTTCGGTCTGAAAGTACAAGCTCTGGGAGAAGAGAAGTTGAGCCTTAGCCAATCACTCCGCACTCAGCTTACTCCCCTGCCCGCCCCTGCTCTAGTCACGCCGGGGACAGAGCCGCCCCAGACAGTCCCAGATGCCTCAGACGGAGCATGCCACCCTGTGAAGAGCGATACCTGGCCCCCGTCTCTCCGGGACTTGGTCTCCCAGCTTCCCTACCTATTCGACCCAGGACAGCGCACTGACTAATGGCTGGGAACTGAAGCCCCGCAGAATCTATCTCAGGAGAGCCTGCGGCCGGCTTGTTGAAAGCAGACAGCTGGCCAGGAGTGGGCCGGTGCCCAGGGCTCGAAGGCCGGGCATGGAGCCCCACTGGCAGGCGGCTGAGGCAGCGTGCCCAGCGCCTGGAGAGAAGCCAGGAGCCCGGGGCTGGGCTCTGGGAGCTCACGGAGCTGGCCACGTCCACTCTGTGCAGGGGCCTCTCGGGAGACCCACATCTGTCACTTCTGTCCCAGTTCCCGGTCCCATGCTTCCGCCAGTCATCTCCGGATGGAGCCAGAAGGACGAACCGCAGCGTCCAAAATGACCTCCACTTGCTCTGCTCCCCAGCCCCCTACAGCGCCCACTGCCAAACCCGGCGCTTCTTGTTTGCATGTGCAGACTCACCGAACGCCGGCCGCCCTGCGCCATGTTTCCTAAACACCCACTGATGGCGATTAATCAGCAAGCTGGTCCTGCGGCTGCCTGCCCTGCGCGCATCTTATTAATGACGCGAGGAGGCTGCCAGGCAGCCAGCTCGGCTCCAGAGGGTGAGGCCTGGGCCCTGCCCAGACAGGTGGCCGAGACGTCGCTGCGAGCCATCTGGCACCGAATACCGGGCTCTGGTGCACAATAACGAGCCGTAAGCGGGCCCTCGCTCGCCCGAAGGACAACGTCGAGAGTCCATCCACTCGTGCCCTGGTTTCTCGTTTCCTGCCAGATGATTTTGGAAACCAAAGCTCGGGTGGAGGGAAAGCTCAGGGTGAAGCAAGTCCAGCCAGGCTCCAGGGGAGACCTCTGCGTTCTCCCCGAGTGGGACTATAGCACGGGCTGGCGGCAGCAGGAGAGACTTAAGCTAGGTGGTCAGAGGAACTTCCTGATGTGAAGGATCGCTAAGACTCTCCGAGGGCAGGTTGCGGAGGAAAGAAACGTCACCTGTGACCTACAGGTCCTTTACTCCATCGTAACTGGCTCAGCCTACGTTGACACTCACATGTGAGTTTTCTATCAGTGCCCAACGAGGAGGGAAGCTGGTGGAAGGGTTGTCTGCTGTCTCCTGGAATCGTCTCCCGGGCGGGAGCCAGGCGTCACCTGAGGGGTGAGATGAGCCACGGAGGCCATACACCTTTGCAAATGCGAGGACGTGGAGTTAGAATCTGTGGGTGGGGGAGGGGTGCCGAGTGCGGGAGGAGTGACAGGTTAACAACAGCGTGGCTCCCCACGTGGGGGTGGGAGGGGGAGCGTGTGGCCCAGCCAGAACTTAGCCATTCAGAGGGAGGCGTCACGGAGTCCTCGGGGGGTGACTCTGTGGGGGAGGGGAACCTGAGGACTGGGGAGGGGCAGGTATGGGGTGCACACGTAGCGGGTTGGTTTCTGTCGAGGGGCATTTGCGGGCCACCGGAACGGCTGTTTCTTTCCAGGAGTCTGCCCTGGAATAGGTGCCCAGGCCCATGGACAGGGCTCCGCGCACCATCCCGGCCTCCCGCCCTGCCCCCCACCCTGGGGAGCAGGATCGTGGGAGGTACAACAGCTCACCCACCTGCCCGGCCAGGATCCCCAAAACCACACACACACACTAGGCCCCATCTCCCCACCCCACTGCAGGCTCCAGGCCTGAGCTTCTGTAGGGAGAGCCGTTCTCGGGGGGCCAAACCCGACAGCTGCCGGGGTCTGAACCCCCGAGTCCAGAAGGTACTGAGGGGTCCCGCCTCAGAGCTCCACCTCCCCAGGGAATCACAAAGGCACCAGCCGGAACGAAGCCGGCCGTTCCAGGAGGAACTGTCTGAGACGCCCCACGGTACTGCAGCGAGGAACGGACGAAGCCCCTGGGCCCGGCATGAAGGTCATGTTTCTAGCTGGGTGGCCACACATTGGCCCGCGACCTTGAACACAGGAGCCAGCCATGACGAACAAAGGTTGAGCTGATGCCTCAGGTCTTCCATCCTCATCTGGGGGCCGATAACCATGGCCATCTCAGGAACACATGCACCGATGATATCAAACACTCGGGACAACAGCACTCAGGTCAACACTGGCTGTGACTGTGACACACGCTCCCGGCAGCGGCCCTCCGGTCGTCTCGGTACAGGGCTCACAGCACATCTCATGGGAGGGCCCGGCCTCCAGACTTATTCTGAAAAGCGCATTTGCCGAGCAAGCGAACCCACCATTGCTGTTTTCGGTATTTCTTTCCACCGTACGAAGACACCAGAAATCTTTCCTTTGTGGGGTTGTTGGGTCACTGAAATCCATGACCGACTGCGCTTGCCACAGTGGGCACGCAGTTCACGCTGTTCACTGCTCATGTGTTGGGGCGGATAAGGCAGGGCGGGGGTGAAAGTACCATTGTGCCCCCCGCACAACCTGGAAGCCCACATGCATCTTCCTGTGCCGGCCTAAGACAAGCCTTTACGCACGAGAATTTCCTGAGACTCAACGGGAGTGTCAGATCTGCTTTCCCAGGAGGCTTGCTGCTTGCCCCCCACCCCGTGTCGACCCGGAGGTGCTCCCGGGTCCAGGACAAACCTGCGGGTTCATGTGCATCGTGACCCCCAGGCCTTTCGGACTCAGGACTCTAGCTGCAAGGCATGTGAGCTCCCAGAGCACGGACCAAAGACATGCAGTCCACCCGGCTCCCCGGGCCTCAGGGTCGTGAACACACACAGGCGCCCTGCGAACGCCTTGCTCACCAGCCAAGTGGCACAGACGCACGTGGCCGCCTACTCGTCTGATCCACAGGGGCCCCAAGGTGGACAGGGGGCCGGGGGCCTGGGGAACCTGCTTCGAGACAGTAGAGAGCTGGACACCTCAGGCTACCCCAGAGAAACAGCGGAGAAACGGCGCCCGGGCAGCCCCGGCTCGGAACGCGTTACCTCATGGATCCCAAAGTGGGCGTAGGAGTCGAAGTAGTAGTCCCTCGAGGTCATCTCCTCCGGGTTCAGCAGCTTGGACAGCTTGCCCCGTCCTGGACAGCTAGGCTGCGTGGACACGTGATGGACGCATGGCGCCGGCTTGGACGGGACGGCAGGCTGAGGGGGTTGAGAGGGGGGACTGCTCACCTGAGGGGAGAGAGGGGGTCTGGGGTTAGCAGAGGCTGCGAGGCCCCGCCCTCGGACACGCCCACCCTCCTTCCTCCCCGCCCCTGAGCCCCGCCCCTCTGGGCCCAGCCCCTGGGCCCCGCCCCTCTGGGCCCCGCCCCCTGGGCCCCGCCCCTGAGCCCCGCCCCCTGAGCCCCGCCCCCTGAGCCCCGCCCCAGTCAGCCACTGCGGCCCCTCCGGAGGGCTGTGCTGTGGCTCCCGGCTTTCTGGTGGTCGCGTGGACGGCTGGCTCGGCGTCGGCCACGCGGACCTGGACGCACGCCGGTCCCATCTCCTCCTAGTCGGACCTGAGCCCATCCAGGCCCACGCCCGCCGAGTGGAGACAATGATGCCTTCCTTCAGGAAGCACCCCACAAAGGCACAGGTGTCTAGCACAGCGTCGCGCCGCGTGGTAGCTGCAGAATAGAGCCCACAGCCAGGCCACCGAAACCCAGAGCCCGGCTCTGCCTCTGACCAGCCATGCACCCGGGAGCACAAGGACTGA
Organism: Craseonycteris thonglongyai; assembly: GCA_004027555.1. Lineage (NCBI taxonomy): Eukaryota > Metazoa > Chordata > Mammalia > Chiroptera > Craseonycteridae > Craseonycteris > Craseonycteris thonglongyai. The sequence goes on along the minus strand of PVKE010000047.1, from coordinate 87,777 downwards.
CCTCGTGGGCCTCAGTTTCCCCCTTTATAAAATGGGAGTCACACGGTCCCCATCCCCTGGGGCTGCCCTGACGGTTGGTATTTGTAAAGAGCTTAGGAAAGGGCCAAACACAGACAAAGTGTCTGTGTTAACCGGAAACGAGTCCACCTTCCCCCACTTGGAAGACCATGCCCACGGCTTCTCTCCCCCCAACAGGCAGCACGTGGCCCCCCTTATACCTCTAGCAGGCGTTACAGAAAACCGCCTATTAAAATGAAGCGTCTCTGTAGTATATGCTATTACCCCGGTCTTGTAAACCGAAAAAGAGAAACAATATTCTCCAAAGACTTCAAGGAAGAAACATTCAGTCCCACCATCAACACCCAAAGCTGATATTCTACTTAAACTATTCCTTGACCACTCCTATACAGGCCCCTCGGGGGCTGCTGGTGGCTCCGCCGTCGTCTTGCCCTCGGGTTTCTGAGCCACAGTTCTGCGTTGCCTGAGCCCTTCGCAGCGGTGACCTGCCCGGACACTACCCGTGCTGCTCTTTCTATGTCCCCAACACCCAGCCCAGATCCACAGCCCACGGCTGTTGCCCAGCACTGCCTGCCCCTCCTCCTCCACAGGCCGAGGGGAAACTTGAACAACTGCCGGGACCCAGAAGTTCGGGCCCCACTGCCGAAACGCAGGTGTGCCTGGGGACACCCCTGTCCCCGGCGGCAGGAAACTCAGACGTGCACACCCAGCAGAGGCCTCAACGCAGGGAAGTGTGTTTTTAACGACAGAGAGGCAGGACTGTCCGGTGGCGGGTCGTCGGGGGTGGGGAGTCGGGGCTCCCAGATCCCATGCTGGCTGCTGGCTCCCGTCCACAAAAAACAGGTATCAACAGGCAGCCGGCCGGGTGCGAGCATGCAGACCCTGCCTTCACAACCCAACCTGCTGGCTGGCAGGTGACCTTGGGAAGTCATTGGTCATCGCCTCGCCTCAGTTTCCTCCTCTGTAGAAGTGGAGATCAGAATAAAAGCTACGAGAGGGAGTTGTCGAGAAGTTTGGGTGGATTAATAGATGAAAAGAAATGAGAACACTGCCTGGCATAATGTTATTACCGTTACGGTGATTAGCCCGACGACACAACCATGTCCCAGTGCTCTGCCTCGGCTGTCTCAGCCGGGTCCTGGGTCAGGGAGTTCCCAGGACAGAGCGTGATCGGGACACGACATTCCCGCGACTCCACCCCTTCCTCCTGCCCTGCACACGGCCCCGGACTGCCCACCCTGCGTCCAAGGCCGGAAGGGGGCCGACAGGGGGTGGTGATGGTCCCATTTTCCTGGTGAATCTAGGCTACAGCCTCTGGGAAATAAGCAGACTTCCCAGTTTAGCAACACTGGGTTTCAGGTCTCCGCGGTCCCGGGGGCGGCGCGCAGCATGGGCCGGGGCTGCCTCATTAGCATGCGGCAGGTGTGCCCGCCCACAGCTTGGGATGTTGGTCACGGTCTCCGGGAGACTAAAAATAGACCATGTCAGTTGCACACTCCCGTGGGGGCTGCAGAGTCACCTCTTAGCCGACAAAGGCTCTGTGCATGAGCCTGACCCCGGTCTGCTCCTTAAATGTATGAAGGAGAGAGAAGGTCCTGGCTGGTCCAAGCAGCCTATGTGGTCAAGGTCACAGGGGCCTCCTGCCTCCCTTCGCCTCCATTCCACTCGGAGCCCAAGGTCCCCTTTCCCATGGGGCTCCCTGAGACTCCGTCCCCAGCAGCCAAAGTACAAGGCGTCTACCATGCGCCCCACATTGAATTTATGAGGCAACAGGATGAGTAGATATGGGGGGCGGGGGCGTTCAGCTCAACCCCCACAGGTCATGGGGACACAGAGGTGACTGTGGTCCAGCCCCTGGTGCCTCTTGCAGAGGGGCTGCCTCTGAGAGGTGGGCCGTGTCCCCGGAGGCCGGGAGGCGGGTGGGACACGGCAGTGGCCCCTGAGCCCTGGGCACTCAGGCCCCTGGGGGGAGCTTATCCTTCCAGAAGCTCCTACTGTGTGAGGTTCTGGGCAGGTGTGGGGAGGAGCCACATGCAAGCCCATGACCTGCAAGGACTCTAACCTCCGAGAACAGCAGTGTAAGACCTCGGAGGGCTCTTCTGTTCTACGAGAGAAGCTCAAACAGGGGAAGCCGGGAGAGCTCAGCAGGTTGAGCGTTTGCCTCTCAATCGTGAGGTCCAGGCATCGAATCCCAGCCCCGGCCCGTGCAAACCCACATGCTGAGCTGTGGCCCAACTGCTAACCGCCAGGATGGTTCTCGCCTCCCACGCGGGAGGCCCCCAGTTTGGAACCTGCCTGTGCGGCGCCCCCCGCCCGCCTGTGAGAAATGAAATCATGTCACAATGAATGACGTACAACTAGAGCTGCTCTGAGCCCTCCCCCTTCTCTCTCTCTCACCTTCTCTCAAACAATATTAATAAAACGAATCTTAAAAAAAAGAGAGAGAGAAGCTCAAGAAGGTTGTTCTGGGGGCTCAAAAGGGAGAGAATTCACATCAGCGTAAAGAGTCAGATGAACCTGGGTTAGACAGCAGTCAGAGGGCAGAGGGGGCGCCTTCTGCCTGGATTTGGTAGGTGGGGATGGAGGAGGGATGCTGGGGAGGAGGGGCGCTGGGGAGGAGGGACACTGGGGAGGAGAGATGGCTTGAGCGAAAAGGAGGAGGAAGGCAGTGAGCTTGTTTGGGGAGCAACTTGGCGGTGATGGAAGGCAATTGGGCTGAAGGAAAACGATGTCCGGGCGAAGACGCACCCCAACACGAGACCGTGGGGAGCTGTCGACGGCTGGGAACCAGGGTGTCCTGTGTTGGAGCTCTGCTTGGGGGGTGACCACGGTGGCCGAGTCCCAGGGGGGCAAGGGCAAAGGGAGCATGCAGGGACCGGCACTGGGAGTCAGGGGATGGACTGAGGAGGCTACATGCCAAGTCCAGTCCAGAACTAACGGGGACCTGAAATGCTGTTGGGGTTGAGGGGGGTGCCCCACCAGGGAAACTGCAGAGATAGGACCCGTGGGGGTTGACCTCTGACGGCCTGTCAAGGGTCAAAGGCAACTCTGAGGGTTCAAGCCCCGGGGTCTCAGCAGGTGGTGGTGACATTCACAGAAATAAGCGAATCAGCCAGAGAGCAGGGTGGGGGGGAGTCGCCTTTCAGTGTGAAATGCCATGTGTGTCCCATAAGAAAAGAGGGTTGGCAGGCAGACAGTGATGCCCGCCCTGTCAGAAAACGTCACGGACAAAATGAGAAGGCACGTGAGACACACTGAGGCTGTATTTCTATTAATAACACAAATGGCAGACAGACGTTAATAGCCTTAGTATGGACAGCGCTCTCCCAAACCAGTAAGAAAAAGACGAAACCCCCAATGTTACACGGGACAAAAGGGCCTCGTAGCCAGTTTACGTGAGAATAAACACCAATGGCAAATTAATATATCCTGCCTAAATAGTTAACCTGTCTAGAAAGCAGGTAAGTTTAAATTGAAGCAAAAATAAATAAATTGGTTTTTAAATACCCAATAAGCTCAACTCCCCCACAAAACTACTTAACCTCTGCATTTTTAAGGGCTACAGGAAAATGGGTATTTTTATATACTTCTAGTGGGGGCTTTGGGGAAAGTAGTTGGATAAAAATCCATTAAAAGCATTTAAAAAGCACAAATCCTTTTAGCCCCGTTATTCTAGTTTTTGAAATGTATCCTAAGAAAAGAATCACGGATCACAAACCCGTAGCTGTAAGAACTTAGTGACAGCACTGTTTATAATGGCAAAGAAATGGCAGTTAACCTAGAAGTTCCACAAAGCAAAATTGATTACATAAACGATGGTGCATTCACACAATGTGAGCACTGCCCAGCCTTTCAGGACGTTGTGGACGAGTGTTTAATAACACAGAAATGTAACTGTGACACACTGTGGGTTGAGGAGAACCAGAGGGAGAAGAATAGAGTGTGTGATTACAATCTGAAACAATTAAAACCTATTCATGCCTGTGTGTGTGACAGGAGAAAGTTGGGAAGCGCCACAGCGTGTTGGACGGAGAACAGTTCATTCTTCCCTTTCCTGTGCTCATTTATATTTTCTAAAAGTTCTGCCAGCCACACGTACTACTTCTGTAAATGGCAAAAGCATAATAATAATAATAATAATAATAATAATAATAATAATAAATAATGGGAAAGAAAAGGGAATGTGACCCCAGAGCTCTGGAGGAAAGCTGAGGTTGGCTCCCCAGATTTGGAAATCATCACTTGGGGAGAGGATCCCACCCCCAACCCCGGGAAGAAGGTGGAAGGGGGTGGGGAGGGGCCAGAAAGAGAAGCCAATATGCCCCCTACCTCCCCCCGAGGATCATGCCGGCACCCGGAGACCCAAGGAGAGAAACATGGCCTGACTCCCCAGTCCTGTGCCTGCCCCTCCTCAGGGGACATGTGACCCACACCCCAGTGACCAGGCAGAGGCACCAAAGCAGACAGCTGCTGTCCTGCCTCATGTACCCCGGAGGACACACTCCCGTGGGGGCTGCAGAATCACCTCTTAGCCGACAAAGGCTCTGTGCATGAGCCTGACCCCGGTCTGCTCTCAGGTTAAATGTATGAAGGAGAGAGAAGGTCCTGGCTGGTCCAAGCAGCCTATGTGGTCAAGGTCACAGGGGCCTCCTGCCTCCCTTCGCCTCCATTCCACTCGGAGCCCAAGGTCCCCTTTCCCATGGGGCTCCCTGAGACTCCGTCCCCAGCAGCCAAAGTACAAGGCGTCTACCATGCGCCCCACATTGAATTTATGAGGCAACAGGATGAGTAGATATGGGGGGCGGGGGCGTTCAGCTCAACCCCCACAGGTCATGGGGACACAGAGGTGACTGTGGTCCAGCCCCTGGTGCCTCCTGCAGAGGGGCTGCCTCTGAGAGGTGGGCCGTGTCCCCAGAGGCCGGGAGGCGGGTGGGACACGGCAGTGGCCCGAGCCCTGGGCACTCAGGCCCCTGGGTGGTGCTTATCCGTCCAGAAGCTCCTACTGAGCATCGGCCACAGCGAGGGTCTTGTGGGAGAAACCAGAGGGTTACAGGCGCCCTCTCGGTCCCCCTAGCGCTCACAGGATCCCATCCGGGAACCCGGACGTGTCTCTGGAAGCCTCCCTCCGCAGGCTACAGTGGGCGGCTAGCGGCTCTGGGTGAAGGCGGCCTTCAGCCACCAGCCAGTCTTGCACAGGCCGGACGGAAGTCCTCACCGCTTGGGACTGACACAGGGCAGGGCCCAGCCCTCCAGCCTCCCCACCCCCCACAGCGGCAGCCGTCACGGCTGCAGCCTGCTCCCTGTGCCCACGTCCCTGCCCGCTGGACGCCTGACGCTCTCTAGGCCATCCCGTGGTACATGTGCCCAGGTGGCCCTGGAGTTCCTGGTGTCTAGATCCGCACCGTCACCTCCAGGCTTGACGTGCTGGGATGCCCGGTACCCCGACACCTCCTACCCCTGCCTGGTTCTCCCCCAGCCTTCTCCCAAGCGCCTCAGGCTCGGGGCATCGCTGTTGGTGACCAGTCTCCCACGCCGGCTTGCCTGGTCTGCTGAGGGTCCCCACCCACTGTTAGGAAGTGTGACTGTGTCCTCTACTCTCACGGCCACCTGCTGATCCAGGCCCTGCAGAACCTCACCTGCCTCCAGGCCTGGCCATTCCCGGGTGGTACGCAGCACGGTCCCGCCTGCCCCTCCCCCCACAATAAACCAGCTGCCATTTTCCTAGTCCGCCCCGTTCCGAGGGGGCGAACAGGCCCAGGCCTCGTTCGCGCTGAGCTAAGACAAGGGGTGTGGGACACCCGGCTGGAGACCAGGACAAGGGCAGCCTCCAAAAGGAGATTCTGAACATGAGGGTGGGTGACTGGTGACAGTGAGGGAGGACCCGCTGCACGCCACGCACCACGCTAAGCACTTTGCGAACACCATCGGTTGTGCTCAACTCACAGGGACTCAAGGAGGCCCTGAAACTCAGAGGAGGAAGCGGAAGCTCGTCAAACATTTAGTCACCTGACTGAGCCCCAAGCTGGTCACAGAGGCAGACGTCAGCCAGTATCTGCTTGTCACCAAAGCCGTGCCCTTGACCCCAATACTTGGGCTAGCTCCCCTCCACCCCACAAAGCTTCATTCCTGTTCAGAAAAAAGAAAAAAAAAGTGCTGCTCGCTGCCACGCTCACTTCATTTTCCATAAACACGCTCCTGGAGGCTGAAGCACATCTGACTGGTTTTCAATGTGATAATAAAACATAAAAGCTGTCCTTGGAGCGATTTCTAAACAGAACTCGTCTCTAATCCTAACGTAATAGAAACATATAGGATGATCCGTATTTAATAGTTTGGGGGCTCAGGCTGGGTCTGTGATCCGTGCGTTATCTTGGGGTCAACGATGCAGAGGCCAGCGCCCCAGTGTGTATTCTCGGGGCCAACTGGATGTGGGGTAACAGCTGCTTCTGGGAACCAGGCCCTGTGCTCCCACCTGGCCCAGGCAGGAGGCCCGGGCCTGGGGACCGAACACCGGCCATCGGGCAACCCCTACACAGAGCAGTGTGTCTTGGTGGAGGTAGGTGTGTGCAGGTACACCGCCCTGCACAAGGTGGCAAAACCCAAAGGGAGCAGCCGGGCCACCCCAATTTGTAGGAAAAACAGGCCACACAAGACAAGGAACCCATCGAGGGCCACATGGGCCCATCTCGAACGGGGACCTCCAAGGAAGTGAGAAGAGAATTGGGGAGAGGAGAAAGAGGCATGAGGAAGGAGCTGCAGGTAAAGGAGAGGTGAGGGGGGAAGTGCAGGGGCTGAGAGAGGCCAGCACTCTCAGCACCTGCAGCTGAAGCTCCGCCCCCTGGGGCTCTGCACCTACAGCTGAAGCTCCGCCCCCTGGGGCTCTAACCAGCTCTCCTGGGCAGCAGTCCAGGCCCTGAAAGCGATTTTCCTCAGGAGCCAAGTCCTGCTCTGTTCTGCAGCTGTCAGGAGTACCTTTTCAAACCCGGGTCATCCGTCGTCAGCGGAAGGACAGAAAGGGGCCTACAGGGGCTGCCAAGGAGGCCCCAGGGAGGGCATGGGAAGAAGGGGGCTCCCAGCTCGGGTCTCACCCCCTTTCCTTCCCGCTAGACCGGTCACCCTCACACACACATCACTCCCTCTCTGCCTCCCCGTGTTTATTCACAAGGTGGGACCTAAGCTGTGCTCCATGTGGTTGAGGACCAGAGTTGAGTCTTCTCACAGCACCCGCCTGCCTGAAGTTAGGGACCGCAGACTGACCCGAAAGGGATGCATCCTGCCAACAGGGCACTGCGGGGACTCTGGGCCTGCCCTACCTCATGCACATGCACAGCTCTCAGGTCCAAGGTGGGCCAGAGACAGCCCTGGTCCCACCCTCGGATCTCCCCTCCTGAGTCCGCAGACTAGAGGCAAAGCGATGCTGACGTCGGCCTCCCCAGCAGGCGGGGCTCTGCACAGTGCGCAGCCCCAGGACCCCGGGGGTCAGCGTCGTTGAGCGTGGGGGGCGGGAGAAGGTTCTAGATACCTCTGGTCCTGAGAGATGGCACTGTCTTCCCCTGCAGGGCCTTCCCAGCTTGTTCACTTGCCAGCAGGCAGCCACTGGCACCACACAGACACCAGATCCCCCGGGGGCAAGGCCAGACCCGGATGCATGTCACAGAGGGTCCACTCCTGTCGCCCACTGAGACCTGCCTGTATGATCGTATCCCCGACAGGAACTCTGACTAGCCGGCACTGCCATCCTCACGTGCTTTCTCATTACCTAGGACCCAAGGCGACGCTCCTGGGCTCCTCTTCCCTCAGGCCCTGCCCCTCCCAGTGCCCAGTCCCCGAGGTCACTGCCAGGAAGCCCGCCGGGGCTGACAAGGGAACCCAGGCCACCCCTTCCCAAAGTGTAGTCCCCGGGTCACCAGCGCCACCTGGGAACTTGTAAGAAATGCAGATTCTCAGGCCTTGCCAGAAACCACTGAATCGGAATCTCTAGGGGGGGGGGGCGCCATCTGTTCCAACAAGCCTCCCATGTTATCCTGAAGCCTCACAGAGTCTGAGAACCCCTAGGCTAGCGCTGCATGTTCCTGCATTGCATTCCACAGGACAGGTACTCCTAGAAAGATGGGTCTGTGGAAAGTAAGTTTAGGCAAATAAGCTCAAGAGCCGGGGTTTTGTTGGTCAGTTTTTGCTTTATTGAGGCATCACTGATGTATAATTGTGTAACGGTAAGAGGTACAACAAGCTTGCCCAGCTCGCAGCTCAGGACGGTTCTGAATGTGGCCCAACACAGATTCGTAAACGTCCTTAAAACCCTGTGAGGTTTTTTTTTGCAATTCTTTTTCTTTAGCTTGTCCGCTTTCATGAGTGTGAGTGTATTTCATGTGTGGCCCAAGACAATTCTTCTTCCAACGTGGCCCATGGAAGTTGAAAGGCTGGACAGTCCTGGTGTACAACGTAATGATTCGAAATACATATAAATACAATATAAATATTGTACACACACACACACATTGCAGAATGTAAAGAGATTTCTTCACTGTGATTCTTTTAAGCCCTTCATTTGCAGAAACGAACCGTGAGTCTCCAAGAGGGAATTGGGGTGTCTAGTGCTACCTGATTTATGGCTCAGGCGCCCTTTTCTGATGAGAGGCCTGTGAACATCTCTGGAAACTAGCGTTAGAGGAAACCGTCAGGGAGGCTCGCATTCAGGACAGCGTTTCTCCTACCGTCTGTGTTGATCACCCTGGGTCTGGGGTAGGGCTGAGGTCCTCGGGGCCTAGCACAGACCGTGCAGGGGTGACACCCCGCAAGCTGCCTGGGAAACCCTGGTCTAGACAGGGCTGGGGACAGCTACCTGCCTCCTCTGTTCCTCTCTGACCCCCGTGGCAGCTCTCAGAGGGCACCTGAGCCACAGAGCCGGGGTTGGGTGCGGCCTCTGCCTCCTTCAGGTTGGGTGGCCCTGCCGTCACTGCCGGCACCATCAGTCGGCTCAACGCGAAGGGCAGTCCTGGGCCCTGGGCACTGTGACTGTCTCTGGGGCACAACATCAGCGCCGGCTTCCACTCGAAACGGCCCGGCACCCACACCACGCTCCCGTCCCCTGCATGGGGATCTGCGAGGAAGGAAGCTACTGGATCCGTTGGCCCTGACCTATTTTTTTTTTTTTTTTTTAACAAACTGAGGCTGTTTTCCAGCTCTTAGTCACTTTTCTCCCGAGCCTGTACATATTCGATTCCCTTATATCCTCAGATATTTTGGCTGCAAGAGCTGTCAGGTTAATTGGATGCTTGGCTCGTGGCTCTTTTTCCTTAATGGGCTTAAAAAGCAGACTCCCCCTCTGTCCCCTCCCTCACCCTCCCCTGGGGCACCCGGAGAGCCCGCTTCTCTATTCTGACTTGCAGGAGGTCCTGAGCCCTTGGCTGTCCCCTCCGCTTTCCCTTACAGACAAGATGTGCAGGACAACGCGGCCAATCCCCTTCCACCCGCACTTGGCCCGGAGCTGGACTGAACTCTGGTCCCAGATTCGGGTCAGGCCATCCCTGTGGGACCTGAGCCAGGCCTGTGACTCTCTACCTCAGGCTGGGGACATTGGTGGAGGTCGAGGGTGCCAAGGAGAAGTGGCACAGATAGGGCACTGCCCAGGTCCCTAAGTGTCCAGGCATCATGGGTCACTGCTGGGTCTCAGCCCACTCCCATTCTCCCGGGACCGGGCCGCCGATCACGTGATGGGCAGATGGTGCCTCGGTGGCTTCTGGTCTTGGTTCTCTCTCCCACTATTCAGGCCAAGGCGCAAAAGCCGTGTGAGCATCCCTACCCTCAGTCTCTTCTTCTGTCAAGTGACAACAGTCGTGTGTGCTGCCTCTTCCCCGGGCCCCCAGCGATGACTGGAAGACGCTGACTTTGGAGGAAGTTTTACGTGGTATGGGAGGACGGGACTTCCGTCTCTGGCAATCTGACTCCAGGCCCGGAGGCCACGTTGGGACACTCTCTGGACCCTGAGCTCGGCTGCCCTTAGCACTCTATTCTGCCATGAGCCTCCACATCGGCCACCCCCCAGCCTCTGGTCCCCGCTCCTCAGAGCTTCCTGAGCATTACGGAATTCCACCTCCGGGACCCCGGCCGCCATGGGAAGACCACTGCCTTCTCCAGCCTCTGACGCCTGCTCACTCTTGCTCAGGTTCTGACCTCCTGTGTCTCATTCAAATCATCTCACCGTTGCAGGTGTTGCTTCTTCTACAGGCAAGAAATAAAGTCCTTCAGACCTTAGGCGGCGGCGTTTCCCGTTTCACACACCCGGCCCAGGGCTGGGGTTCGATAAGAGACATGTTAAGGACAGCACCCCCACTCTCCCGCTGGGTCAATGTGGTCCTTCATGAGGTCCTTCATGAGGTGCGTTATGTAAGGCGGGGGATGGAAGCTCCTCCCACCACACACTCAGAGACCTTTCGTTCCCCTTGAGAGGCTGGGGAGGGGGCAGAAGAGAAATGAAACGGAGAAGAATGATACCGATGCTACCCAACACGCTGCAGGGCCCAGGGGTGCTCCACGCCTCCTTACCGAGAAGTGCCGCCTCCCCGCCCCCCTGGGATTCTCAGGGAAGAAAACATCTTGTCCATACAGAACGCATTTGCTAAGCACCCACAGCTCCGTGCACGTGGGCTCCAAGTGGCTTCACATACAGATTCGAGTGGATTTGTTAGACACTTTCCGAACGGTCTCGTCACACCCCAACCAGTTCAAGGCCAGAATTGGTGGTAACGATGCCGTGGCCCAGAGAAGCCAACACACGAATTCAGCCCACACAGCACAGCAGGTCGGGCCAGAGCTGACCCCTTGCAGGGGCTGCGGGAAAGAGAGCTACGAAGCCTCGTTGTAGCTCAGGAAGAAAACCACAAGCTGTTGGCCAAGGCCAGACCCGCACCAGCACAATCTAGATTCTCCTCCAGTTTCCAGGGGCTCCTCAAGACTTTTCTTTTAGCTCGAGCAAACCTACTGACTCCAAACAAATATCTCTCCAGCTCACATTCTGAGCAGAAGTGAACAACTCTTTTCATCAGAGATTCCCATGCAAGTAGTCACTGAAAATATTGACATTCCAGCTAGACAGGGAACGGTGTCAGCCATCTGGTAAGATTCAGGTCTACTCCTAGGGTGGCCTCAAATTAACCAATGACATGTTCCAGGAAACTGGATTTTTCAAAGCCCTCCCAGGGAACTCGGGTCGATGATCACTGTAAACGCTGAACAAAATGTGAGAAATCACCGTCTTCGAGACACTGAACTCCAGGCAGCGAAGAACTGTGTCCCTGAGAGATGACAAACACACCAGATGAGCCTTGTGATGGCCTGGCGTACTGCCTGGTGTGAGAATCTGAGTGACGGCCCAGGCGGAGCCAGGAGAACCTCTCCGGGGGAGAGACACAGTGGGAACCGGCACAGCAAGGCGCCTGGAGTCTGCAAGGTGGAATACCGGAGGGCGGAAGATTCTACGGAGAGGGGGCTCCGGATAGAGTGCCGTCACGTCTTCTGCTGAGACTGGTCAGGTCGTGCATGAGACGGAACTACCAAGGCCAGGAAAATAACCTCGGTGCCCACGGAGGGCCGGAAATGGTTCTGGCGCCCCCAAGCCAGAGCCAAAGCCTCCTCATTCATGAAAACTTGGAAGAGGTTCCCCTCCCCTAGCCCTAGACTAATGACTTCTTTGATTCCACTAAAGAAAGCTTGAAAGCAAGACTGGCACAGGTTAAACTCTCTAATGTAACTGGATCCCAGAACAGAGTTTAGAAATGCAAAATATCCAAACATCCCAGCACCCAACAAGGTTGGATGCCAGTGTGTGGTGTCCGGTCAAGAACGACCAGGCTTGGCAAAGAAATGGGAGAAACCGCCTGTGATGAGCGAGAGAAAACAATCACCGTTCCAGGAAGGACACAGATGACGGAATCAGCAGACATGGTCATTACAAACTGCTATTGTGACTTTTTATTTCATACGTCCAAGACACTAGAGGAAAAATAAATCATGTTACGTAGAGACATGAAAGATATAAAAATGTCCCAGGCTGAACTTCTATAAATAAAAGCTTTCTGTGATGAAAAATACACTGGATTGGGTTAACCTCAGATTTGACGTTACTGAAGGGAAGGTCAGTAATCTTGACACAAGGCAATAAAAATGATACAAGACACAAAGAGGAAAAAGGCTGAAAAAAGCTAAACAGAGAAAAAAGCGAAACCGAGTCGTGGAACAGCTTCAAGGGGCTTATTACATCCGGAACCGCAGGACCCTTGCGTGGATTACAGAAGGCGATGCTCACAGAGCGCTCAGCACGATGCCCCATGCCCCACGGGGGTCGCAAAGGGCGGCTCTGGGGGTTGAATCGAGTCCTGACCCCGGTTACCTGAAGGCGTGACCCCATTCGGAAGCAAGGTCTTCGCAGTTGTGACCGAGTTCAGACGAGATCACACTGGATCGGGTGGCGTCTAATCCACCACGACTTCTGTCCTGACGGGAAGAAGATGCAGACACACACACAGAAGGGGTACCTCTTCGGCAAATGGGGGGCCGGAATGAGGCGTGTCCTGGACATAAATGCCAGGTCCCTGTCACCCGCAGAGCACAGCACCAAGAACACTGAAAGTGTGGACGGCAGGGCAGTGATGGAGGCAAGAAGACAGGGGCTGGAAAAAGAGAGCTCATGTCCTGTTCCGGATCCTTCCAAATCCACCATTCTTCATTCCGCCTCCTAATTTCCCAACGTTTTCCATTTTTACTCTGGTTCCTCTGACGGCTGGGAGGCCATGGCTGGAGTCGAGTCCCAGCAGCATCGCTTACGGCTGTGGGGTCTTGGGCAGGTGACACTAATGCTGTGCTTTGGCTTCTTCATGGGTACAGGGGGGATAATCCGTAACCCAGTGTGCTGTGTATCTGTGCATGGTGTGCGTAACACGTGTGTGTGGACATGACGGTCGGCATTAGACAAGGTGACGTGTGCCAAAGCACTTCATTCCTCACAAAAAGGAGAGCGAGCTCATTATGCACAATTCCTAGATCTAATGTGGAGAAGCTCTGCTATTAGCTATTACGTAGCCAGACATTCAGCACAAAAGAATCACACAATAAAAGTCAGATGTTACATATAAAGGAGCATAAATGGCGTTGACCTAGCAAGAGTCCTGTTATACTGGGCAAGTCTTTCCGTCTCTTAGTTTAAACACGTTACGAGTTTCCACCCAGCTCTGAGAGTCTGGGACTTGATGAAAATAAGGGCATCGAGCTGTTTAAAACGAGACCTGTGCTTGCGGGTCCCCCGTTACAAACCTGGAGGAAGCTGCCGTGCTGGAGGGACTTCTAACAGCCAGTGAAACGGAAGCGCCCTGGGATGAGCGAAACACCCCACGGGCGGAATGACCTCCGAGGCGCCAATCTCAAGTATATGCGAAGGCTCATGCCAGAGAAAGGGCTCGGAATCACTGGGAACAAAAGTCGTCCGGAGGGGGACATGGTCCAAATACTGCTGCAAAGGCCACTGGCCAGGTTTTGCCTCCTTTTAGGACACAGACAAAGACGACTCAGGTGGCAATGGGAGAGGCTGAGCTCAGCCTCCGGGAAGGACTTCCTGACCACTGAGCTGCCCAAGGAGCTGGAGCCCATCACATACCCCGCGGATCTCGAGCCAGGCCCGGCTCCATGCGGAGTGAGCCCCACGCTCTCCAGATCCGACACCGAGCAGCCAGGCCTGCCGCCACTTGAACCTCCTCCTCCTCAGCTCCTGACCCTGTAGCTATAGGATTTCCCCCAACCCAGGACTCCTCTCTCGCTGGGTCAGCCAGGCAATAGAACACGCGAGCCACCGGCCCCCAAATGAGTCCTCAGCTAAAACGGTTTTCTGACCTGGGGGGGGAAGGGGGGTCTCCCACGAGGCGCTAAAACCACTACCAGGGAGTCGGCAGCGTGGATACTGAGTCAGGCTTTCTCCATGCATCAGTAAAGCCGGGGGCTGCTCACAAAGGTCCCTGCGCCCCATGGCTCATCCCTGGGCACTGTGATCAGTTCCTTGATCTGCCATTCAGAAGAACAGGGCGTAAGAAGAGTCAGAATGACTGAGTGCTGAATAGGTACACGAATAAGCAAAACACACCCATGCGTTGGCTTGCTCCAGCTCCCCGCCTCCCACGGTCTTTACTTGCTTTGAGTCTTAAAAGTCCACAGTAACTGCAGTGTGGCGGAGGGCGATGTGAGGTAAAGCCACGAGCAGCTTCATGAGCGTGTTCACGACGACATGGGTTGGTTCAGTCACCGTCGTAGCGCTCCTCGGTTACCGTGAGGCACAGGGCTGAGAACAGGGTCTCTTAACATGTTCCTTATCCAACTGCAGAACTAGACGTGCAAAGAGCCAGTTCTCTTCAGTAGGACAAGTGAGACCCGGGTTCTGAACACGCACGAAGGGGAAGGAACGTGCGCTCCCCCGGGTGCAGGATAAAGGACAGCCCAGGGGAGGCGGCCTTCCGGTAGGGCCTTGCAGGCTGAGGGAGATTTTGGACGAGTGGACTCAACAGCGTGCAGGCGTGAAGTCGGGGTCTTCGCGGAGAACAGCTTGGGGTGGGTCTGCAAGGGCCTTGCACCCCACGCGAAGGAAACGGGGCTCTACCCTGTCCACACACGGAACGGGGCAGCACGTTACGCTTTTAAAGACGCGCCTGACCCTGAGTGGATGTCTGCTTCTGGGAGCGCGCTGAGCGGTGAGGATGAGGCTGGGGGACCCGGGAGCGCGCTGAGCAGTGAGGATGAGGCTGGGGGACCCGGGAGCGCACTGAGCAGTGAGGATGAGGCTGGGGGACCCGGGAGCGCACTGAGCAGTGAGGATGAGGCTGGGGGACCCGGGAGCGCACTGAGCAGTGAGGATGAGGCTGGGGGACCCGGGAGCGCGCTGAGCGGTGAGGATGAGGCTGGGGGACCTGGGAGCGCGCTGAGCAGTGAGGATGAGGCTGGGGGACCCGGGAGCACGCTGAGCGGTGAGGATGAGGCTGGGGGACCTGGGAGCGCGCTGAGCGGTGAGGATGAGGCTGGGTTAGGGACGAGGACCAGCAGGTCACTGAGAGTCAAGGACAGAGCAAAAGACCTGTGTCGGGCACTTAGAGTGGGCTGAAGAGATGGAGGTGTGGGGGTTCCGCAGCGCCTTCAGGAGGCCGTCTCAGAAGGTCGCCGGTGCCGAGAGGGGGACAGGGAGAAGGAGAAGAAGCTGGTAAGAGTGGGGCCGGGTGGGCAGGGATGCCCTCACGTCTGAGGGAGCCGGAGGAAGCAGAAACGCCACCTCCACTGCTGCGCGTTTACCGTGTTCCTTACGCCCCACGCCTACTCTGTACTGTGAGGGGACGCAACTCCAGTCAGCACACACAGGAACGGAGGTGACAGTGGTTAGAGACTGTGCCACCACGCCTGTGCCCTCCGTGTCCCCACGTCCCCACAGCCCCTGCTCCGGACTCTCCGTGTGGAGAGAGGTTCGGCTCACAGCACAAGTAGTCTCTTGCTCCCCTGCCTGAGGATGAGAATCCGGTCCCTATGGTTGCCTGGTGGAGGGACACCTCTTCCCATCATCCGTGCCCACCGCCCACACACCATCCCTCCCTGGCAAGCTGTCCTGTCCCCCGCACTCCTCCCCGACGCCCACTCCCACGTGCCATCGCTTTAGAATTCCCAGTGGAGGGCCAAGGGCAGAAGTGGGAGCCATGCTGTGTCTCCAGGCTGATGTAGACATCCCAGCAACTTTCAGAAACGGCTGGACTCGGTCAGCCTCAGTGTCCTCACCTCTCCAATGGGGATGACCCGTGAATACTAACCTTCACTCATCTGAAGATTAACGCAAGCGCTCCCAAACAACTGCAGGGAAAGGCAAACAAAGGTGCCACGGGATTATCTGCATTCTCTGGCACCACGGTCCACCGGACTGGGGTCCCCTGGAGCCTAGGGGCCCGTCTGTCCTCATGGTTGGATGTGGGGCGCCTGATTCTGCCTGGAAAGGTCAGGGCCCCACAGAGACCCGAAGGAGGCCTACCACCGCCATCCGTGTGCCCACGCACGCCCCACACCCCGGAGGCGTCCTCGCTTCTCCCCCACCCCACGCTACGCGCAGGCAAACCCAGGATTCCTCACTTTTGCAGGTGCTGCTCTAGTCCTGGCTCATTCCAAAAACAGCTCGTTCCTGGAGAAAAGCCAAGCGCTTGTCATTGGGCGCCTGTGAACAGGTCTGAATTCCCCCCACCCCCACCCTCAGGGACGCTGCTAAGAACTGACCTCCCGGGCTCGCTCCCCTCCAAGGAGCCCCCGCTGGGTCTGCCCCACCCCACGCCGCGGGGTGCAACAGGAATTCTCTCTCTCTCTCTCTCTCTCTCTCTCTCTCTCTCTCTCTCTCTCTCTCTCTCTCTCCCTCTCCCCGGAGCCGGGTGCCTCCGGAGCTGTTTTCATTGATGCCTGGAGCCGAGCGGGCGTGTGCAACCGCTGAGCAGGGGGAGCGCCGAGCTGCGGGGGAAGCAAGCAAAAAATAGCCTGGCGCGCGGCGCGGCGCCCGCTGGACGCCTTGAACCCGGGCCGAGCTGGGGCGCTGAGCAGCCGCGGCTGCTCACTGCGGTACCTGACGGGGGTCCGCGCCCAGACCCCGCGCAACAGCCGGGGTGCGGGGGCCAGAGACCCGGGGCGGAGGGGGAAGCTGTTTCTGGCTGCAGGGCCTGGTACGGCAGGCCAGTCCCACACTTCACACAAGTGCAGCCGCGGCTGCGAGCTATTTTTAGAAACCTCTTCCGCCGGTGGGCGGTCCGAGGGAGGGGGCGGGGGCGCGGCCGGCTCTCCGCTTCCACCACACGTGCTGCTGAGCGGCTGCCTTCCGCGGGGGGTCGGCGGGGGAGGGGGGCAAGAGCGGGTGTTGGGGGATGGGGCGTCCTAACTCAAAGAGGCGGCTTTGGCTACTGAATACCCGACTGTTTTCAAGCCCCAGTGCCTGTCTGTTTGGAAACCGACAGTTTGCCAGATGCGCATTGCTCTTAGGCTCTCAGAGCGGGGAGTTTTTTTTGTTGTTGTTTTGTTGTTGTTGTTGTTGTTGTTAGCTTTGCTGCCTATGCTGTGGGGTGGGGGTAGCTGCAGTTCAGATCTCAAAGGGTCTCTGCACCTTCATGACAGTCCAGCAAGACAGGGCCACTGGCCGCGCCACACCCCCATGCCCGCCGCACGCCCCAGATGGGTACCCGTACGCGAAGGGCCGGCCGCCCCACGAGACACCCGGCGGTTCCGAGAGCCCGCAGGGAGCTTGCCCTCTGCTCGCCGATCTTCACACACTGACCCCACTGCGCCCCCACCTCGGCTCACCGTTCCGCCCGGAAGGTAAAAGGCCTGCCCGCGCGGCTCCCCTTCGCGACCACAGGTGCCCAGAACCTAGGGACTAGTCCAGTGGTGCCGAAAGCGCAGACAACACAGCCTTTCGTGCTGGGACCCAGAGCCCAGCCGGGCGCTCTGCGGCTCTGGGCCAACTAGGGTGCAGAGAAAGGGCAGCTGCTGGGCTGCCGGAGGGGCAGGGAGGGGGCGCAGGGGCGCAATGTGCGCAGCCAGAGCGACATCCCCAAGCTGCTGCGGGACGAGTGGCCGCAGACCCATTTGTCGCTGCAGCCGGTGGCGCGCAGCCCCCACCGCCGGCGCGGGCCCGGCTGCGGCAGCAGCGGGCTCTGTCCCCGGTGCTGGAGGTGGCCGCGGCCCGCGCTCCCTCCCCGGGGTTAGCGTCCTGGAGGCGGCTCCCACGGGGCGAGGATTGCAGCCCTCTCTCCCCGGCCCGCATCTGGGTTGGTGGGGGCCCCAGGAGCTGTCCGCGGTGCTGCGGGGACCGTGCGCGCTCCGGGACTGGAGCTTTGAAGGGTACACCCGGGGCAGCTGCTGGAGCTAGTGAGGGGACCGCAGGACGCAGACCCGGACCCAGGACCCCGCATCCCAGCTCGGCGCAAAGCCGGGGTGCCGGAGCCCCGAACAGAGCACAGGCGAGAGGCCGCGGGAGCACCGCTGCCCGGGCTTTGGGACTCGGGGGACGGAGAAGCGAGCAGCGAGTGGCAGGAGAGGGAGACGGGGTGACAGAGACTCTTTGCATTTTCAGGAGGGAGGGGACCTGAGGCATGCACTGTCCCCCCAACACACACGCGCGCACGGCCGGCGGAAGCGAGCGGCATGGAGCTGGGGAAAGTTTGGCACTGGCGGCGGCGGCGGCGCGGGGGTCCGGTGGGCGCGGGCGGGGGTCCCCGAGGGCCCCGGCCCTGTGGCCTCCTTACCTCGGTGTTCTCGGCAGCGTTCTCCGCCATTTTCCTCCGTAGGAGCAGGCAGCGGGAGGAGTGTTTCATGCCCATAAGAGCCAGCAAGGGTTTGGTGGCACAGAGACAGGAGAGAAAGAGCGAGCGAGTGTAGCTTTAAGAGAGAGCGAGGGAATGGGGAGGAAGGGAAGGGAACCAAAAAAAAAAGAAAAAAAAGGCCGGGTCGTGCCCGCAGCGCGTCTGCACTTTGTCTTCGTTCGCTCCCTTCTCCTCGGCTCCGGATTCCTTCGCACAGTTTCAAGTTGTGCCGGCGCGCCGACCCCTCCCCGCCCCGCGCGCTGCGGGCCGAGCCCGAGGGGGGCCGCCCGCCGGCTCCGCGCGCTCCCGGCGGCGGCCAAGTCCAGCCGGCCAACTCCTCTCAACTTGTGCGGATCGGCGGGGCGAAGCCACGCGCTTCCTGCGCGTCTCTCCGCGCGGCTGAGCCGGGTGAGTGGGGGCGGGGGAGGAGGCTCGCGAGCTCAGGCGGCCGCTGGGCGCAGACCCAGCGCCCCCCAGCGCCCCCAGGCCCCCGGCCGCCAGGGTCTCCCGGCCGCCTCCGCGCGCCGGCGCTGCGGGCACTGGCGCGGGAGGGGGCGCGCGCGGGGGGAAGGGCTGCCAGGCCGCCGCGGGGCCACGCGGGAGGCTGGGGGTGGGGGGCGGGGAGCAGGCGGCCGCGCTGGGCTCGCCTGCAGGTGCTCAGACCCCGGTGTGTGTGCTCCCACTCAGGACAGGACAAGCTCTGGGCGCGAGGGGGCCACCGACCCCTCGCGCCCACCCCACCCCCAACTCCCCGGTTCCTCCGCACGTCCCTGTTCCCGGATCCTTCCTCGGTGAATTCACGTTTGCAGTTTGGGGCGCCAAGGGGCAGGGGGTCTGGAGGAGGGAGAGTCCTTAACTCCTTCAACTCTAGGACCAAGTGTGGTGTCACGACCTGTCCTTTTGCCCCACGGTCCTTATCCATGAATGGCGCGCGGGGCTCAGCGCCAAGGTTCAGCCTGAGGCGTCTTGGGAGGGAGGGTGGGGAGCCAGTCAAGGGGACCAGGCTGCGGGCGGGCTCCCCCTAACCCTGGCGCTGCCTGGCAGCCCCCCGCCCCCGCAGACCCAAGTCCCTTCCCCCTCCCCACTCCTCCCAGCGTCACTGGATTCTGAAGTCCCTTTTATGGAGAGAGGGAGGATGTCAGCACCCGTTAGGGTTTTCTTGATCCTTTTTTAAGAGAGTTTGGGCGGCAGCAGGGGGTGTGAACTTTTACGCAATGCCTTCCTGTCTCCGCTTGGAGAGCTCTTTGCCCCTCTGTCTTACTGGCCATCTGTCGGGCTGGTGGGAGATAATAGAACCAGGGGGAGGGGGGGCCCTCTCTGTCGCTCCCATTACAACAGGCCACTCAAGCCCGTGACTCCTTCAGAGACAGCCGCGCATTTGGGCTTCCAGCCCGCAAGTGAAGGACACGGGGACCTAGAAGGTGCTCCCTGCGCCCTTGTGGGCTGCCTTCCCGCCTCCCCTGCGCGTGCCCGCAGCCGTCCTGCCCGCAAACCCTGTTTGTTTCTGACATCACCTTGGACAGCAGCAAGTGGCCACCGGGTTGTCCTCAGCCGACCCCAGAGTCCGTTGAAGAAATGGGTTGGAATCCAAGGACACCCGGTCAGCTCGCTGGGCCTGGGGCCCAAGGGAGGAGAGGACACACGTGAGGAGGGGTGCAGTGCGGAGTGCAAGGGGTGAAGACAGGGCCGCGGGCGTGTGTGTGTCAGGACGACGGAGCTGTTGGGAGTGAGAGCGGGGCCTAACCCCGGAACCCCTTTCTTTCTCCTGGGGGTCAGCCAGCAGCCACAGAGCCTGCGCCCTCTCAGTCCCCTTTCACACCGTCAATGTGCAGGAAGTGGCCCCCCGGGGACTCAGTGAGGGCACTCTGAGGAATGACTTGTACCCTCTTGAACGTCATTGTCTCTGAGCAACCTTCTCAGAGACAAAGCTCCTGACCCATCGGACTCCCTCCCGACCAAGGGGGTCTCGTGACTTGCACAGTCAAAGACAATCTAAAAGGGAAATGTTCTCAGGGCCCCTTAGCCCCACCCTCTCCTCTCACACTCGAGGACCCTGAGATCAGAGACAGGAAGGGGGTCTGCCCCTGATCCACCGGCCAGCCTCCCAACTCTAGCCCAGTGCTGACCTCTGACCCCGCCCCGCCGGCTCCTGCCTGAGCCCTGCACCCATTCTGTGACGAATGGGGAGAGGGGTGGGGGCTGCGACAAGCTCCCCCCGAAATAGGCTGCTGCCTGTGCGTGATTGTGTTGCTATGAGAACCTCAGTGGGTGTGTGTCCTCGTTCTCCGTTCAAGTCTTTGGCTTGGCGTCGCCCCAAGCACAGACGCGGCACCCCTTGGGGAGGGGCGAGGAGAGGCTGAGGAGGGGAGCTGTGTTCTCTCCGGACCTGAGCCAGCCGGGGCTGCGAGGGAGGTGCCTAGGCCCTGTCAGGGCTGCAGGGCCAAGGTGAGCGGTCTTCAGGGTGGCCACTCCCGTCCTCCGCTCCCACTGAAGCACAAAGTCACAAGCAAGGTCATGGTCACTGGGAGAACCTCCGCGGTGGTGTGATTTGTCTGTTGCCTGAACGCCCACCCCCGCAGGGTTCTGAGAACGTGTGACGCGTGAAGAAGGCCTCGCGTGGAGCAGGCATTTTATAGACTTGTTTGCTCACCATCCCCACCGTGCACTCGTTTGGGCTTCATCGCCTTTGCTGACGATGTTATGAATAGCATCGTCTTTGACGAGGTCAATGAATTCCGTTACCCGACAGAGAAGTTCCTGGGTGTCTCTTAAATGCCCAGCTCATCTGTAGGCACCAAGGTTAGCGAGAGGCAACAGAAGATGCAGAGCTGACTCGGAGGAGCTCTTGACTTGCCTTGAGATGGACTGAGCTTTCGTAGAAAGAGCTTCGGGAGGGATTCTGAGGGGCGAGATGGTGAGAGGCACAGGGACTTCACCAGGACAGGCAGCCTGGGACACAGGCCTCCCCTCCGCCCCCCGGACCTACCGTGCCCGTGCTCGGCTCTTTTAGAACCTTTTCTAGTAGGTACTGTCGTTACCCCCACCCCGAACAGATGGAGACACAAAAGCACAGAGAAGTGCCCAGGTGGTCGGGGCAGGCTTCGAACCCAAGATGCCTTTTTGCATAGCGTGACCTTCACGAGTTTCACCGGTTTCTGGGAGCCAGGCAGGGGTCCTGGACCTTGGCTGCGGAGCAGAGCCGTCTGGGGAGAAATACCAGTGCTTTGGCTCCACCCACACTTCAAGAGGCCTGGGCATCAGGATGGTTTGTTTGTTTAGGTCCCTGGGAGTTTCTAACGGGCAGCCATGGTTAGCAGCTGGATATTTGGAGGAGATATTATAGAAAGATGACATTACAAAAGGCCCCCCAAGGTTCTTCCAAGCCAGCGGGTCTTGCAGGAGGGAGGCTGTGCGGATGGGTGGGCTGGAACGCCAAGGCTGGACCCAGACCCTGGGGAGGGGCTCTCGTGGGAAAAGCAATCAGGCCTGATGAGGTGCCCCCTGGAAGGGGAGGTCCCTGCCACCGGGAGGGTTCGGGTGGACCGATCCTCCGGCAAAACTGTTCCTGCAAACCCTGGAAGATGGAGCAAGGCCCATGCGGTTCCCCCTGCCCCACGCTGTGACCACCGCATCGTCTCCTTTGGCCTGGGAGCCCGCCAGAAGGGGAGGACTATGGTGGTAGTAGCAGCTCAGCTTCAGGAGCCAAGCAGCGCTTCCGTGGCCACGTCCCCGAATCCGGTGCCAGGGAGTCGGGTGCCGTTTCTCTAACCTGTAGCTCCTACTGCCTAGGAAAGCCAGGCTCTGGCTTGCTCAGGGGTGGCTGCTGCAAGTGTGTGGTGTGTCACGTGGCTCACCGCCCCCTCGGGGAACCTCTCATGTGGCCAGAGCCACGCCGCAGGGCACCCACGGCTCCTCCAGCATCGGGCCACAGCCGCCGTCCATCCCCCGCTCCAGGGCCGGGTGGGAGTCACGCCGAGACCACTGCCTGCTAGCTGGCCGAGCCTCCAGGGAGCCCCCCCCCCGGGCCCAGCCGCTGCCGTGGGACTTCTTCCCCGTGCGAGGCCCCGCCACGGCTTAAGCTGCGCTCTGGAGAATCCGCAGACGCACCGCCGGTGGCTGCTGAGTCTTTGGGTTTATTGTCATTAAAACCAAAATGCTGTTTCTTCCTCGCTCTGATCATGTATGATGAAGTCAACCCACTGTGGTTTTTTTACTGAATATGATACTGTTTGGTTTGATTATTTTAATGATATTTAGGAGGGTTTCTTTTTTTTTTTTTTAGTAATTCTGCATTAATAGCTTCATCCTTGGTGTTTTATGCCCTTAAAAAGCTGAATATTAAGGCCATTGCTACCTATTCTTCTCTTGGGGTGAGAAGGACCCAAAAGACATACAGACATTTTCTCGATGATCTATGATGGAGCCAAACTCCTCTGGAGAAGAGGGAAGAGGGAGACAGTAGCAGGGCCCTAAATACATGTACAAAATGCTGCCGCAGCACAAATGAGCTTTCTCTTCTTGGGGCAAGTTGGACACTTCGCTCCTTTTCTCCTTTTCAAATCTTTCATTAAAGGGTTCCCTTTTGTCGTGGACAGCCTCTCCGGGATCCCTAAAAGCCAGCTGGAAACCAGTGTCATCTATGCAGTGCCTCTTCCTGCACCAGCCCTTACCTAGCAACTCCTGCGAGCCGAGCGCTGTGCTAGGCATTTTGGGTTCAAAGGTAGAAAGACGGATCCTCACCCTCAGGACACACCTTCTAGGAAGAGCAGGTTATGGATTCGGGTAGGATCAGGGTCTCGGGGATTGGTTCTTATAGGTTCAATGGAGCTGTGATCGATGGCTTATAGTCAGGCCCTGCAGAAAGTACCTGTTGAGATGGATGAGGACCTGGAGGCTATAAGGCCTGCACCCGCAAGTAAGCTGCCTCCAGCTGAATAAGGCCGGGGGCACAATTTTTTTTTTTACTGTTAAATATATTGGGGGTAAGCCAGGATGGCTCAGCGGGTTGAGCACTCCCTTCGCAGCCCCGGAGACCAAGGATCGAATCCCGGCCCCGACCCGTGTAGACCCATATGCTGAACTGGGGTGAGCTTCCCATGTGGGAGGCCCCCAGTTCAGTTCCCGCCCTGCACGGCCCCCGCCCACCTGTGTGGAATGAAACCATGTCGAAAACTGATGAAGTGCAACTATGGAGACGGCTCTGGGCCCTCCCCCTTCTCTCTGTCTCTGTCTCTATCTCTGCCTCTGTCAAAAATAAAAAATAAATATATTGGGGTGACGTTGGTTGGTAACAATTACGTAGGCTCCAGGTGTACAACTCTACATGACATCATCTGAGTGTTGCATTGTGTGTTCTCTTTCCATCACCATATATATGCCCCTCCCCGCCATTTCTCTGCCCCCTTACCCTCAGGTAACCACTACACTGCAGACAGTGTCCATGAGTTTTGTTGCTTTCAGTATCATTTGTTGCTTTCAGTTTTATCTTCCACACATGAATGAAGTTATGTGGTTCTTTTTTTTTTTTTTTTCCCTCTTTGGCTCATTTTGCTTAGCATGACGATCTCAAGGTGACATCCTTGTTGTCACAAAGGGCTGTATTTCACCTTATCGCTGAGTAGTATTCCATTGTGTAAATGTACCACAACTTCCTCATCCAGTTATCTATCAGAGGACACTTTGTTGCCACAACTTGGGCACCGAGAACAGTGCGGTGATGAACATTGGGGTACATGTATCTTTGCGGAGTAAGGTTTTCAAGTTTTGGGGATAGATTCCCAGAAGGGGATTGCTGGGTCATATGGTAATTCTTTAATATATTTTTTTTTTTTTTTGACAGGGAGAGAGAGACACACAGAGACAGAGACAGAGAACTGAACTGGGGGAGCTCCCAGCCCAGCACATGGTTCCGCACTGGCCAGGGCCGGGACTCGATCCCCGGTCCCCAGCGCTGCAAAGTGAGCGCTCAACCCACCGAGCCATCCAGGCTTCCCGTCATATGGTAATTCTTTTCTTAACTTTTTTGAGGAATCTCCACACTGCCTTCCACAGTGGTTGTACCAGTTTACATTCCCACCAGCAGTGTATGAGCGTTCCTTTTTGTCCACAGCCTCTCCAGCACGTTATCCCTTGTCTTGTTGATTATAGTCATTCTAACAGGTGTGAGGTGGTATCTCATTGTGGTTTTTATTTGCATCTTCCTAATTGCTACATCTGTTGGCCATTCGTTTGTCTTCAGGGGAGAAGTGTCTGTTCAGGTCTTCTGCCCATTTTTCAATTGGATCCTTTTTTTTTTTGTTATTGTTACTGTTGAGTTGTATGAATTCTTTATATTTTAAGTATTAGCCCCTTATCAGGGGCATTGTTTGCAAATATTTTCTCCCATTCGGTTGGTTTCCTTTTTACTATGTTGACGGTGTCCTCTGCAGTGTAGAAGCCTTTTAGTTTGATATAGTCCCATTCATTTATTTTTGCTTCTACTTCCCTTGCCTTTGAAGGCATAAAGTCCTCTCTGAGCCCAAATGGTCTATAAGTTTAGTACTGATACTTTCTTCTATGCACTTTATTGTTTTGGGTCTTGTGTGGAGGTCTTTAATCCACTCTGAGTTACTTTTGGTATATGGTGACAGTTCACAGTCCAGATTCATTCTTTTGCATGTGGTTTTCCAATTTTTCCAGCACCATTTACTGAAGAGGCTTTCTTTTCCCCCGTTGTATATTTTTTGCTCCTTTGTCGAAGATTATCTGTCCATGTATTTGTGGGTTTATTTCTGGGTTTTCGATTCTGTTCCATTGGTCTGTATGTCTGTTTCTCTGCCAATACCAAGCTGTTTTGATTGACGCTTTGTAGTGTAGACTGAAGTCAGGGAGCATGATGCCTCAGCCTTATTTTTTTCAGAGGGTTGCTTTGGCAATTTGGGGCCTTTTGTGGTTCCACATGAATCTGATGATTTTTTAAAATCTATTTCTTGAAAGAATGTCTGTGGGGTTTTGATGGGAATTGTGTTAAATCTGTATATTGCTTTGGGTGATATGGCCAATTTAACTATGTTGATTCTTCCAATCCATGCACACGGAATATCTTTCCATTTCTTTGTGTCGTCTTCAATTTAATAGTGTCTTATAGTTTTCCGTGTATAAGTCCTTCATGTTCTTTGTTAGGTTTATTCTTGGGTATTCAATTTTTGTTGCAATTGCAAAAGATATTGATTTTCTCATTTCTTTTTCTGAAGTTTCATTGTTGGTATATAAAAATGCAATAGATTTTTGTACATTGATTTTGTATCCTGTAAATTTATTGTATTAAGTTATTGTTTCTAATAGTTTTCTGGTGGAGTCTTTAGAATGTTCTACATAAAGGATCATGTCATCTGCAAAAAGTAACAGTTTAACTTCTTTTCCAATTTGGATGCCTTTTTTTTTTTCGCTTGCTTGGTAGCTCTGGCTAGAACTTCCAGCACTGTGTAGAATAGCAATGGTGACAGAGGACATCCTTATCTTGTTTCTGATTTTAGAAGGTTTCAGTTTTTCCTCATTCAGTGTGACATTCTCTGAGGGTTTGTCATATATGGCCTTTATTATGTTGAGGTACTTTCCTTCTATATCCATTTTATTCAGTGTTTTAACCATAAATAGATGTTGTAGCTTGTTGCTTTTTCTGCATCAATTGAGATAATCATATGGTTTTTATCTTTTATGTGGTTAGCATGTCGATCGATTTGCATATGTTGAATCATATGTCCGCCCTTGGGAACGTTTTTTAGCAAAATACTGAAGTTCCTGCGCGCCTCCAAAACTCATAGATAAGCAATTTGGCGGCCTTCCCACTCCCCCAAGTGGATTATATACAGTGACAAATTGTGGCCTGCCCCGGAGCAGGGCTGGTCTCCGGTGATTCAGGGGAAGCCTGCCCGTACATGTGCAGGGAGCAGAGGCAGCTAAACAAGGCTGTGTCCTTTCTGGACCATTTCACCACCCAACCGCTTTCTTCTCTTCCCAGAGGGTTCTTTTTTTATTTAAGCTTTATTGGAGTTTTTTTTTATTTTAAACTGTACACCTCTAGGGTAGTATTCACATTTTGCTGTGTATCCTCCAGTTTTTGCTCATGCAGAAGTATGCTTGTTTGTACCCATGTGTGTGCACTAGTGGCATATGTTGTATAGAAGTAGAATCATATTATAATATTACATACATCACTGAGCAACTTGCTGTGTTTTTTAACCAGTGTATTCTAGACTTTTCCAGGCTAGTACATATACATGTATTGTGCTGTCTTTGAAAGCTGTGTCGTGTCTTACTGTGTGGAGAAGCCATACTGTGTTACGCCAGCACCCTATTGATGGACATCCAAGGTGTTCCTAGTTGCCGTCACTCACAGCAGTGCTGCAGCAAATGTGCTTGTCCCTGTTCCGTACAGCAGAAGCTTTCATTTCCACGGGATGGCTTCCCACAAGGGAAATCACTTTTTTTTTTTTATATTTATAGAGAGTAATTATTTTATCTTCAGTGCATATTTATTTCTATTTTACTCTTGACAGATAGAGAGAGAGACAGAGACAGAGACAGCTAGAGAACCGAACTGTGGGAACTCCCCAGTTCAGCATGTGGGTCCTGCCTGGGCCGGAGCCGGGATTCGATCCTCGGTCCTCGCGGCCTCAAAGCGAGCGCTCAACCCGCTGAGCCGTCCCGGCTTTTCCCGGGAAATCACTTTTAAGATGCAGGGTCCGGCAAAAGTCACGCCCTTTTCTAAGTTTGCCAGCACATTAAAAAAGGGGCGTTACTTCTGCCGGACCCTGTATATTGCCAGATCCTCCCCAAACATTTGATTTCCCAGACTGCAACCTGAACCCTCTCAGCAGGCACAAATCCAGCCTGCCTCCCCCTTCCTGCTTCTAACGTCCAGTGCAAAAGCATCTACTGCGTTCTGAGCCCTGAGTCAGGCCCTTGAGGGGGAAGATCCATGAGATGAAAGACACATCCTTGTTCTGAAGGTATTGATCCACCGGCAGCTTCACAAAGCCTGGGAGCGGGTTCAGGAAAGATGCTGATGGGGGACATTTCGTCCTGGAGGGAAACCAGACTGCTTCTGAGTGCTGGGCATCGGGGCTCGAATCTGACGTTACCAAGCCTGAGGTTCTGTGGTCTGAAAAACAGGATACAGAAAACACGGGCATCAATTACCTGTCACTCACAGGTAGGGAATGGCCACAGAGGATGTTCGGGCCCTTGGGGCCGCCCACACATCCTTTCTGCTGCTTCTGGAAGCTGTGCGCCTGGATTGATAGCAGCATGTATGTGGGGCCTCGGCCCCACCGCCTGCAAATCTCCACTTCCCGTAAGAGTCTTGTGTGGCTCCTTTTAAACCCACCTTTGCTGTCT
Source organism: Craseonycteris thonglongyai (assembly GCA_004027555.1). Lineage (NCBI taxonomy): Eukaryota > Metazoa > Chordata > Mammalia > Chiroptera > Craseonycteridae > Craseonycteris > Craseonycteris thonglongyai. The sequence continues at coordinate 60,034 of PVKE010000047.1, read as the reverse complement.
TCGGACTTTCCCACTCACTACCCCGTAGCCCAAGGAGACCTCACCATTTGAAACCTTCCGTTGGATGGCCGTCATCAACACATCAACCAATAACCGGTGTTGGTGAGGATGCGGAGAAAAGGGAACCCCCATGCACTGTTGGTGGGACCACAAATTGGTGCAGCCACTATGGAAACCAGTTTAGAGGGTCCTCAAGAAATTAAATATAGAACCACCTTATGACCCAGCAATTCCTGTTCTGAAGAAACCCAAAACCCCAATTCAAGAAGATACCTGCACCCCTACGTTCATTGCAGTGCTATTCACGATCGCCAAGATCTGGACGCCACTGAAATGCCCACTGACAACAGACAACAGGATGAAGAAGATGCGGTACTTACGTAGAATGGAGGACTGCTTAACCCTGAGGGGGCTGGAGGGCGAGGAGCGGATGAAGTCTTACCATTTGCGACAGCACGGCGAGACCTAGAGGGTATTATGCTCAGTGAAATAAGTCAGACTGAGAAAGACAGATACCCTATGATCTCACTCACATGTGGAATCTGAAGAAGAGAATAAAACCTCCCGGTTGAGTCTATCTGAGGACACCTCAAAGTGTGGGAGGGGCCGGGGCGTGGTGAGAGGAGGGGGCCCTTGGCTGCACCGGAGGAAGGACCGTGGGCTTTGTCCCGCAGGGCAGCACGTCCCCCTCCCCACTGTGCAGGAGCGGCTGCGTGCTCATCTCTCGTCCACAGAGGGGCTGTGAGAAGGGAATGAATGAGCCAATGCAGGCCTTCCCCTCTGCACACTTTTGGGGAGACAGTGTTCTAATAAAAGGGAGTGTTCTTCCCGACAGCTCTTCATAGAACACCAGGTGCACGCACGTGAGCTAGACACGCAGTGTGATGTGGGGAAGGGGCATCCCTGCCGGGGCCGGCGGACCTGGCCCCAGCCCTCCGTCTGTCCTTAAACAGCAGGGTGGCCGTGAGAAAGTCACTCTACCTCTCTGAGCCCACCAGCTCTCCCTTAAAACAAAGAGTCGGCACACCACAAGCCCTGCACACCCACTCTGCTGCCTCATTTTACACGATGTGAATTACGATGCTAACCGCACCCAGATCACAACCACGGCTGGCCACGTGCACCTCACACCTACACTCAACTCTGATGGTGCAAACCCGGGCTGATGGGTAAGAGGGTGTGAATGGAAAGTCGTCGGTCTCAGAGTGACAGGGGAGGCCTCAGGGAACATTGATTGGGTCCTGTTTGACTCGAGCGGCAACCTCAAAGACAGTGACCAGGCAGCCATTGCAAACAGCCACCCTGTGGCTTCCCGGGGCTTGCTGGGGGCAGAGCTCCACAGCAGGGGCCGGGAACTCCAGGTAACACGGGCCTCTGGGCTGCAGTCAGCAAACCCCATCAGCTTTCCGTCATCCGTGTCAGGGCACGAATAATGCAGACCAGCGGATTGTCCCCAGATCACTTCCCTTTGACGGCATTTACGTGTCTGGAGACATGCAAACAGAATTTCTAGCTGTCTAATGATTCTCGGCTTCAGAACATACCCAAATCCATGTGCCGGTCACAGTACACCCCGGCGGCCCTGACGGTGGTCCAGAGAGCAGGCGGTCCTCCTCAGCCAGGACCAGTGCGCGCTGTGGCTGTCACCTGTGGGAAAGCAAACCGCAGTCACCACCCTCGCATGCCTCTCGGGGTCAGGGGTCACTCACATTATTCCTCAGGAAAAACCACGTCAAGGTTAGCTGATGTTTCAAAACCACACACCAACAGAGGCCCGTCCAGGTAGCCATTTAAATCAAATGCCAGGAGGCCGGGAAAGCTCAGCGGGTGAGCACTTGCCTCACAATCATGAGGTCCAGGGTTCAATTCCCGACCCCAGCCTGTGCAAACCCACATGCTGAACTGCAGCGCAACTGTAACCACAGGGATGGTTTGGCGGCAAAGGTTCTCATCTCCCATGTGGGAGGCCCCCGGTTTGCTTCCCGCCCATGCAGCCCCACACCCACCTGTGTGGAATGAGACCATGTCACAGCTAATGATGCGCAACTATGGAGCCTGCTCTGGGCCCTCCCCCTTCTCTCTCTCTCTCTCTCCTCTCAAACAATAAAATAAATCTGTATAAATCACATGCAGCTGTGGCTTCCATTGGGCAGGGCCTTTCAGTCCTGGGATGGAGAACCTGCTGGCAAAGCTCAGAGCTGTCCCCTGTGGATGGGGTCCGGGCCTCCTGGGGTCCACGGAGGGACAGGGTGCCTGGTGAGCCCAGCACGGTGACCGCAGGCCGGGCACCCACCCTGGGCCAGGCACTGAGCCACGTGTATCATACACATGCCCCACAGAGCCCTTGTGCCCACCCCGGAGGTCAGTTGCCTCACTGTCCCCGCTACGTGGGTCAGGAGAGGGTGGCTCAGCCAGGTGAACGGACGTGCTCAACTCACACGCCTGGCACAGGACGGAGCCCGCCCCACAGCCCCGCATCCCGGACGCCATCGGCGGAAGGAGCGCAGACCCGGGTTTCAGCCCAGCGTCTGATACGTCACTGCGACGTTGGGGACATCACTTGACTTGTCTCAGTCCCGGGTTGCCCCTCCGTGCGCAGCGTCGGGTTTCTGGGGAGCGTGCTGTGCGAGGCTGCAGGAAAGCCCCTTCCCCCGCGCCAGGCTCCAGCCGGCTTCGGCGTCGGCGCGCTGGCGTGGGGCGCCCGGCCGGCTGCGGCCGGCTTCTTGCAGCTCAGCAGCGCTGCCACTCTGCTAGACCCTCGGGCACAAGGGCGGGTGCAAAGCACACCCACGCCCAGAGGCCCGAGGCCCCGCCCACCCAGCAGGGGCTCTGGACAGGCCAGCGCCGGCGGCCTGGCGCCCATCAGCCCGGTCACCTCCGCTTAGTAGATGCTCCACGTACGTCACCCTGGGTGGCATGTCCTACTTGCAGCTATGGAGAACATGGGTTATGTTTTAACTTCCGGAAAACTCGGCGTCTGCAGCGGCCAAAACTGCCACATCACCTCAGTGCAGCAGGACCTCCTGGATGCGTCGTGAGCATGCGCAAGATCAGCCGCAGCGGGGCAGGGAGGGTCATAGAGCACGAGGGTGTGTGGTGGAGGCCATGGGGACAGTCACATCAGGACAGCTTTGCATGTGTGCCCGGACTCCTCCAGCCCGTGAAGATGGCCTTCACTTTATATATATATATATATATATCGTTTTTGACAGAGATAGAGTGAGACAGAGAGAAGGGGGAGGGCCCAGAGCCGTCTCCACAGTTGTCCGTCATCAGTTTTCCGCATGGTTTCGTTCCACACAGGTGGGTGGGGGCTGTGCAGGGCGGGAACTGAGCTGGGGCCTCCCGCATGGGAAGCATGCCCCCCTTGAGCCACGGGCTGAACCAGGGGGCGAGAACCAAACTGGGGGCCTCCCACATGGGGAACACACCCCAGTTCAGCATATGGGTCTGAACGGGACTGGGATTCAATCCTCTGTCCCTGGGGCTACAGAGCAAGCGCTAAACCTGCTGAGCCCTCCCGGCTTCCCCCACTTTTCTTTTTAAAGCAGATCTATAGCTCTATCTTTTCTTTCTGTGCCATGACCCAGACTCTGGAAGGTTCCTCTGAACACATCTTGCCCTCTTCCTGTGCCTCATTTTATTGCAAGTTATTGACAACAATTGGTTTGTCCTCCTCCTTCTACTGAGGAGATTATGGGGTCTCTGCTACTGTTCTTGTTTCTGACTTTCCCAGACTAAGTTTGGAGCCAACTTTGCTAGAGTTTTCCCTAGACTCACAGCCACATTTGGGGGGACAAGGAGCAAGTAGGCTGTACCCATGAGCTACTGGAACTTTCTCAAAGAAGGGCCATAGGCTCCTTCACCTGGCCCCGGGGTCAGAGTCCGTTTTTCTCTATCAGCATCTCAGGGAGGGTTCATGTGATGTAGTAGGAGGAATTGCAGCATGACCAGGCCATGGCAGCCTGTGTCACACGACGCAACATTACCCAAAGGGTCTCTCCTCAACCCCTCTTGGGACAGAGTGTCCTCTGCCACCGCCATTACCGTCATCACCATCATTGCCACCACCCTCACCATCATCACCACCCTCACCATCATCACCACCATCACCATCATCACCACCACCATCACCATCATCACCATCA